>CM022299.1:621156601-621610393 GCA_011799875.1 Thinopyrum elongatum
CAGTTTTTCGTGGTGCTCAATAAAAAGAGTATTCTTACTAGGATAAACTGCTGACAAGAGGATGGAAAGGTGAAAAAAATGTGTGTGTTATGTGCCGGATGAAACTATTGACCATCTATTTTTTTCTGTCGGCAGCTATGCTAATTTGGACCGGTAAAAATGTGCTTTTGATTTACACACTGTGCCTGCTACCACATGATTGCTTTGATAGATGGCTAAAACGTTTCCTAAATATGATAAAAAGTTGGTCCTTGTTGGTATTCTGCTCTCTTTGGGCAATTGCACTACAACAGGAACCCCCCTTCAGCAACGCATCAATGCGTTGTTGTATGTCCATATAAGCGATGCTAGGTCTACACCAAGGATTAATATGCGTTGTCGTTGGTGGCGTTGCAAGGGTCTACAACAACAGATATACTTCGTTGGTAAACGGCCTAAATAAGCGTTGTAAGTTAGCAACGCATAAATCTAATCCACGCAACATTCATATGCGTTGGTGGCTGCCCTACACAAAAGTTTTTTGCTACATAGCACGAATAATTAATGATATTTGCATATGGCCATCCAAAATTGGTTAGGTCAAGCTGATGTGCAAGAAGCCACAATATAATAAACAGAGAGGTCTCATATATTAAAATGACTATGTTTCTTTACAAGAACAAGATCCAACGATTACAAATGTGAAACTATCTAGTTGCCCAATTCTCAAACCTTGCAATCAAAGTCGTAATTATTCTAAAAATACTGCTCAAACATTGACCCTAATGACAATTCTACAAGAGAATGTGGAACTTTAGGGAGTAACCCCATTGAGCAATCTGTAGATCCTCTCTTGTCCCAAACGCCTTCTGATCTCCACCTTGCGGCCTCTCCAATTTCTTCTTCATGCTCCAGCAAAATTGTGTTACGAAAGGCCACACGACACTGTTGATGTTTTCTAGCTCATTCTGATAGTATCAGATAGAAAATAGTAGAGCAACCAACAATCAGCATATAGTTACCATGTGTACGTATTTCAGAAGAAAATATATATCACATCTCAATTGAAAACTGCATGTATCCATTGTGTTGAACCAAACCATTCCCATTGAGAAACACGGTGCGAGAGCATAAGAACAGATCTTACCTAGCTTGCGAACTGATGGGTCCTTACTTATGTGTAAGTGGTCATAATGTACGTCTGCAGCCAAACTCTGTACAAATACAAGAAACCTTACAAAATAAATACGTGAAGATGGCAATGAATAGCTTATTGAACTGGCACAGAGTAGCTTATTCTGAACTTCTTGTGGATTCAGGTACGTAGAATGAATGGAAACAACAATAAATAGATGAAGATGGTGCAAAATAAAATTGGGAATTTGCATTATGAGATCATGAACAATAAGAAGACAAGAATAATGGTCGACTAAACTAACTGATGACGTATACAACTTATAGAACCTCAGTATGATACATAATTCCGTACTAGTTTCCTGTTGTGTATGCAAAGAAATTTCGGTTGTACAATTCAGTTAAGTTTAACATACAAGTATGAGAACTCAAATACAAATTTGCTACAGGATCCATATATAAACGATTAATGCTTCAGACTCTCAGATTATTATGGTGAATGCACAAAAAGGATCCAAAGTAAAAAAAACAGAATAGTTCATATATTTCTCCAATAAAAATAAAGATCAACTACTTGCAGACTTGATCGGCCATATAGACTGTAGTGCAGATGGTGGTCAATTGTGTATTATCTCGAATCCAGTGGGAGGATTTGTACAGCATATACAAAAAAAACCACGCCATGGCAGAAGCACTCAAGCCACCCCCAAAAATCTCATGTGTTTCTTTTCCATTTCTGGTGGCTGCCAAAGCATAATATGACCATGTATAATAATTTTTCGGAGTATGCTAGAACAACATATGAATGATGAATGTATGATTCTACGAAGCAAATGGTTAAAACCAAATATAGTACAAAGGTTATGTCTATGAGATATGCCTAACTCAAGATAGTTGGTTATCATTAGGATAAAATGTAGTCTTTTATCAGAGTACGGAAGTGAACCACATCTACCAGAAAATAAGGCTTTAATATCAAAATCTCTGCAGAAAATGCAACCAAATACTCATGTTAAGGTAATCAGATTCGGCTCCTCTGCTGTTATGTTGTCACTGTACCAGTGCTGTAGCTTCAAAATCCACCGTCCACTCTAATCCAAAGGCTCTCCTTATCTTCCTCGTTTCTCTCATTAATTAAAAAACAGCACACCAACAGCCGCACATTCCTCAAGTTCCCTGCACCGGCGGACCGGCCAGCCAGGTTGTCCAACACAGCCGCGTTGATTTAGCCGGCACACACGGCGCCGGGACGTCAAATGCCAGTAGCTCAACTCTGTATGATCAATCAACTCTACATCGAAGAATACTAACTCTGCATGTCTGGTGACTCCATGTTTAGTAGCCACATAACGCCTTGTTCTACATATCCTACAGGAGGTTGGCAAGCGCTCGACCTCCGACATCGCCGTCGCTGTGCGTTTGGGCCTCACGAGCATGGCTGCGGGCGGCAACATAACCTCGTGATTTTAGAAGCCATGAGCTCCTGGCGTTTGGCGTCGCGGGCGAGTTGGTGCGGCTTAACCAACACGGACACATGGACTTGTGGACAATCTGGCTGGCCGGGTCTGCCGATGCAAGGAGCTTGAGGAACGCCGTCGGGGCTGTGTGGTGTTGTGTTTTTTTTAATTAATGAGAGAAACGAGGAAGATGAAGGAGAGCCTTTGGATTAGAGTGAATGGTAGATTTGATGCTACAGCATCCGCACAGTCACAACAATAAACAGGAGGAGCCGAACCCGTAATCAGATATTATTGTGCCAAAGGCTAAACATACCAAAAAAGGATTATGCAGAGCATCAATAGGGGATCCTGGTTGTGGAGGACACCGCCGGGAAATAGCATTGAACCTGATTGTAGCGAAACACCAATCATTACACATCCATCTGCCTCTGAAGATACAAGTAATTTACACGAAGTGCACTAAAGCAGGTTAATCCCTCACACTATCAGCCAAGGCAAGGTAAAGATATAAACACGATCGGCTTATCTATTTGCAGATTCTATGCCAATAGTTTTGAAAAATTATCTGTAGAACAATTTCAAATACATTACACATAGAAATTGCATCAGAAAAAAACAAAATTGGGGTACGAATATTAAAGCCACAGACTCGCAATCCATAACACATTCAGGTTACACAAATATGTGTGTCTGACAAAACTATTAACCAATCACATGACGATATACAGGTGGAACAAAAACTAGATACGGTGAACACAAATTTATTAGTGGCCAGGTAAGTGTGGTACTAACCTCGACGCCATGACATGCTTGAGATTCACAGATCTCGGAGATTACATGATATGCCTGAAAGCACATGTGAGGGCAGCGTCAGATCTCCAGGCACAATGTCGAGGGCAGCGTCAGGATCCTAATTCTCTCACCGGGCCACTGCTGAAAGCGGCCATCGCCTCGAGCATCATGAACTGTTGGTCACCATCTGCAGGGTTAGAGCTCAACAATTGGGCAAGGCAATCACCGATCTGGAGTAGGTTGCCTACAAGATATGGTGCTGGGAAAGGGGAGAGAAAGAAGAGGGGGGTAGGATATGGGGGCGTCAAAGGTGGATGCACTAGTAGAAAAAGGGATTTGGTGGGCACAGACACAGATATCATTAGTGGTTAGTAAGCACGGGACAACATGGGGGGAAATAAGTAAAGGTTTAATGGAAGGGGGCCGGCGGGCACTTGTGGGCATTGGTCCGTTCGTCTGGACTATTGTCCCGGTTCCTGGCACGAACCGGGACCAATGGGCCTCGTTCTGGCCCACATCCATTGGTCCCGGTTCATGGCTTGAACGGGACAGAAGGGGGGGCCTTTAGTCCCGGTTCACGCACGAACCGGGGGACCAATGAGGTGGCTAATATAACCCATCGCCGGCGAGCAGAGCACTCCACACTGCTCGTTTTTTTCTGGCGGCCGGGGGGGAGAGCTTTGTGGTGCTCTAGCTCACCTCTATGCACATGAGGTGTTTGATGAAATGCCGAGCCACACTAGTTAAGGTTCCCCTTCGAAGCTCGACCTTCAAGCTCCATTTTTCTCAAGATTTGTCTAGGTTTAGCGGTCCGTCAGTCCCTCCCCGTCTTCACGCCGTGATCGCCCGCGCCATCGTCGCCGGCATAACCGTGGTGTAGCCTCTTGTTCTTATCTTCTTTCAAAAAAAAAATTCTTACTTGTATGATTTAGATGATACTTGTCTAAATTTCTACTTTTATTATTGTTTTATTATTATTAGTGCGATGGTTTTGGATCGCCCCCTCGGCCCTCGTCTGTCTATGATTCGGATGTGGTATATATTAATTTTATAACTATTGGTTCATTTATTGTTTATGACAATTTAGCCGACCAACTGACATAGATTTTTTATCTAGGAGGTATGTGAACCGGAAATTCCAACCGACCCTATTGTCGGAGGTTAAATTTAGTTGAAGAAGAAAACAATTACTTGAAGAAAAATAGAAAAAAATTGAGGAGGAGAGATGATATTGGAGTTGCATGTTGCGGATGTCTCGATGATCACAAATCAAGATGGATGCAATGCCTTCAAGATTAGAAAGTATAGAAAAATTGCATTCATACCGAGGCTTGGTATCATTATGCCGTTGGATCAATTGTTACCTTGGGCGATTATGATCGCATGTTGTGCATTGAAATGTTTACATAGTTTCAATGTATGGTTAATTAGGATGCTCTGGAGAGCTATATGTTGTCAATGAGAACTATGTATGTACTTTGGTTTTAATGTGATGATGAACTTATTATTTGGTCACTATCTATTCATGATTTTTTGTAATGGTTTTTTACACACTTAATTATATATAATGCACGCAGATGAACCGGCAATGGATGTACGGTGCAGACGCACCTCCGAGTACATTAAGGGCGTGCATAATTTTCTCGAAGTGGCTGAGGAAACCAAGCAGAATGGTTTTAGTGTGGCCATGGCCATATGTGGGAATACAAGTCACTCTGACCGGGAAAATCTCACACCACGCTTGAGAAGGGTTTCAGCCACCCTATAAGTTGGACCAGGCACGGAGAAATAGGGGTTATGATGGAAGACAGCGAAGAAGAGAAGGACGAGACAACTATGTGCCCCTGAATACGGTGATGTGCAACGGGGGAAGCTGAAGATCAAGAGGAACCAGACGATGTGCCCGATGATGATCTCCGCCGGGTCATGTTTGATGCAAGGAGACAGTGACAAGTGAAAAGGAGAAGCTGAAATTCGATCGCATGTGAGATCACCAAAAAGAGGGTTGTACCCCAATTGCGAAGATGGCACAACACAAAGCTCGGTACCGTACTGGAATTGCTGAGTAGAGTCAGAGAATGCTGTGTGCCTGAGGATTTGAGAAGCTACGAAAATATTGAAGGAAGAAGCTCCAAAGGATAACGAATTGCCCGACAGATGTACGCAGCAAAGAGGTCTATGCCCTCTAGTATTGGAGGTGCAGAATACATGCTGCCCTAATGATGCTCCTGTACCGCGGTGGTAGAGGATTGAACGCATGCCCGGTATGCGGTGCATTGCGTATAAAGATCGACGAGATGACCCTGGTGATGTTGCGGGAGCCCCCAGGAAGAGGGTTCCTGCCAAGGTGAGTGGTATGCTCCTATAATACCACGGTTGAAACGTTGTTCAGAAACAAAGAGCATGCCAAGTTGATGCGATGGCACAGAGAGGACCGTAAAGAAGACGGGAAATTGAGAGCACCCGCGAAGGGTCGCAGTGGAGAAAAATCGAGAGAAGTACCGGAGCTGATTGCAGGTGACAAGGAAAGTATGGTTTGGTTTAAGGCGGATGGCATAATCTTTCGGGGAAGCAGAGCAGCAATCACAGCACCTGGCCCGTGACTCTATTATCTATAACCTTCCTCCTTGGCTGTGCATGAAGCGGAAGTTCATTATGATGCCATATACATCCAAGGCCTAAGCAACCCGGCACGACATTGATGTGTACCTAAGGCCATAGTTGAAGAACTTTACAGCTGTGATGGAATGGAAACGGTGTACGTTGTGGGGATGAGCAAGACAGGAGGAATTTGACCTGCATGCGTTGCTGTGTGTAACATCAATGATTGGCCTGCTCTCAGTAACCTTCAGGAACAGACAAACAAGGGATACCACGCATGCACCGCACTGTTTAGGACACCGAAAGTAATATACCGGACAAATGCAGGAAGAAGGATTTACCTGGGGCATCGTCGATTTCTCCGACCAACCATCAATGTCGAAAAGAAAGGCAAGCATTTCAAAGGCGAGGAGAATCCGGAAGAAGCCGCCATGCAGCACCGGTGATCACGTACTTGCTATGGTCAATGTTTACACGTAATCTTTGGAAAGGGTCCCGGCGGACTATCGTTCGAATGAGCTGAGGGACGCGCTCCCATGTGGAGAGAGAGAAATCTATATTTGGAACCTACCCTACTGGAAAGACCTAGAGGTCCGCTCTCAATCGACGTGATGACGTGACAAAGAACCTTTGCGTGAACCTGCTAGGTTCTTGGACTGTATGGAAAGCAAAAGATACACCGAGGCACGGGAGGACCTGCAACGTTGGCACGAAAAAGACGGCTGCCTCCAAAGCAGTATGAAGGTCTGCCAGCTACGCTCTTACCAAAGAAGAGGAAGGAATCTTCTTTGAATGCCTGCTCCAGTAGAAGGTCCGTCGGCTTCTCGTCGAATCATAAAGGGAATAATAAATAGCAGAGAAAAAGTTCCAGAACCTAAAGTCTCAGATGCCCACGTGATTATGACGCAACTGCTTCCGGTTTGCATTGAGGGGGCTTCTACCGGTTAAACGTTCGATTAGCCATTGTGAAGCTATGTGCATTCCTCAATGCAATCTTCGAAAGGTGATCGATCCAGAAATATACCAGGCTAAGGAGTGATGTGGCGCAATGTCTTGTCAGGTTTCGAGTGGTGTTCCACATCCTCTTCAAATATCATGAGCACGTCCTAGTTATTAGTCGACGAGATTGTCGTTCTGGGCCCGATTTTACAACAATATGTTCCTTGAGAGGTTCATGGGAGTTCTAAAGAAAATGTCCGTAAACCGGCTAGGCAGAGGGAACATCTCCATGGGCCAATCAAACGAGGATGTATTGGGTTTTGTGTTGACTTCATTCCTGACCTTAAGAAGATTGGTCTCCCTCAATCGCGGTATGAGGGGAGACTGACTGAAAAGGCACCTAGGAGGGGACTCAATAATATGCAGGGACGGGCATTCTGGTTCAAGCACACTACACAGTTCTACAGAATTCTACCTTGGTGAGCCCCGTATATCGATGAACACAAGAACATTCTGCGCTCCAAACACCCGGAGCGGTGACGACTGGATTACATGAACACATAGGACTTTCGGCAGTTGGTTGGAAAACACGTCTCAGAGTGGCAACACTGTTTCTGATTGAATGTACTCGTTGTCCAGGGGACATCTTCGACTGTATTGACTTACAAAGACGAGATAAATGGGAATACATTTACACGATCGCCCAAGCTCAAAAGAGCACCAACCAAAAACATCGGTGTCGCTTTGATGCAGCCAACCAGAGGGGAAGGACAAATATTATGGTTACATAGTGGACATATGGGAACTTGGACTACTGACATGGTTTTAAGGTTCCCTTTGTTAAGTGCAAAATGGCGTCAATCTGTCAGGAGGCGGGTACAGGTACGCCACATTACGGAATGACAACAGTGGATCTGAACAATCTTGGTACACAGACGAACCATTCGTCCTAGCAATGAGTGGCGCAGGTTTTCTATGTGAAGGACATGTCTACAAAACCGAGAGAAAAAGAAAAAGATAAGGAAGTGAATACATCATACGATGAGCCAAAGCGCCCATAGTCTCTTCAGGGAAAAGAGCATCGGGGAGTGGAGGGCAAGATAGACATGTCTGAAGATTATGAAAAGTTTCATGAAATTCCTCCCTCAAAGTGAAGGCTGACCCAAGCACCCTGTTAAGCGATGAAGAATACCATGGTTACGGCGCAATAAGCAAAGGAAAAGCGAATGAAAACTGTGAAGACAGATGAGTCAGAAAGGGTTGAAAATTGATGATGTGGCTTTGAATGGGTCATTTTGAGCACATAAAAAGTTGGAGTTCAATAAGTGTCAAAAAATGAAATCTTTGTAACAGAAATGAGTTTTTGTCCGAAACCCTGATACTTCGAAAGAGATTGTCCTTTGTTACACGAAGTGCATCCAGTTTTTTGTCCGTAACCCTCTAAACTTTTTAGCACAGCTATGTGGGATGAAATGGATGATCATGCTCATTTTAACCTCTTCAGAGTTCATTTGAAGTGCTTTTCAATTTCAGGGTCATTAGCTCAAAAAATCAGTAAATGCAAGAAAAATAACAGATGAACTCAGAAAGGGTGAAAATGATGATGTGGCTTGAATGGGGTCATTTTGAGAACACAAAAAGTTGAGTTCAAATAAGTTTCAAAATGAAATCCCTTTGTAACAGATGAGTTTCTTCCGGAAACCCTGATACTTCGAAAGAGATTTATCCATTTTGTACCGAAGTGCTCCAGTTTTTTGCCGTAACCCTCTCAACTTTTAGCGCAGCTATGTGGGTGGAAATGATGATATCATGCCAATTTTCAACCTCTTCAGAGTTCATTTGAAGTGGCTTTTCAATTTCAGGGTCATTTAGCTCAAAAAAAAAAAATCAGTAAATGCATGAAAAATAAAGATGAACTCAGAAGGGTTAAAATTGATGATTTGCTTGATGGTTCATTTTGAGCACACCAAAAAGTTGGAGTTTCAATAAGTTCAAAAAATGAAATCCCTTTGTAACATGAGAGTTTCGTCCGAAACCCTAAACTTCGAAAGAGATGTTCCATTTTGTTTACTGAGTGTATTCCAGTTTTGCCGTAACCTCTCAACTTTTAGCACATGCTATGTGGTTGAAATGATTGATATCATGCCATTTCAACCCCTTCAGAGAATTATTGAAGCTGCTTTGCAATTCAGGTCATTTAGGCTAAAAAAATATCAGTAAACGTAGTAAACATGCAAAAAATAACAGATGAAACTCAGAGAAAGGGTTGAAATGATGATGTTGACTTTGAATGGTTCATTTTGAGCCACACAAAAAATTCTGGAGTTCAAATAAGTTCAAAAAATGAAATCCCTTTGTAACAGATGAGTTGTTCGTCGGAAACACCTGATTACTTCAAGAAGAGATTGTGATTTGTTACATTAAGGCATCCATTTCTTTGCCGTAACCCTCTAAACTTTAGCACTGCTATGTGGTTGAAAATGATGATATCATGCCAATTTTCAACATTTCAGGTTCATTTGAAGTGACTTTCAATGTCAGGGTCATTTAGCTTGAAAAAAAAAATCAGTAGTAATGCGATGAAAAAAAATAACAGATGAAATCAGAAAGGTTGAATTGAAAATTGATGATGTTGCTTTGGATGTTCATTTGAGCACACAAAAGTCTGGAGTTCAAATAAGTCAAAAAAAATGAAAATCCCTTGTAACAGATGAGTTTTTTGGTCCGAAAACCTGATACTTCGGAAACGAGATTGTCCATTTTGGTACACGAAGTGCTATCCAGTTTTGCGTAAACCCTCTCACACTTTTTAGCCACAGTGCTATGTGGGTGAACTGATAATATCATGCCCACAGTTGTTCACACCTCTTCGGAGTTCATTTGAAGACAATTTTTTTGTTAGAAACTTAATAGCAAAAAAGAATTATCATTAAAGATTTTTTTTGTTAGAAACTCAAAAAAACAAAAACTTTGTTTTTGAATATAATGATAAAACACAGTAATATAAATAGCAGTAGTAAGAAGACATCAACAAAAATCTATTTTTTAGTAAAGTTAAATCACAAACTAGTGATTCACACAAATTTCAAAGAATTCAAATTAACTATTCGAATTGGAAAACTAATGGCACTAACAGAAAGTTTATAATATTATACCTAAAGCAAACAAGAATTAAAAAATAAAATAAAATAATAAAGAAAAAAAATAAAACAACAGAAAGACCATGGAAAAACAAATAGAAAAAAAACTGCTACATACTGGGCCACCCCCGGCCCTGAATACGACTAGAAAACCAACCAGGACCAGGATTCAGGGCCGACAGCAGGCCCAGTAGGCCCACAGGCAAGAGGGAGTCACGTATAGAGCGTAAAGCTAGCATTTGACGAGGAGCGAGACGGGCGCGAGTAGTGGGGGTTATAAACCCACTCCGCGCCCCCTCACATAGCGAGGTGGAGATAAACTTTTGGCCGCGGGCAAACACAAGGCCTTGGTCCCGGGTTGGTGACACCAAACCGGACTAAAGGGGTGAATTGGTACCGGTTCGTGGCACAAAACCGTGACCAATGCACCAGCTTTGGTCCGGTTCTGCACCAACCGGACCAAAGGTTGTGCTTCTGCCCTTCGCCTAGCCAAAACAGACCTTGGTCCCGGTTGGTGGCATGAACCGAGACCTAACGGAGGGCAATGGTCCCGGTTGATGCCACTAACCGGGACCAAAGTCTTTCCTATATAAAGTGGCACTTAGGATTTTTAGCAAGATCCAACAGTTCTCCCCGACGCGCCGAAGACGCACCAGAAGCATGACGCCAAATGATTGTGATAGCTATACAGTAGAACGCCTGCCCCGTCGGGGGGCCACCGCCCAACGTGCCTCTGGCAGCCGTCGCCGTCGCCGGCCCCTACCTCCTCGTCCGCCGTCGCCGTCGCCTGCCCGACCACAGTCGCTGCGACCTGCCCCGTCGCCGCACCCTGCTACGAGCCGTCCTTGTATCGCCGCCAACGAGCCCGCTCCCGTCGCAGGGACGGTCCTACGCTGTGAGCCGCCCATGATCCCTCCTCCTCCTCCATTATTCCGTCCCCGGTTTTTAATGGCGCCGCGCCGCGCCTGCGACCGATTCCCCCTCTGTCCAAATTTTTGTGGTGCACATCAAGTGTATGAGAAATGCAAAGGGCTCTAGGAATTTTAAGAATTTTTGTGGGAGTTGTGTGATGCACAAAAGAGAGTCTGGCAAGTTTGAGATGTTTTGTCATTTTAAATTGCGCTTTGACGTGGAGTTGATTACTGGTCCAAATTTGAACTGATGGAAATGGATATTTTGAAAAATTTGAAACTATAGAAACAAATGTTTTTTGGCGGAATGGGTTGTGGGTACTGTAAATAGATGGAGTAATTTTGTGTGTGGCAAAGAATTGTGGAGAATATAGCTCCTTTGCAAATCAAAGGAAATATGAATAATGAAATTCCAACTTTGGAATTATTAAAATATAAGAAAAATATTTACATGTTAGAGATATTTGCCAAGTAGAGATATTATGATCAAAGTCAGTTTTTTAGAGAAATTTGCATATAGAGAATTTTTTGGAGAAATGGTGGAGTTAACAATAATGATATATGTTGATATTTTTTATATGATGAAAATTGTTTTGTTCATAATCAATGTTATATATTATAATGTATTGGCATGTAATGTATGTGAATGTTCATAATTGTTTGTGTTCATATACTTTATAATTGTTTTGTTCATAAGCATTTTTTTAATATGATAATTTTTTCGTAGCATTTTTCATAGCATATATGGTATGTGGCTTATGTATATATGGATGTTCATAATGAATTTTTTTTATATGATGTGGCTATTGGATACTGTCATTGTCGATATAGAGCTCCCTCCCCGATAACTTCGACATGAGGGGGGGGGGGGTCGTATATACCCCCCCTGATAACATTTTTTTATATGATGAATTTTTTTCACAAGCCAATATATGTAATGTGGCATGTTATGTTATGATGTTCATAAATTTTTTTTAATGTATGTGGGCTACTGTACTGGTCTGTGTCGATATTAGCCCCACCGATACTTCGACATGAGGGGGGGGGGGTCGATATACCCCCTCCCCGATAACATTTTTTTTCTAAGTTACTAAGGTAAAATGTTCACCCCCCTCTCGATATACCGGGCGACCAACTCTCGAGGCCACCTAAACCCTAGAAAAAAACGTTGTCGATCTCCTACCCCCTCCCGCCCCTACCCGACAAACTCTCGAGGCCACCCAAACCGCTAGAAGATAACTCCGGTAACTTCGACATGAGGGGGGACGTCGATCAACCCCCTCTCGCCCGAGCAAGTCTATGTATTATTTTATATCGCGGTGGACATATATCAAAGTTTGATCATATGTCAAAGTTTGAATTTTGACATATGCAACATTTGATCATATATCAAAGTTTGATCATATGTCAAAGTTTGAATTTTGACATATGCAATATTTGATCATATGTCAAAGTTTGAATTTTGACATATATAGATTTATCAAGAATGCCCCCATTATGGATGTGCACAAGTTGATCCAATTTTTTTTCTGATCTCATCTATATATATATATTCTTCTATATGTCACGTTGTCTGTCAAAGTATTGAAGAAATCCATGGCTTCATCATTAGTCGGAAGTAACAGGCGTATGATGCTACGAAGCTCTTCAAAGTTGTTTTGGAACGGAGTTTCGGATAGAATAGTTCGCCTTTTGGTATGAATTTCAGCAAAGGCCTTCCAAATAGCGATATTCGGAAGGCTCTTGCTGAACTTTGTACCAAAAAGCGAATTATTCTATCGGGAACTCCGTTCCAAAACAACTTTGAAGAGCTTCGTACCATTATACGCCTGTCATTTCCGGCTAATGATGAAGTCATGGTTTTCTTGAATTCTTTGACACTAGACAACGTGACATATAGAAGGGTAGATGAGATCAGGAAAAATATGGAGCATTTTCTGCACATCCAGAATAGCGTCATTTTGTTAAATCCCTTGTCGGTCCGGACGTCGGACATTCATCAGAGAGGCGGTCCGGCCCAAACCCTAGAAGCGTTGTCGAGGCCACCCCAAACCGTAGAAGCGTTGCCTAGGCCACCACAAACCCTAGAAGAGTTGTCGAGGCCACCCCAAACCGTAGAAGCGTCGAGCTAGCTAGGTCTACGTTTGCACTAATATATCCATCTGACATGTTTGTATATTAATTGCCATGTTGTAATATTTGCAGAAACTATGGAGCACCGAGACATCGAAGCAGAACAATTTTTGGGGGACATAATCCTCGGCGGAGGTGATATCTTGTCGTATCTCAACGACACCGATGGTCTGGAAGGAGAGGGTGAAGCAGGCTCCGGTGAACGAACAATGGAGGTGGAAGGACATGATTATGATGGCTCTGGTGACGGAATGCCGGTGGAAGGAGACCGTGATGACTGCTCCAGTGAGCGAACGGAGGAAGGAGCTGTTGCAAAGTCCGGCGAGGTATATATATTAATTAAGCATGTGCTGACTAGCTAATTGATGCATTAATTGTTTTGGTATGTACACATATTAACACTCTTCTTTCTTCTTTTCTAGCCCTCCGGATCGAGCCAAACTTCGGTAACGAGATGAGGCCCGAAGAAAAAGTTGCGCCAGGATGAAAGGTTCATGATCACAGCAATCAAGGGCGATGGCCAACGGATTGAACCCAGCCGGACCAAGGAAGCATTTTCTGCTCAGTGCGGGGTTCTTGTTAGGGACATGATCCCGATCAGCATCCACCAATGGAATAAGCCTAAGAGCGAAGACCCTCAAGTGTCTTTTGTCAACGATAGACAGAAAGATGATCTTTGGGCCGCGCTGACGGTAAATTTCACCCTACCGCCAGAGGAGGATCCGGATAAGCCAGTTATAGAGCCATTGGTCAAGGCTCATGCTCTTAAGAAGATGGCAGATCTATTCAGGAGGTGGAAGAATGAGTTGAAATCAACATTTGTCGACAAAGGGAAGACTCCAGAATTCACCGGCCGATTTGAGAAGATAAGAGATCACTGGCCCGCATTTGTTGCTCACAAGACATCCGAGAAGAGTAAGAAGATGTCAGCGACAAACAAGAAAAATGCTGCAAAGAAGGAGTATCACCATCGCACGGGGTCAGGTGGCTACCTCAAAGCCCGGCTGTTGTGGGACAAGGCTGAGAAGGACTTGCTTTATAAAGGGGTTGAACCAGAGACATTGAACTGGCCAGACCGTTCAAGGACTTGGTTCTTCGGGGTTGGGGGAACCTTGGACCCTGAAACAGGGAAGTGCCGTTGGACGAAGGAGCAACTTGAAATACTCGTCAAGAAGCTTCAGAAGTATATCGCCGCAGCGCAGCAAGGGACGTTCGTTCCTGACAGAGAGAACGACGAGCTCACACAGGCCCTCGGGAATCCTGAGCACCCAGGACGAACACGAGGCACGGCAGGCTCCGTTGTGTGGAAGGAAGGGTTTCCCAGCGCAGGCGGTTACAAAACCCGGGAGAGGAGGAGGAAAGTGAAGCAGACCGAACTGCAGAAGCTGAATGCAAGGGTACGAGCGCTAGAGGAACAAGCACTAGTTCAGAGGCAGCGACCTGCCGAAGCTACCCCAGAAGCTACCCCGCCATCTCAACGGAGAAGTAGCGTGGCTTCCACCGAGCTCCTTCAGCAGCCTCACTTCACGGCTCCCAGCTACCCCATGGATGCTATCACGGAGGCTCAAGATTGCCACCTTATGGCGCAATGGCAGCACCTCAAAGTCAAGGCGGCTGTCGGCTCTGTTGCACCTCCTCAACCCGGCGCAACTTTTCACTGCCTTCCGATTCCAGAAGGCTATGCTGTTGTGATGGTCGATGAAATAACGGAGGGATTTGAGGAGCTCGAGCTTGACCACCCTACCGGTGAAGGGGAGACTCAGCTGGGTCTTGCTCTGAAGACTCCATGTCTATGGCGGAAAGAGCTCATCAACCTTCCGAACTGGACGCCTCCGCCTCCTCCTCCGGCGAGTCAGGGCACTCCGCCTCCTCCTCCGCCTCCTCCTCTGGCGAGTTATCACGGCACTCCGCCTCCTTCTCCGGCTGCTCCGGCGCGTGGCTGCACTCCGCCTCCCTCTCCAGCTGCTCCGGCGCGTGGCGGCACTCCGCCTCCTTCTCCGCCTGCGCCAGCGCGTCCGAGCAGCCCGCCTCCTTCTCCGCCTCGTCAACAACAGCGGAAGACAGCCGCCGCCGCTTCGGCTGCTCCGGCGCGTCGTAACACTCCGCCTCCTTCTCCGCCTCGTAAGCAATGAAGGAAGACAGCCGCAGCCGCTCCGGCTGCTCCGGCGTCTAGCAGTACAGCCAGAGGCGAGAGGCAATACATATTCGGTCCATCTCTCAAGCCTCTAGAGAAGTTACCATACGAGATGACCGAGGAGGAAAACGCGGAGATCTGTCAAGCTCAAGTGAAGGACTTTTTTGCAAAGAAAAATCCACCTCCGGAGGAGAAGATGGATCCGGTGAAATTGAAGCGCACTTTGAAGAACCTGAAGCGACCACCACCGCCTCCGCCGGATGACAACCATGTCCGCGCTCTGAAAAAGGCAGTGGAAGGAGCGTGCCGGTCGGGAACTACTTCAAGTGACAAAAGGTTACAAGAACGAAGAAGTGGGAACAAAATTCCCCAGCTCGGCGAACAGGCAAACCAATCGTGCCCCCCGCTCAAGGTGTCTAGCGATATCGTCGCAAATCTGCCAGGGATGCTGCCCGGCACCAATCCTGGTGATTACCTGCCCGACGATGCACATTTTGATACAATGGAGGTGGACGAACACAAATACCAGGACGGGAAGCCTCTCGTCAGACCTGGTGATCCTCCTCTAACAACGATGATGCGAAGATTCCATAAGTGGTACATGGACACCTGCAAGTCTGGGAAGGATATTTTGACGCTGAGAGTTAAAGAGGAGCACGACCTCGTTGGAATTGATCTGTTGTCTGTTCCATTTGAGGAGTTCTTCCAGTTTTTCAATCAAAAGGACCTCGATAAAATAATCATCACTTGCTACTGTCTGTAAGTACTATACTTCTGTAATTAAGTCTCTATATATAGCTTAGTTCTTTCATTGCATGTATATATAATTATCCTCACTATATTATGCAGATTGAAGATCATCGAATGCAGAAATGCACAGATCTATGATATTGGGTTCATTAACACAAATCTCATAGATGAATGGATGGTTACATATAATGCGAAAGAAATCGAGGCCAACTTGCTACAATCGTTGCTTAAAAATCAAAACAAAGATAAAATACTCTTTCCTTACAACTTCAAGTGAGTGTTACTGTCTTTTGCATATTCGGTTTCCCTTATTACTCGAGGTTATAGTAATGTAATTGATGAGTTATGCATGCGTGTGCAGCTTCCACTTTATTCTTCTAGAGATTAAGGTTGAGCAGGGACTAGTAACCGTCTTAGACTCAAGACGAAATGATCCCAAGGAGTATGCGGCCATGACTGAAATGCTCCAGAAGTAAGTTCAATCGATCATTATCGCACCATATCGGCAACTTTGGTCATTTCCTGATATCAAGTAATTATTTTCTTTGTCTCGCAGGGTTTGGAAAGTGTTCACCACAGAAGCTTCAGGACTGCCGGGGGAGCTGCGATTTACACACCCGAAAGTAAGTACTACTAGCTAGTTCCGCGCATCTCCCATTGATTCTAGATAGTTTCATCAATACCATTTATAATGCTTGATTATCAGTTTGATTGACGTTTATTTCTCGTAAAGTGGTTGTGACAGGAAGACGGGAATAATTTTTGTGGATACTACATTTGCGAGTACATCTACAACGCGACGACCTCTAAGCGGGGCTACTCTGAAAAACAATATGAAGTGCGTAAGCAATAATATTCACAATTTTATTTTATTACCATCATTTGTGTTGAGTTTCATTCATATATATGTATTGACCCCTTCTTCAAATTAGATTTGGCAGATGCGGGATGAACTCCTACCACAAGATCGCATAAAAGCAAATCAAGAGGAATTGGCGGGATTCTTTCTTGACCACGTCATCAATCCAGCCGGAGAATACCATGTGGAACTTGACATCAAATGTTAGGGATTGTAAGAGATCTTATATTGTATATATGTAGCTAGTAGCGTCAGATAGATATACGAAAACTTGTTGTTCGACCAATCTCTCGGAGAAGGAGGAGGTCGATCACTTCTCTCTGTATATGTTCATGACGATCTTGTGTACTTAATGGTTTCCTTCATTTGCTTACTAGCTAGCGTGTCGAGTCCTCTCTATACGTATAGTACGTAGCGTCGACCAAGCACGGAGATAAGAGAGGACACTTCTCTCTAGCTATTAGCTAGCTACCACAATATATGAAACCCCTAAATTAACCCTACAAAACCCACAACCCCTCCCCCCCCTTCAAAAAAAAAACAAAAACCCCAGCTCCTGAGCTGCTGACACATGGATGATCTTTGGTCCCGGTTGGTGTTACCAACCGGGACTAAAGGCCCTCCTCTCTGGGCTCGCCGCAGCGGCCACGTGGAGCCCCATCTGTCCCGGTTCGTATAAGAACCGGGACTAAAGGTGTTGGGCTTTAGTCCCGACCCTTTAGTCCCGGTTTCCGAACCGGGACAAATGGGCCTTATGAACAGGAACAAATGGGCCTTTTTCTACGAGTGCTTGGCAGGCAGCCAGGGTAGAAGAATGGCATCGTTGGCGAGATAGAAAGTGGATGCAGAGAAAGAGGGAAGGATGGAGACGCGGGTCCTGGCGAGGTTTTGGGTAGCCCGGGGGTGTTAGAGTCCTACGTGGCTGGTTTTCGAAGTCCTGTAATGCCCTCCTGATTGGCGGAAAAACTGATGTCCGGACTGGTCCGCAGACCGATGCGGGACGACGTTGGATGACAAACTACGTCCAAAAAGCTCGGTTGGAACACTTACGAAAGGTTTGAAGGCCCGCTTCGGAAATGCCTTAAGATAACATCGACCACCACCACCCCACAAGGCAACCGACCGAGGTAGGCGGGGTCCATCTCCCTCACGAGCTCCCCGAAAATCCTCTGCCCTCCACTAGCACTGGACACACGTACAGACTAACCAATCAACCGATCAATGGCGGTTTTTTTGGTGGACGCGGTGGCTCTGCTCCTCTTCTTCGCCTAGTCTGGCGATGGTTCGCTAAATAGCATTACCCTAAATTATAGGGACTAGAGATGCGAATATTCATGGCTGCCTCCGAGCTCATCTGGTCTCAATGAACAATAAAATCAAAAAAAATGCTAGAATTTTTTTTAAAAAACTGGGAAAAAATTGCAGGGAAGATGTTCGAGTGTGTGATGTCGTGCCAAATTTTGTGGTATTTGGACATCTAGCATTTTTGGCACGGGCATCACGAACTTAAACATCTTCCACGCAAAAAAATTAATCTGATTTTTTTCTAGTATTTTTTTACGTCATTGTTCACCTGAGGGAGCAGATGAGCTCGAAAGCCATTTCACCGCGTCCTTAAATAATATAAGACGTTATTACATCAAATATACTTACATATTGATGTAATAACGTGTTATATTATGAGACAGAGAGGGCAAGGATGATGCGGATCTCTCTCCTGAAGATGGGTCAGCGGTCCGATGAAGATGACGACGTCTAGAACATATGCATGTGATGTACGCTTTAGGTCTGCTGCGCCGGGTGTTGGTTCCGATACGTTATGTGGATGGATCGGCGACGACACCGGATTTAGATATGGGAAGTGAGAGCACTTCATATTATCGAGTTTTGTAGGTGTGAGTGATAACTTCAGGTGGCTTGATGTATGTTCTTGTTATACCTTTGTTAAATAATAAATAAAGATGGTTGTATGCGTCGATTGATGCAGAGGCCGGGGTCTTTACCTCCTTTCCAAAAAAAAGAGGGAGTAGTTTAATTAGTCGGTTGCGCGCCCTCTCGCCGCACCGTGATCACCCTCAGTCGGTCATTCAACATCCGGACGCATCACAAGTTGTACGCATGTAGAATTAAGTAGTGACACATACATACATCGCCGGAGCGTGTACGTATATGCCGAACGGTGAGTAGGTTGACGTGCACGGCACCACACAGGATGGCATGGACGCATGCATGCATGCCATCGACGTGCCGTTGCTGCTGATAGCACGCACGCGCGGATGGCATGGTTACTCACGCGAAAGGGAGTGGGCGACCGCGACCGATCCAGCACCACCGCTCGGTCACATCAGCGATCGAGCAGCTGACCACGGAATGCATATCTTCAAATTAAGCGCCGATCGAGCCCTTCAAAACTCGTCGGACGCCTGCATGGCTGCTACCGCGGAATGCATCTGCATCATGGGGGAAGAGGTACACCCCTGTGGATGTTGACCCCTGATAAAAAAATTACAGTGAAATCTTTATATCTACATTTGATTAAAAGTGATAGAGGCTTCCCACAAAAATTCCTGTGAAAAGTCAAAGTGCCTGCTAAGATCAAGTTTTTCCTGTGGTTGCTCAATAAAAAGAGTATTCTTACTAGAGATAACCTGCTGACAAGAGGATGGAAAGGTGAAAAAAATTGTGTGTTATGTGCCGGGATGAAACTATTGACCATCTATTTTTTTCTGTTCGGCAGCTATGCTAATTTGGAACCTGTTAAAATGTGCTTTTGATTTACACTCTGTGCCTGCTACCCTACATGATTGCTTTGATAGATGGCTAAAACTGTTCCCTAAATATGATAAAAAGTTGGTCCTTGTTGGTATTTCTGCTCTCTTTTGGGCAATTGCACTACAACAGGAACCCCCCTTCAGCAACGCATCAATGCGTTGTTGTATGTCCATATAAGCGATGCTAAGGTCTACACCAACGGATTAATATGCGTTGTCGTTGGTGGCGTTGCAAGGGTCTACAACAACGTATATACTTCCGTTGGTAAACGGCCTAAATAAGCGTTGTAAGTTAGCAACGCATAAATCTACATCCACGCAACACTTCATATGCATTGGTGGCTGCCCTACACAAAATGATTTTTGCTACATAGCACGAATAATTAATGATATTTTGCATATGGCCATCCAAAATTGTTAGGTCAAGCTGATAGTGCATAGAAGCCACAATATAATAAACAGAGAGGTCTCATATATTAAAATGACTATGTTTCTTTACAAGAACAAGATCCAACGATTACAAAATGTGAAACTATCTAGTTGCCCAATTCTCAACCTTGCAATCAAAGTCGTAATTATTCTAAAACATACTGTCTCAAACATTGACCCTAAATGACAATTCTACAAGAGAATGTGGAACTATTAGGGAGTAACCCCATTGAGCAATCTGTAGCATCCTCTCTTGTCCCACACCGCCTTCTGATCTCCACCTTGCGGCACCTCTCTCAATTTTCTTCTTACATGCTCCAGCAAACTTGTGTTAGGAAAGGCCACACGACACTGTTGATGTTTTCTAGCTTTCATTCTGTATAGTATCAGATAGAAAAATAAGTAGAGCAACCTAACAATCAGCATATAGTTACCATGTGTACGTATTTCAGAAGAAAATATATATCACATCTCAATTGAAAACTGCATGTATCCATTTGTGTTGAACCAAACCATTCCCATTGAAGAAACACGGTGAGAGCATAAGAACAGATCTTACCTAGCTTGCGACTGATGGGTCCTTACTCTTATGTGTAAGTGGTCATAATGTACGTCTGCAGCCAACTCTGTACAAATACAAGAAAACCTTACAAAATAAAATACGTGAAGATGGCAATGAATAGCTTATCTGAACTGGCAATGAGTAGCTTATTCTGAACTTCTTGTGGATTCAGGTACGTAGAATGAATGGAAACAACATAAAATAGATGAAGATGGTGCAAAATAAAATTGGGATATTTGCATTATGAGATCATGAACAATACAGAAGAAATGAATAGTGGTCGACTAAACTAACTGAGTGACGTATACAAACTTAATCGAACCTCAGTATGATACATAATTCCGTACTAGTTTCCTGTTGTTGTATGCAAAAGAAATTTCGGTTGTACAATTCAGTTAAGTTAACATACAAGTCATGATGAACTCAAATACAAATTTGCTACAGGATCCATAATATAAACGATTAATGCTTCAGACTCTCAGTTAATTATTGGTGAATTGCACCATAAAGGCATCCAAAGTAAAAAAAAACAGAATAGTTCATATATTTCTTCCAATAAAAATAAATGATCAACTACTTGCAGACTTGATCGGCCATATAGACTGTAGTGCAGATGGTGGTCAATTGTGATATTATTCTCGAATCCAGTGGGAGGATTTGTACAGCATATACAAAAAAACCACGCCATGGCATGAAGCACTCAAGCTCACCCAAAAATCTCATGTTGTTTCTTTTCCATTTCTGGTGGCTGCCAAAAGCATAATATGACCATGTATAAATAATTTTTCGGAGTATGCTAGAACAACATATGAATGATGAATGTATGATTCTACGAAGCAAATGGTAAAACCAAATAGTAGTACAAAGGTTATGCTTTATGAGTATATGCCTAACTCAACGATAGTTGGTTAATCATTAGGATAAAATGCTAGTCTTTTATCCGAGGTACGGAATGAACCACATCTACCAGAAAATAAGGCTTTAATATCAAAATCTCTGCAGAAAATGCAACCAAATACTCCATGTATAGGTAATCAGATTCGGCTCCTCTGCTGTTATGTTGTCACTGTACCAGTGCTGTAGCTTCAAAATCCACCGTCCACTCTAATCCAAAGGCTCTCCTTCATCTTCCTCGTTTCTCTCATTAATTAAAAAACAGCACACCAACACGCCGCACATTCCTCAAGTTCCCTGCACCGGCGGACCGGCCAGCCAGGTTGTCCACACAGCCGCGTTGATTTAGCCGGCACACACGGCGCCGGGACGTCAAATGCCAGTAGCTCAACTCTGTATGATCAATCAACTCTACATCGAAGAAATACTAACTCTGCATGTCTGGTGACTCCATGTTTAGTAGCCACATAACGCCTTGTTCTACATATCCTACAGGAGGTTGGCAAGCGCTCGACCTCCGACATCGCCGTCGCTGTGCGTTTGGGCTTCACGAGCATGGCTGCGGCGGCAACATAACATCGTGATTTTAGAAGCCATGAGCTCCTGGCGTTTGGCGTCGCGGCGGAGTTGGTGCCGGCTTAACCAACACGGACACATGGACTTGTGGACAATCTGGCTGGCCGGTCTGCCGATGCAAGGAGCTTGAGGAACGCCGTCGTGGGCTGTGCTGGTGTTGTGTTTTTTTTAATTAATGAGAGAAACGAGGAAGATGAAGGAGAGCCTTTGGATTAGAGTGAATGGTAGATTTTGATGCTACAGCATCCGCACAGTCACAACATAACAGCAGAGGAGCCGAACCCGTAATCAGAATATTATTGTGCAAAAGGCTAAACATACCAAAAAAAGGATTATGCAGAGCATCAATAGGGGATCCTGGTTGTGGAGGACACCGCCGGGAAATAGCATTGAACCTGATTGTAGCGAAACACCAATCATTACACATCCATCTGCCTCTGAAGATACAAGTAATTTACAACGAAGTGCACTAAAGCAGGTTAATCCCTCACACTATCAGCCAAGGCAAGGTAAAGATTATAACACGATCGGCTTATCTATTTGCAGATCTATTGCCAATAGTTTGAAAACTTATCTGTAGAACAATTTCATAATACATACACATAGAAATTGCATCAGAAAAAACAAAATTGGGTACGAATATTAAAGCCACAGACTCGCAATCCATAACACATTCAGGTTACCCAAATATGTTGTGTCTGACAAACTATTAACCCAATCACATGACGATATACAGGTGGAACAAATAACTAGATACGGTGAACACAAATCTTATTAGTGGCCAGGTAAGTGTGGTACTAACCTCGACGCCATGACATGCTTGAGATTCACAGATCTCGGAGATTACATGATATGCCTGAAGCCAATGTCGAGGCAGCGTCATGATCCTCCAGGCCAATGTCGAGGCAGCGTCAGCATCCTAATTCTCTCACCGGGCCACTGCTGAAAGCGGCCATCGCCTCGAGCATCATGAATCTGTTGGTCACCATCATGCAGGGTTAGACGCTCACACAATTGGGCAAGGCAATCACCGATCTGGAGTTAGGTTGCCTACAAGATATGGTGCTGGGAACGGGGAGAGAAAGAAGAGGGGAGGTAGGATATGGGGGCGTCAATGGTGGATGCACTAGTAGAAAATAAGGCTTTGGTTCGGGCCAGCCCAGCCCAGCCCATTAGTCCCGGTTCAGTCACGAACCGGGACCCATGGGGGGCATACGTCCCGGTTCATGCGCCCAGGGGGCCGGCCAGGGCCTCGTGGGCATTGGTCCCTGTTCGTCTGGACCTATTTGTCCCGGTTCCTGGCACGAACCGGGACCAATGGGCCTCGCTTCTGGCCCACATCCATTGGTCCCGGTTCATGGCTTGAACCGGGACAGAAGGGGGGCCTTTAGTCCCGGTTCCACGCACGAACCGGGGCCAATGAGGTGGCTATATATACCAGGGGGCCGGCCGGGGCCTCGTGGGCATTGGTCACGGTTCGTCTGGACCTATTTGTCCCGGTTCCTGGCACAAACCGGGACCAATGGGCCTCGCTTCTGGCCCACATCCATTGGTCCCGGTTCATGGCTTGAACCGGGACAGAAGGGGGGCCTTTAGTCCCGGTTCCACGCACGAACCGGGACCAATGAGGTGGCTATATATACCCCATCGCCGGCGAGCAGAGCACTCCACACTGCTCTGTTTTTTCTGGCCGGCGAGGGGAGAGCTTTGTGGTGCTCTAGCTCACCTCCTATGCACATGAGGTGTTTGATGAAATGCCCGAGCCACACTAGTTAAGCTTTCTCCTCTCGAAGCTCGACCTTCAAGCTCCATTTTTCTCAAGATTTGTCTAGGTTTAGCGGTCCGTCACGTCCCATCCCCGTCTTCATCGCCGTTGATCGCCCGCGCCGATCTCGTCGCCGGCATAACCGTGGTGAGCCTCTTGTTCTTATCTTCTTTCTAAAAGAAAAATAATTCTTACTTGTATGATTTAGATAGATACTTGTCTAATTTTCTTACTTTTATTATTGTTTATTATTATATAGTGCGATGGTTTTGGTATCCGCCCCCGTCGGCCCTCGTCCTGTCTATGATTCGGATGTGGTAT
Source organism: Thinopyrum elongatum (assembly GCA_011799875.1). Lineage (NCBI taxonomy): Eukaryota > Viridiplantae > Streptophyta > Magnoliopsida > Poales > Poaceae > Thinopyrum > Thinopyrum elongatum. The sequence goes on from CM022299.1 coordinate 621,180,752, forward strand.
ATATTATATTTTATAACTATTTGGTTCATTTATTGTTTATGACAATTATGCCGACCAACGTGACATAGATTTTTTTATCTAGGAGGTATGTGAACCGGAAATTCCAACCGACCCTATTGTCGAGAGGTTAAATTTAGTTGAAGAAGAAAACAATTACTTGAATGAAAAATTGAAAAAAATTGAGGAGGAGAAGATGATATTGGAGTTGCATGTTGCGGATGTCATCGATGATCACAAGATCAAGATGGATGCAATGCACTTCAAGATTAGAAAGTATAGAAAATATGTCATTCATACCGAGGCTTGGTATCATTATGCCGTTGGATCTATTGTTACCTTGGTTGCGATTATGATCGCATTTGTCTTTGCATTGAAATGTTTTACATAGTTTCAACGTATGGTTTAATTGGATGGTCTGGAGAGCTATATGTTGTTCAATGAGAACTATGTATGTACTTTGGTTTTAATGTGATGATGAACTTTTATTAATTTGGTCACTTATCTATTCATGATGTTTTGTAATGGTTTTTTACACACTTAATTATATATAATGCACGCAGATGAACCGGCAATGGATGTACGGTGGCAGACGCACCTCCGAGTACATTAAGGGCGTGCATAATTTTCTCGAAGTGGCTGAGGCAAACAAGCAGAATGGTTTTATGTGTTGTCCATGCCCTATATGTGGGAATACAAAGTCTTACTCTGACCGAAAAATCCTTCAAACCCACCTGCTTGAGAAGGGTTTCATGCCACACTATAATGTTTGGACCAGGCACGGAGAAATAGGGGTTATGATGGAAGACAGCGAAGAAGAAGAGGACGATGACAACTATGTGCCCCATGAATACGGTGATGCTGCAACGGGGGAAGCTGAAGATCAAGAGGAACCAGACGATGTGCCCGATGATGATCTCCGCCGGGTCATTGTTGATGCAAGGAGACAGTGCGAAAGTGAAAAGGAGAAGCTGAAATTCGATCGCATGTTAGAGTATCACCAAAAAGGGTTGTACCCCAATTGCGAAGATGGCAACACAAAGCTCGGTACCGTACTGGAATTGCTGCAGTGGAAGGCAGAGAATGCTGTGCCTGATAAAGGATTTGAGAAGCTACTGAAAATATTGAAGAAGAAGCTTCCAAAGGATAACGAATTGCCCGACAGTACGTACGCAGCAAAGAAAGTCGTATGCCCTCTAGGATTGGAGGTGCAGAAGATACATGCATGCCCTAATGACTGCATCCTGTACCGCGGTGCGTACGAGGATTTGAACGCATGCCCGGTATGCGGTGCATTGCGTTATAAGATCTGACGAGATGACCCTGGTGATGTTGGCGGCGAGCCCCCCAGGAAGAGGGTTCCTGCCAAGGTGATGTGGTATGCTCCTATAATACCACGGTTGAAACGTCTGTTCAGAAACAAAGAGCATGCCAAGTTGATGCGATGGCACAGAGAGGACCGTAAGAAAGACGGGAAGTTGAGAGCACCCGCTGACGGGTCGCAGTGGAGAAAAATCGAGAGAAAGTACCGGACTGAGTTTGCATGTGACCCAAGGAACGTATGGTTTGGTTTAAGCGCAGATGGCATTAATCCTTTCGGGGAGCAGAGCAGCAATCACAGCACCTGGCCCGTGACTCTATATATCTATAACCTTCCTCCTTGGCTGTGCATGAAGCGGAAGTTCATTATGATGCCATTACTCATCCAAGGCCCTAAGCAACCCGGCAACGACATTGATGTGTACCTAAGGCCATTAGTTGAAGAACTTTTACAGCTGTGGAATGGAAACGGTGTACGTGTGTGGGATGAGCACAGACAGGAGGAATTTGACCTGCATGCGTTGCTGTTTGTAACCATCAATGATTGGCCTGCTCTCAGTAACCTTTCAGGACAGACAAACAAGGGATACCACGCATGCACGCACTGTTTAGGTGACACCGAAAGTATATACCTGGACAAATGCAGGAAGAATGTTTACCTGGGGCATCGTCGATTTCTTCCGACCAACCATCAATGTCGAAAGAAAGGCAAGCATTTCAAAGGCGAGGCAGATCACCGGAAGAAGCCCGCCATGCATACCGGTGATCACGTACTTGCTATGGTCAATGATTTACACGTAATCTTTGGAAAGGGTCCCGGCGGACTATCTGTTCCGAATGACGCTGAGGGACGCGCTCCCATGTGGAAGAAGAAATCTATATTTTCGGACCTACCCTACTGGAAAGACCTAGAGGTCCGCTCATCAATCGACGTGATGTACGTGACAAAGAACCTTTGCGTGAACCTGCTAGCTTCTTGGGCGTGTATGGAAAGGCAAAAGATACACCGGAGGCACGGGAGGACCTGCAACGTTGGCACGAAAAAGACGGCATGCCTCCAAAGCAGTATGAAGGTCCTGCCAGCTACGCTCTTACCAAAGAAGAGAAGGAAATCTTCTTTGAATGCCTGCTCAGTATGAAGGTCCCGTCTGGCTTCTCGTCGAATATAAAGGGAATAATAAATATGACAGAGAAAAAGTTCCAGAACCTAAAGTCTCATGACTGCCACGTGATTATGACGCAACTGCTTCCGGTTGCATTGAGGGGGCTTCTACCGGAAAACGTTCGATTAGCCATTGTGAAGCTATGTGCATTCCTCAATGCAATCTCTCAGAAGGTGATCGATCCAGAAATCATACCAAGGCTAAGGAGTGATGTGGCGCAATGTCTTGTCAGTTTCGAGCTGGTGTTCCCACCATCCTTCTTCAATATCATGACGCACGTCCTAGTTCATCTAGTCGACGAGATTGTCGTTCTGGGCCCCGTATTTCTACACAATATGTTCCCCTTTGAGAGGTTCATGGGAGTCCTAAAGAAATATGTCCGTAACCGCGCTAGGCCAGAAGGAAGCATCTCCATGGGCCATCAAACAGAGGATGTCATTGGGTTTTGTGTTGACTTCATTCCTGACCTTAAGAAGATTGGTCTCCCTCAATCGCGGTATGTGGGGAGACTGACTGGAAAAGGCACGCTAGGAGGGGACTCAATAATATGCAGGGACGGGCATTCTTGGTCTCAAGCACACTACACAGTTCTACAGAACTCTACCTTGGTGACCCCGTATGTCGATGAACACAAGAACATTCTGCGCTCCAAACTCCCGGAGCAGTGTGACGACTGGATTACATATGAACACATCAGGACTTTCGGCAGTTGGTTGGAAACACGTCTCAGAGGTGACAACACTGTTTCTGATGAGCTGTACTCATTGTCCAGGGGACCATCTTCGACTGTATTGACTTACAAAGGATACGAGATAAATGGGAATACATTTTACACGATCGCCCAAGCTCAAAAGAGCACCAACCAAAACAGCGGTGTCCGCTTTGATGCAGCAACCAAGAGGGGAAAGGACACATATTATGGTTACATAGTGGACATATGGGAACTTGACTACTGACATGATTTTAAGGTCCCTTTGTTTAAGTGCAAATGGGTCAATCTCTCAGGAGGCGGGGTACAGGTAGAGCCACATTACGGAATGACAACAGTGGATCTGAACAATCTTGGGTACACAGACGAACCATTCGTCCTAGCCAATGATGTGGCGCAGGTTTTCTATGTGAAGGACATGTCTACCAAACTAAGAAAAAGAAAAGATAAGGAAGTGAATACATCATACGATGAGCCAAAGCGCCACATAGTTCTTTCAGGGAAAAGAGACATCGTGGGAGTGGAGGGTAAGACAGACATGTCTGAAGATTATGAAAAGTTTCATAAAATTCCTCCCTTCAAAGTGAAGGCTGACCCAAGCACCCTATTAAGCGATGAAGAATATCCATGGTTACGGCGCAATAAGCAAAGGAAATAAGCGAAGAAAAAGTGAAAACAGATGAAGTCAGAAAGGGTTGAAAATTGATGATGTGGCTTTGAATGGTTCATTTTGAGCACATAAAAAGTTATGATGAAAAAGTGAAGAAAAAGTGAAGACTTTGTCTCCACAACTATTATGATGATGACTTTGATCTAGAATATCACTGCAGTTACATGTGAAGAAATGAAATGCCTTTTGTAACAGACGAGTTTCCGGAAACCCTGATACTTCGAAACAGATTGTCCGTTTTGTACACGAAGTGCATCCAGTTTTTGCCGTAACCCTCTCAACTTTTTAGCACATGCTATGTGGGTGAAATGATGATACCATGCCAATTTTTAACCTCTTCAGAGTTCATTTGAAGTGCTTTTCAATTTCAGGGTCATATAGCTCAAAAAAATCAGTAAATGCATGAAAAATAACAAATGAAGTCAGAAAGGGTTGAAAATTGATGATGTGGCTTTGAATGGTGCATTTTGAACACACAAAAAGTCCGAAGTTCAAATAATTTCAAAAAAATGAAATCCCTTTGTAACAGACGAGTTTCCGTATGAAACCCTAATACTTCGAAAGAGATTGTCCGTTTTGTACACGAAGTGCATCCAGTTTTTGCCGTAACCCTCTCAACTTTTTAGCACATGCTATGTGGGTGAAATGATGATACCATGCCAACTTTCAACCTTTTGAGAGTTCATTTGTAGTGCTTTTCAATTTCAGGGTCATATAGCTCAAAAAAATCAGTAAATGCATGAAAAATAACAAATGAAGTCAGAAAGGGTTGAAAATTGATGATGTGGCTTTGAATGGTGCATTTTGAACACACAAAAAGTTTGGAGTTCAAGTAAGTTCAAAAAAATGAAATCCCTTTGTAACAGACGAGTTTTCGTTCGAAACCCTGATACTTCGAAAGAGATTGCCCGTTTTGTACACGAAGTGCATCCAGTTTTTACTGTAACCCTCTCAACTTTTTAGCACATGCTATGGGGGTGAAATGATGATACCATGCCAACTTTCAACCTTTTCAGAGTTCATTTGTAGTGCTTTTCAATTTCAGGGTCATTTAGCGCAAAAAGAATGAACTAATAGCAAAAAGAATGAACTTAAAATAATCAATTAAAATATTCTGTTACGATCAACTAAAACAAAACTATAATATTCTTCAATAGCAAAAAGAATCAACTAAAAAGCTTTTATAAAACTCTAATAGCAAAAGGATGCAACTAAAAAGCTTTTATAAACCTCTAGTATTTTTTAAACTAAAATTATATAAAATTTATGCAACTAAAATTATCAAAGTATTTTCTGTTCAAAACATTAATGGCAAAATGAATTTTCATAAAGAAATTTTTTGTTAGAAACTTTAATAGCAAACTAAAATAACAAAATTTGTTCTTGATTAAAACAGACATTTAAAATAACCTAAAAATTACCAAATTTAATATAATGATAAAACAAAATAATATTAAAATCAGGAAAAAGAATCACTCAAAAATCTATTTTTATAGTAAAGTTATTCACAAACTAGTGATTCACACAAATTTAAAAGAATTCAAATTTGAAAATTAATGGCACTAACAGAAAGTCTATAATTTTTGTGACCTAACAGCAAAAAGAATCACAGGAGAACTGCAAAAAAAATAAAGCAAAAAAAAATAAAGCAAAAAAGAAAACAGAAAAAAAATGCCACCTACTGGGCCACCACGGCCTGAATACGACTAGAAACCCGGCTAATTGGGCCAGGATTCAGGCCCGCAGAAGGCTCAGCAGGCCCACAGGCATAGCAGTGTCAGATTAGGCCCATAGGCCTGCAGTTCAGAGGAGTTCAATGGGGATGAGGCAGTCGAGCTTATAAACCGGTGCGGGGCGCTCTCAACTAGCGAGGTGGGACTAAACTCCCACCACCACGCCGCTGTGCAAGCCCATTGGTCCCGGTTGGTGCCACGAACCGGGACCAATGCTCACCTTTGGTCCCGGTTCGTGGCACCAACCGGGACCAATGCCCCCCTTTAGTCCCGGTTGGTGCTACCAACCGGGACCAAAAGTCTCTGTTTCCCGCCCTTTGGGCTGCTGAAAAGAGACCTTTGGTCCCGGTTGGTGGAACGAACCGGGACCAAAGGTAGGCATTGGTCCCAGTTGGTGCCACGAACCGGGACCAAAGCTTCATGTATATAAGCCCACACTTAGCGTTTTCCTGTCCTAGTTCATCTTCCCCCCAACGTCGTCGCGCCGAATAGCACGACGCCGCCGAGCCCTCGCCAACGCCCTCGCCGATGCGCCCTCGCCCTCGCCGCGCGCCGTCCTCGTCGCCGGCCTCGAGCCTGCCGTCCTCGTCGCCGACGCACCCTCGCGCCCTCGCCCTCGCCTGCGCCCTCGCCCTCGCCGCGCGCCGTCCTCGTCGCCGGCCTCAAGCCCGCCGCCCTTGTCGCACCCTTGCCCCCCCGAGCCCGCCGTCCTCGTCGCCGATCAAGCCATCGCTGCGCCCCCCCACAGTGAGCCCCCCATTCCCTCCCCTGCTCCCCGTCGCCGCGTGCTCTGTTTTTTTTTGCGGGCATGTATACGTGTATATGTTCATGTATATATTCATGTATATGTTTTTTTCATGTATGAGATGTATATGTTCATGTATATATTCACGTGTATATGTTCATGTATGAGATGTATATGTGCACTTTTGTATACAAACTTCGTTGTTTTCATATGTACGAAAATCTAGAGTGAAAACGGAAACAAACATATAAGAAAAAACAAAGGAAAAAAATGAAGAAGGAAAAGAAAACCGCCTGGCCCAACCACCACAGCATTTTCATAAAGTTTTTCCACCGAGTCCACGTCGCACCGAGCACTCGCGGCGAAGCAAGTCTTTTTTTGAAGGTAGTTTTTTTGTTAAATGAAAATGTTGGCATCGGCTGTATCATCACGTTGGCATCGGCTTCATCGTTTACTAAGTTAAAATGATGTTAATAGAAAGTTTTCTCTCAAAACGTATCCCCGATAACTTCGACAATTGGGGGGGACATCGATCAACCCCCTCTCGCCCGACCAAACTCTCGAGTCCATCCAACCCCCTCTCACGAAAGTTACTAAGTTTGATCATATGTCAAAGTTTGAATTTTGACATATGCAACATTTGATCATATATCAAAGTTTGATCATATGTCAAAGTTTGAATTTTGACATATGCAACATTTGATCATATATCAAAGTTTGATCATATGTCAAAGTTTGAATTTTGACATATGCAACATTTGATCATATATCAAAGTTTGATCATATGTCAAAGTTTGAATTTTGACATATGCAATATTTGATCATATGTCAAAGTTTGAATTTTGACATATGCAACAATATTTGATCATATGTCAAGTTTGACTTTTGACATAGATTTATCAAGAATGCCCCCATTATGGATGTGCACAAGTTGATCCAATTTTTTTTTTCTGATCTCATCTATATATATATTCTTCTATATGTCATGTTGTCTGTCAAAGTATTGAAGAAATCCATGGCTTCATCATTTGCCAGAAGTAACAGGCGTATGATGCTACGAAGCTCTTCAAAGTTGTTTTGGAATGGAGTTCCTGATAGAATAATTCGCTTTTTGGTACGAATTTCAGCAAAGTCCTTCCAAATAGCGATATTCGGAAGGCTCTTGCTGAACTTTGTACCAAAAAGCTAATTATCCTATCGGGAACTCCGTTCACAAACAACTTTGAAGAGCTTCGTACCATTATACGCCTGTCATTTCCTGCTAATGATGAAGTCAAGGTTCTCTTGAATTCTTTGACACTAGACAACGTGACATATAGAAGGGTAGATGAGATCAGGAAAAATATGGACCATTTTCTGCACATCCAGAATGGCGTCATTTTGTTAAATCCCTTGTCGGTCCGGACGTCGGACATTCATGAGAGAGGCGGTCCGACCCAAACCCTAGAAGCATTGTCGAGGCCACCCCAAACCCTAGAAGCGTTGCCTAGGCCACCCCAAACCCTAGAAGCGTTGTCGAGGCCACCCCAAACCGTAGAAGCATCGAGCTAGCTAGGTCTACGTTTTCACTAATATATCCATCTGTCATGTTTGTATATTAATTGCCATGTTGTAATATTTGCAGAAACTATGGAGCACCGAGACATCGAAGCTGAACAGTTGTTGGGGGACATAATCCTCGGCGGAGGTGATGTCTTGTCATTTCTCAACGACACCGATGGTCTGGAAGGAGAGGGTGAAGCAGGCTCCGGTGATCGAACAATGGAGGTGCAAGGACATGATTATGATGGCTCCGGTGACGGAATGCCGGTGGCAGAAGGAGACCATGATGACTGCTCTGGTGAGCGAACGGAGGAAGGAGATGTTGCAAAGTCCGGCGAGGTATATATATTAATTAAGCCTGTGCTGACAAGCTAATTGATGCATTAATTGTTTTGGTATGTACACATATTAACTCTCTTCTTTCTTCTTTTCTAGCCCTCCGGATCGAGCCAAACTTCGGTAACGAGACGAGGCCCAAAGAAAAGGTTGCGCCAGGATGAAAGGTTCACGATCACAGCAATCAAGGGCGATGGCCAACCGATTGAACCCAGCCGGACCAAAGAAGCATTTTCTGCTCAGTGCGGGGTTCTTGTTAGGGACATGATCCCGATCAGCATCCACCAATGGAATAAGCCTAAGAGCGAAGACCCTCAAGTGTCTTTTGTCAAAGATAGACAGAAAGATGATCTTTGGACCGCGCTGAAGGCAAATTTCACCCTACTGCCAGAGGAGGATCCGGATAAGACAGTTATAGAGCCATTGGTCAAGGCTCATGCTCTTAAGAAGATGGCAGATCTATTCAGGAGGTGGAAGAATGAGTTGAAATCAACGTTTGTCGACAAAGGGAAGACTCCAGAATTCACCGGCCGATTTGAGAAGATAAGAGATCACTGGCCCGCATTTCTGGCCCACAAGACATCGGAGAAGAGTAAGAAGATGTCAGCGACAAACAAGAGAAATGCTGCAAAGAAGGAGTATCACCATCGCACGGGGTCAGGTGGCTACCTCAAAGCCCGGCCATTGTGGGACAAGGCTGAGAAGGACCTGCTTGATAAAGGGGTCAAACCAGAGACATTGAACTGGCCAGACCGTTCAAGGACTTGGTTCTTCGGGGTTGGGGGAACCTTGGACCCTGAAACAAGGAAGTGCTGTTGGACGAAGGAGCAACTTGAAATACCCGTCAAGAAGCTTCAGAAGTATATCGCCGCAGCGCAGCAAGGGACGTTCGTTCCCGACAGAGAGAACGACGAGCTCACACAGGCCCTCAGGAATCTTGAGCACCCAGGACGAACACGAGGCACGGCAGGCTCCGTTGCATGGAAGGAAGGGTTTCCCAGCGCAGGCGGTTACAAAACCCAGGAGAGGAGGAGGAAAGTGGAGCAGACCGAACTGTAGAAGCTGAATGCAAGGGTACGAGTGCTAGAGGAACAAGCACTACTTCAGAGGCAGCGACCTGCCGAAGCTACCCCAGAAGCTACCCCGCCATCTCAGCAGAGAAGCAGCGTGGCTTCCACCGAGCTCCTTCAGCAGCCTCACTTCACGGCTCCCAGCTACCCCGTGGATGCTATCACGGAGGCTCAAGATTGCCACCTTATGGCGCAATGGCAGCACCTCAAAGTCAAGGCGGTTGTTGGCTCTGTTGCACCTCCTCAACCCGGCGCAACTTTTCACTGCCTTCCAATTCCAGAAGGCTATGCTGTTGTGATGGTTGATGAAATAACGGAGGGATTTGAGGAGCTCGAGCTTGACCACCCTACTGGTGAAGGGGAGACTCAGCTGGGTCTTGCTTTGAAGACTCCATGTCTATGGCGGAAGGAGCTCATCTACCTTCTGAACTGGACGCCTCCGCCTCCTCCACCGGCGAGTCAGGGCACTCCGCCTCCTCCTCTGGTGAGTGATCAGGGCACTCCGCCTCCTTCTCTGGCTGCTCCGGCGCGTGGCGGCACTCCGCCTCCTTCTCCAGCTGCTCCGGCGCGTGGCGGCACTCCGCCTCCTTCTCCGCCTGCGCCGGCGCGTCCGAGCAGCCCGCCTCCTTCTCCGCCTCGTCAACAATAGCGAAAGACAGCCGCCGCCGCTCCGGCTGCTCCGGCGCGTCGTAGCACTCCGCCTCATAAGCAACGAAGGAAGACAGCCGCAGCCGCTCCGGCTGCTCCGGCGTCTAGCAGTACAGCCAGAGGCGGGAGACAATACAATTTCGGTCCATCTCTCAAGCCTCTAGAGAAGTTACCATCCGAGATGACTGAGGAGGAAAACGCGGAGATCTGTCAAGCCCAAGTGAAGGACTTTTTTGCAAAGAAAAATCCACCTCCTGAGGAGAAGATGGATCCGGTGAAATTGAAGCGCACTTTGAAGAACCTGAAGCGACCACCACCGCCTCCGCCGGATGACAACCATGTCCGCGCTCTGAAAAAGGCAGTGGAAGGAGCGCGCCGGTCGGGAACTACTTCAAGTGACAAAAGGTTACAAGAACGAAGAAGAGGGAACAAAATTCCCCAGCTTGGCGAACAGGCAAACCAATCGTGCCCCCCGCTCAAGGTGTCTAGCGATATCGTCGCATATCTGTCGGGGATGCTGCCCGGCACCAATCCTGGTGATTACCTGCCCGACGATGCACATTTTGATACAATGGAGATGGACGAACACAAATACCAGTACAGGAAGCCTCTCGTCAGACCTGGTGATCCTCCTCTAACAACGATGATGCGAAGATTCCATAAGTGGTACATGGACACCTGCAAGTCTGGGAAGGATATTTTGACGCTGAGAGTTAAAGAGGAGCACGACCTCGTTGGAATTGATCTGTTGTCTGTTCCATTTGAGGAGTTCTTCCAGTTTTTCAATCAAAAGGACCTCGATAAAATAATCATCACTTGCTACTGTCTGTAAGTACTATACTTCTGTAATTAAGTCTCTATATATAGCTCAGCTCTTTCATTGCATGTATATATAATTATCCTCACTATATTATGCAGATTGAAGATCGTCGAATGCAGAAATGCACAAATCTATGATATTGGGTTCATTAACACAAATCTCATAGATGAATGGACGGTTACATATCATGCGAAAGAAACCGAGGCCAACTTGCTACAATCGTTGCTTAAAAATCAAAACAAAGATAAAATACACTTTCCTTACAACTTCAAGTGAGTGTTACTGTCTTCTACATATTCGGTTTCCCTTATTACTCGAGGTTATAGTAATGTAATTGATGAGTTATGCATGCGTGCGCAGCTTCCACTTTATTCTCCTAGAGATTAAGGTTGAGCAGGGACTGGTAGCCGTCTTAGACTCAAGATGAAAAGATCCCAAGGAGTATGCGACCATGACTGAAATGCTCCAGAAGTAAGTTCAATCGATCATTATCGCACCATATCGGCAACTTTGGTCATTTCCTGATATCAAGTAATTATTTTCTTTGTCTCGCAGGGTTTGGAAAGTGTTCACCACAGAAGCTCCAGGACTGCCGGGGGAGCCGCGATTTACACACCCGAAAGTAAGTACTACTAGCTAGTTCCGCGCATCTCCCATTGATTCTAGCTAGTTTCATCAATACCATTTATAATGCTTGATTATCAGTTTGATTGACCTTTATTTCTCGTAAAGTGGTTGTGGCAGGAAGGCGGGGAATAATTTTTGTGGATACTACGTTTGCGAGTACATCTACAACGCGACGACCTCTAAGCGGGGCTACTCTGAAAAACAATATGAAGTGCGTAAGCAATAATATTCACAATTTTACTTTATTACCATCATTTGTGTTGAGTTTCATTCATATATATGTATTGACCCCCTTCTTCAAATTAGATTTGGCAGATGCGGGATGAACTCCTACCACAAGATCGCATAAAAGCAATTCAAGAGGAATTGGCGGGATTCTTTCTTGACCACGTCATCAATCCAGCCGGAGAATACCATGTGGAACTTGACATCAAATGTTATGGATTGTAAGAGATCTTATATTGTATATATGTAGCTAGTAGCGTCGGATAGATATACGAAAACTTGTTGTTCGACCAATCTCTCGGAGAAGGAGGAGGTCGATCACTTCTCTCTGTATATGTTCATGACGATCTTGTGTACTTAATGGTTTCCTTCATTTGCTTACTAGCTAGCGTGTCGAGTCCTCTCTATACGTATAGTACGTAGCGTCACCAGCACGGAGATAGAAGAGGACACTTCTCTCTAGCTATTAGCTAGCTAACACAAATATTGAAACCCCTAAATTAACCCTACAAAACCCCCAAACCCCCCACCCCCCCCCCTCAAAAAAAAAAAACCCAGCTCCTGAGCTCTGACACGTGGATGATCTTTGGTCCCGTTTGGTGTTACCAACCGGGACTAAAGACCCTCCTCTCTGGGCTCGCCGCAGTGGCCACGTGGAGCCCCATCTGTACCGGTTCGTATAAGGACCGGGACTAAAGGTGTTGGGCTTTAGTCCCGGTTCCCGAACCGGGACAAATGGGCCTTATTAACCGGGACAAATGGACCTTTTTCTACTCGTGATGTGATGAGTTGTAGTGGGAGTGGGCCGACAAACCGGAGCCGTTGTGGCTATGCCAGCGACCTGTGCCGACGAGGGTTGTTGCGGGGGCGGGTGCTGGGGCGCGGAGGATGTCGCGGCGGCAGAGGTTCAGTGGATAACACCGGGGGTAGGGGCTGGCCGGTGAGCAACGGCGTGGGCGCCATAGTTGCCCGGAATCTGAGGTGGTGGCCACACGTTCTGGTGAGATTGAGAGAGGAATCAGGGGTGGTGGAGAGAAACTATTTTGATTTTTTTACTCGCTTGGCTACGTGTATGTAGACGAAGGAGGTGCAGATAATAAAGGGAGGTGGGTGGGAGGTTAGCCCTTCGTGGAGAGGTGGGAGGCTGAACCCAAAACAACACATTTGTCATCACCGTTGCTAGATTTGCGTTGCTAATGGTAGGTTTTTGTTGTAGTGTTGGGAAATGTAGGAATGATGTGATCTTTGAAAGAAAGAAATTTTGTGATCCGGTGAATGTTATCGTTCTAATGTGCAAATGGATCTCGGACTGGGCTGTTTTGCAGCTAAAAACATCAAAGGAAAAAATGCTGACGTTGGGAGCAAGGCTAATCAAGCAGGTTGCAAGTGAAGTGTACCGTGGGTCACAGGGGTGAAGACCTGGAGTCCGGAGGCTGGGTGGCTAAAAGCTACATGCTGATGACCTCTGATGTTCTTCTTCCTGGCAAAAGTAGTTGGCGGGTCACTGCTTTAGTTTGTCTTTTGGTTTCCGGTCTCGATGTAAATCGTTTCCCCCTGCGTGGGGAGGGTGGCTTAGGAGTTCATGTTCCCTGGAACTGGGTAGTTATGTCGTTCGAACTTAGCTTTTTCTTTTCCCTTTTAACTGAACTGGATCTGAATATGTGTGGTTTCTCTCAAGGGGAAACCCTCTTTTGCTAAAGAAAAAAAGGTAGCCCGGTCGATCTGATCTCTGTTTACCGGTACTATATCTACAGTTTTACAGTTTTACTCCCCTTGCAATATGGCCATGAGCCACTGATCTAGCTTACGGTCGAACTCGGTCAACCCGTCGGGATACGTAAAACGAACACTGATATGCATGCATGGCCCCGTGGCTGTCAGTTTCAGATATGCCCTGACGAACGAGCCAGCGGATGTAATGTAACTGCAGTGCTGTATGGGCGCAGACTCATCACTGTGGCCTGTGAGGACCGAGACGAAAGCCACAGTGAGGAGTGAGACGAAAGCGGCGCGCACATGTTCCCACTTGCCCCAAGGAGCAGACCACCCAACCTAGCTAGTCACGGACGCCCATCGTCAAGCGTCGCCCATTGAATTGCACCGTACCAACCAGCCGGCGACCGCTCTTCCTAGGTTCGTTCACACCCCCCCTGACACCTTTCTGCCAACATGACGATTTGATTCATCTCTATCTACCTACAACACAGACGCATCAACAGAATTTGAAAGCGGTGGATGATGCAGGTGCTTGTAGCATCTACAGCCGGATCTTCGTCTCAAACGCCCGGATAGGCCGTCCGGTCAGTGACCGGTCACAAAAATTTGATCCAACTAAACCTCTCAAACGAGCCTCAAACACCCGGACTGACCGGCACCCCTTATATTCAGCCCAAATAAAGGATGGATATGAGGCGTTCCGGGCACATCCGGGCGCGTTCGCCTCACAGGTCCGGCCCACCACGGACCTCACAAAAAACCTCAATCCGGGCTGCAAGCTCAAACCCTAGCTCACTCTCTCCCTCTCTCGCTCCGTCCGTCCACTCCTCTCCCTCTGCGATTCCGATCCCATCCACCACCATGAGCAGCTCCGGCAGCGACTCTGGCTCGGAGCTCGACTACGAGGAGGAGATGGCCCTCCGCATTGCGCTGGAGCGGTCCAAGGTGGAGACCGGCGGCAGCTCCGGATCTGGAGCGTCGCCGCACCTCCCACACCGATGCAGCGCGGGCGCCTGTCGGGGTTATGATCTTGACAATGACTACTAGGGGTACGAATAAGGGGCAGAGACTAGCTACGGCGCAGGTGTAACACTCGATGTTTAACGAGTTCAGGCCTCTCTCGGCGGAGGTAAAAGCCATACGTCTCGTGCCCTGGGGCTTGCTTTGATTTGATGGGTATGGTTACAAAGATTACTCGCTACCTGGCTATGGAGAGGGGTGCGGCTTATATTGAGTGCACTGTATCCCATGTCTCTCACACCGCCGAGGCAGTTAATGACATTGAATGAATCAGTTACTAGTGTAATGAGTCTCTACTACAGCAGTTACAGGTAACGGTAGCTATAACTCTATTTAGTGGATGACTTAGGATTCCTCGACCGTTGCAGCTCCCACGACGTCCTCTTTCCCTCTTGTGTCCGAGTGAAGATCCATCATCCGAGTGAAGTGTAATCGTCCGAGTGCCGTTGAGCTGTCCGAGAGAACTTTCTGATGTGTGCATCCGAATGTTGGGATGATCCAGGGACCTACCTATAATGATGATGGGCCCCATGTGGGTCCCAAATGATGGGTCCTTGACCCTACCTAGAGTAGGTGACCACATCATTAGCCCGCGAATCGGTTGAGGTTTCGTAGGACAGACAAACTGATCCTTCGGTTGAGTCCGAGTGCTGCGGGGGCACTCGGAATACATTCAAGAATCGTGGCTCGTTGTTCCTTGGACGAAAACACAACGGATTCTGGACTTTAGGTTTACCCAGATGACCGGGTGTTGTCGATCGTCGAGAAAAAACCCAGTGGCATTCGTTTTGTCTCTCGGAGGAGATAGACTAGGGGCCCGAGTGAGAGCATGCCATTACAACTTGAGTGGCGACGCTGGTGCGTGGTCTGACTCTCCGGAGAGACGCCACTCCTTATCCCAGGGGAACGCTAGCGTAGGCCTTCTACGAGTCCAGGTTTACGAGTCATGCGCCTTGGAGCCTACTGAGAGGGCCAAGTGAACCCGCAGAGAGGCGTCAAGCTTGTCACATAACTATCCTGAAGGAGACTTCAGTCGGGTGTTTAACATGGCCGAGTGCACGGGTCCCCGCGGAGGGTGGTCAGTCGGACTGACATGCATCCTTTAGGAAAGGAATCGGGGGTGATCAATCGGATTGACTCGTCCCGGAAATATCGGGATTTGAATTCGCGTGTTCGCGCGCGGAATCGATAACGTCGTGCGTTAGTGAGAAAGTGGGGGCGTGGCCCCTTGATTTGCGTGCACGACTTCCGCCACGTGCCACGCCTGTTCTGCGCAAAGCCCCATTGTGCGGGCCGTCGATCCAGGGATCTGCGGCGGGAAATCCGGCCGGAGATTTTGTCTGGCGATATAAAAGATTTGGGGGCAGAGGCCCGACCCTCAGATCCCCTTCCCCTTGCTCCGACTCCTCTGCTTCCTTCCTCCTCTCGAGTGCGCAGCGATGGCGAGGGATTCCACGGCCAAGGCGGAGAAGGCGAAGAAGGCGGGGAAGGCTTCCTCCTCCGGCTCCGGTGCGGCTGGAGGCGCGTCAGGGGACTGGATCCCGTCGTGAGTCACTTCTCGCCGGATGGAAGAGCTTGCGGAGGAGGGGATCATCCCACGCGACGGGTGGCGCCGCCCGGGTGCGGGCGAGGTCGAGCCGGCGCCGCGGGAGGACGAGTGAGTTTTGCTCGTCACTCACGTCGTGCGGGGCTTCTCCATGCCCCCTCATCCCTTCTTCCGGTCTTTCCTTGACTATTTCGGTGCGCAGCTCCAGCACCTTCCTCCCAATGCCATCAGCTACCTTGCGGCCTTCGTCTCTTTCTACAAGAATTTCCTCGGCTGCCGACCCCATTGGGGGCTCTTCAAGCATATCTTCACTTGTCGGTCGATGACCGTCAAGAAGAATCCGTTAGCCGGTGCGAAGACCCACGTCACCCAACTATGTGGAGGCCTGGGCATCCAAGTCTGTGGGGGAAGTGCTTTCCCAAAGATGAGCTTTCCTGAGTCCCTCAAGGGATGGCAGGGGACTTGGTTCTACTGCAGGGATGTCCCGAGTGGCTCAGACCAGTTGGTTCTCCCCCCATACTCAACGGAGAGGGTCAGGGCTCCCGAGTCCCTTGTGGTGGCGAAGGAGGAGAAAACGGAGGTCGGCATCTTGGCCACCTCCCTGGTCGGGATCGTGAACGCGGGTGTGAACGAAATGGATCTGCTGTAGACTTTTCTTACTCGGCGGATCCAGTCGCTACAGGCCTGGGCCCACCCCATGTGGCAGTATGAGGGTCTGAGTGACCCCACCCGAGTGCACCCAGAGGAGCTCACCGAGAAGGATGTGGGAGCCAAGATTCGGACCATAACCTCCGCTCGGGACAATCCCTGGGGGGGGCAGGATGGTGCGGGCTTACTCCAAAGAGCTTCCGCCGACTGTTGAGGTAAGGTGTTTATTCGACCTGTTGATGCGTTGTTTTCTGTGCATTTGATTTTGACGTCTTGATGTGTCTGCTCTTCAGGAGTTCCAGAACATGATCTCCAATATCCCGGCGGTTGACAGATCGCTCGAGGACGTGGTGAGCGACTCCGAGCGCCGCTACTCGGAAGAGTCTGACGATGACGACGATGATGAGGAGAGTGACGAGGACGAGAGCTCGGAGGAGGGGGAGGAGGCCGAGTCCTCCCCATCTTATGAGGCTCCCAAGGAACCCCGCAGGAAGGCCCAGCATGATCCGAGTGACAAGGCAGGAGTGGCGTCTCAGCCGACTGCCTCAGGGCGGACGACTCGCAGCTCCAAGCGCGTGCGCCGAGGCTGAGAGTTCGGCCGAGAAGCAGTCCAAGCTGCCCAAGCAGGTCTCCGTGAAGCCCCAGAAGGTCGCAGTGCCTCGAATCAAGGTGGCGGTGCCTGTGGCTTCGACGTAAGCGTCTTCTATAATCCTTTACTTGCTTCTGTGCTGTTGTGGTGAATGACCGAGTGTTATTCGAACCTTGTAGCAACGATACCTCGACGACTTCAGCGAATCCGTATGCCCGCAAACCAGGTCCTAGTGACGCCGATGCGGCGGATGCCGCCACCTCCAAAGGTACGTTGTGTTGACTGACTCGGATGGTTAGGCCTTCTCCGATTGAGCTCTACTGATTTCTTCGGTTCATGTAGCTCCGCCCAAAGTTATTCAGCTGGACGATGACGAGAGGGCTGACCCACTCAATCGAGATGCTATCAGGGAGGATGTGCCGAGCGTTGTGCTGAGCGTTGATGTGCCAATGGCAGGCGCCTCTCCCCGCCGAGTGCCCGCATTTCTCCTTCGAAGGCCGCCGCAAAGACTGCGAGGCCGAGTCCTCTGGCTCAGGGTGGTTCGGCGTCTTCGTCGGCGGTGGTGCCGCCTGCAAGGTCTACCCAGACTCCTCCGGGTGGAGCGGCGGTGATTCTAGCCCCAAGGCCAACGTCCGCGACTCCGTCGGCTCCAGCTACCTCCTCCCCCTGTACCGTGTCCCTGAGGATCAGGTGGGGGCAAGCGAGGAGGCTCTGATCTAGGCGGGGTTGATGTGCAGCCGACTGAAGGAGGCTTATGACGCTAGCGCGGCACTGGAGACCAATGTCCGAGTAAATACCATTGTGAGTACAATTTTTAGTCGAAGTTTCTTCTTTTCTAGTGGTAGAATTTCTGTCAGTGGGTTTGCGCGGGGCACACTCACTGGGTGTTCATGATCCAGTAGGGGCACGCTGAGTGCACCCACTGGGTGTAGTCCCCGAGGCTCCTGTCGACTGGAGTCAGTCGGCATGAGTCTTTGAACTTTTGTTGAATTTCTTTGTGTTCACCTGGAGTCTAGCCGGAGCGTAGTCAAGTAGACATGATACAGTGGGGGCACGCTGACTGCACCCACTGGGTGTAGTCCCCGAGGCTACCGTTGACTGGAACAGTCGGTGGTAGTCTTAGAACTTGTGGTCGTTTCGCCCTGAGGCTGTTTGTGGTTTTTTTAGCTCATCGACGAGTCACTTTCCAGTGGGGGCACGCTGAGTGCACCCACTGGGTGTAGTCCCCGAGACTGCCATCGATTGCTGGCAATCAGTTGTAGTCTTTAGAACTATCGCTAGGCGTTCAGGACGCTCGGCGTCACTTGTGTATTGGTGAGATAATAGGTAAGATCTTCTTCATTGCTGACTCGGAAGTCAACCGAATGAAGCAGATCGTCTGGCGTTGTTGTCCTCTACCTTCTTCATTGCCGACTCAAGGGCTAACCGAGTGAGGGTAGATCAGAAGGTACTTCAAGATCTAGTACTGATCAGGCTTGTTCCTCTTAGAGGGTACGACCGAGTGTTTAGCCCAAGGGTACTTCGGGATCTGGTACTGGCCCAACTTGATCCACTCGGTGATGCACGGCTAACTCGGTAGTCAGAGGGTACTTCAAGATCTTGTACTGGTCTAACTTGTTCTTTCCAGCGGCATTTTCCTGGTCGTTCATGAGTTAATGCTTTGGTTTCTCTTTTGGGTCTTCCAACTGACTATTTCTTGCATGCTGCAGAGGACCTGTGAGATGGGATCCCACTATGCTGCAATGGAGAAGGAGGTGACATCCCTTCAACTTAATCTGGAGGCTGAGAGGCTCAAGAGCGCCCGACTGGAGCAAGAGAAAAAGGCTTTAGGAGGTAACCTATTTCCTCCGTATGGTAGCTGCATATTGTTTTTCCCTTTTGATCTGAATTACTACGCTCCGACAGATCTTCATAGTGAGAACACCCAACTCGTAACGAGGCTCAGGACTTCTATTTCTTTAGAAAACATGAAGCAGGCTCTGGAGAACAAAGACAAGGATCTGGCGTTGGCCCAGAAGGAAGCCAGGACCAAGACCAAACTTGCCGACGAGAAGCTGGCTTCAGTCGGCAAGTTGGAGGATGAGATCAAGGACCTCAAGGCCGCCGTTGGCGCCTTCACTCAGGAGAAGCAGGTGCTAGAGGAGAAGGTCACGCAACTGACCGAAAAGAAGAATGCCTTGGAAAAACATATGGAAGAAGTTTGTGAGGAATTCAGTGAAAAGCTCGTTGGTAAGTTCTCCTTTGGCCGAGTGAAATCCATATGTTGCCAAATTTTTCTCAATCATTCGCTCACGGACTGTTTTCCTCGACAAAGAGCAATGCTACAACAAGGAACTGGAGCTGGAGAGGCTGGAGAGGGATCTGGATCCTTCCAGGTCACTCGTCGACGACAATGCAGCCCTTGCCATCCTCCGGCTCGAAGACTGTTTGGAAAATGTGTTAGGCTATATAACTCGGATGAGGGGTGTGATGTCTACTACGCAACCTTCTTCTTGTAGACTCGTGTTGGACCTCCAAGCGCAGAGTTTTGTAGGACAGTAGCAAATTTCCCTCAAGTGGATGACCTAAGGTTTATCAATCCGTAGGAGGCGTAGGCTGAAGATGGTCTCTCTCAAACAACCGTGCAACCAAATAACAAAGAGTCTCTTGTGTCCCCAACACATCGAATACAATGGTAAATTGTATAGGTGCACTAGTTCGGCGAAGAGATGATGATACAAGTGTAATATGGATAGTAGATATAGGTTTTTGTAATCTGAAAATATAAAAACAGCAAGGTAACAAATAGTAAAAGTGAGCAAAAACGGTATTTCAATGCTTGAAAACAAGGCCTAGGGTTCATACTTTCACCAGTGCAAGTTCTCTCAACAATGATAACATAATTACATCATATGGCAATCCCTCAACGTGCGACAAAAGTCACTCCAAAGTTCCTATCGCGGAGAACATAAGATGAAATTGCTTGTAGGGTACGAAACCACCTCAAAGTTATTCTTTCCGATCAATCCATTGAGCTATTCCTATAAGTGTCACAAACAACCCTAGAGTTCGTAGTAAAATAACACCATATGACACACATCAATCAACCCTAATGTCACCTAGATACTCCAATGTCACCACAAGTATCCGTGGGTCAATTATACGATATGCATCAAACAACTTCAGATTCATAATATTCAATCCAACACAAAGAACCTCAAAGAGTGCCCCAAGATATCTACCGGAGAAACAAGGACGGAAACGTGCATCAACCCCTATGCATAGATTACCCCAATGTCACCTCGGGAATCCGCGAGGTGAGTGCCAAAACATACATCAAGTGAATCAATAGAATACCCCATTGTCACCATGGGTATCCCACGCAAGACATATATCAAGTGTTCTCAAATCCATAATAGTATTCAATCCGATAATAGTGAGACCTCAAAGGTAAAACTCAATTCATCACAAGAAGGTAGAGGGGAAAAACACCATATGATTCAACTATAGTAACAAAGCTCGCGGTGAATCAAGATCGTGCCATATCAAGAACACAAGAGAGAGAGAGAGATCAAACACATAGCTACTGGTACATACCCTCAGCCCCGAGGATGAACTACTCCCTCCTTGTCATGGAGAGCGCCGGGATGATGAAGATGGCCACCGGTGATGATTTCCCCCTCCGGCAGGGTGCCGGAATAGGGTCCCGATTGGTTTTTGGTGGCTACAGAGGCTTGCGGGGGTGGAACTCCCGATCTAGGTTACTTTCTGGGGGTTTCTGGATTTATAGAAATTTTTGGCGTCGGTTTCATGTCAGGGGGGTCCACGAGTCAGCGACAAGGCAGGGGGCGCGCCCTCCACTCTTGTCATTGACTCGGGACTCTTCTGGCCCAACTCTTGTGCTTCGGGGCTTCTTCTGGTCCATAAAAAATCACCGTAAATTTTCAGCTCGTTTGGACTCCATTTGATATTCCTTTTCTGCAAAACTCAAAAACAAGGAAAAAACAGAAACTGGCACTAGGCTCTAGGTTAATAGGTTAGTCCCAAAAATAATATAAAATAGCATATAAATGCATATAAAACATCCAAGATGGATAATATAATAGCATGGAACAATAAAAAATTATAGATACGTTGGAGATGTATCAAGCATCCGCAAGCTTAATTCCTGCTCGTCCTCGAGTAGGTAAATGATAAAAACAGAATTTTTGATGTGGAATGCTACCTAGCATATTTATAAATGTAATCTTCTCTATTGTGGCAAGAATATTCAGATCCATAAGATTCAAAACAAAAGTTTAATATTGACATAAAAACAATAATACTTCAAGCATACTAATAAGGCAATCATGTCTTCTCAAAATAACATGGCCAAAGAAAGTTATCCCTACAAAATCATATAGTCTGGCTATGCTCCATCTTCATCACACAAAATATTCAAATCATGCACAACCCCGATGACAAGCCAAGCAATTGTTTCATACTTTTGATGTTCTCAAAACTTTTCAAATTTCACGCAATACCTGAGCGTGAGCCATGGACATAACACTATAGGTGGAATAGAATATGGTGGTTGCGGAGAAGACAAAAAGAAGGAGATAGTCTCACATCAACTAGGCGTATCAACAGGCTATGGAGATGCCCATCAATATATATCAATGTGAGTGAGTAGGAATTGCCATGCAACAGATGCACTAGAGCTATAAGTTTATGAAAGCTCAAAAAAGAAACTAAGTGGGTGTGCATCCAACTTCCTTGCTCATGAAGACCTAGGGCAATTTGAGGAAGCCCATCGTTGGAATATACAAGCCAAGTTCTATAATGAAAAATTCCCACTAGTATATGAAAGTGACAACATAGGAGACTCTCTATCATGAAGATCATGGTGCTACTTTGAAGCACAAGTGTGGAAAAAGGATAGTAACATTGCCCCTTCTCTCTTTTCTCTCATTTTTTTGATTGGCTTCTTTGGCCTCTTTTTTTTTATTTCCTCACATGGGACAATGTTCGAATAATGATGATCATCACACTTTTATTTACTTACAACTCAAGAATTACAAATCGATACTTAGAACAAAATATGACTCTATATGAATGCCTCCGGCGGTGTACCGGGATGTGCAATGACACAAGAGTGACATGTATGAAAGAATTATGAACGGTGGCTTTGCCACAAATACTATGTCAACTACATGAGCATGCAAAGCAATATGACAATGATGGATTGTGTCATAATAAACGGAACGGTGGAAAGTTGCATGGCAATATATCTCGGAATGGCTATGGAAATGCCATAATAGGTAGGTATGGTGGCTGTTTTGAGGAAGGTCTATGGTGGGTGTATGGTACTGGCGAAAGTTGTGCGGTACTAGAGAGGCTAGCAATGGTGGAAGGGTGAGAGTGCATATAATCCATGGACTCAACATTAGTTATATAGAACTCACATACTTATTGCAAAAATCTATTAGTCATCGAAACAAAGTACTACGCGCATGCTCCTAGGGGGATAGATTGGTAGGAAAAGTCCATCGCTCGTCCCCGACCGCCACTCATAAGGAAGACAATCAATAAATAACTCATGCTCCAACTTCGTTACATAACGGTATACCATACGTGCATGCTACGGGACTCACAAACCTTAACACAAGTATTTCTCCAATTCACAATTACTCACTAGCATGACTCTAATATCACCATCTTTATATCTCAAAACAATTATAAGGAATCAAACTTCTCATAGTATTCAATGCACTTTATATGAAAGTTTTTATTATATCCCTCTTGGATGCCCATCATATTAGGACTAAATTCATAACCTAAGCAAATTACCATGCTGTTTAGAGACTCTCAAAATAATATAAGTGAAGCATGAGAGTTCATCAATTTCTTCAAAATAAAACCACCGTCGTGCTCTAAAAAGATACTAGTCAATATGTACGTGCAATGCATGTTAATTTGGAACTATATTAAGTGCATGTGGATATTAAGTAGGATATTATTTGCGTGTTATTATGTGATTAGCATTATATTTGGCATGAAATTAACTGCACGCTAAACATGTCGAGCGCTCGACATTGAAGCAGTCTAGGTCATTGGATTGACATGATTTGATGGCTGAGATTAATTGGATCTGCCCCTTTGGGTCTTTTTATATTGGTATAGATAAGTGAAGCACTAGATCAACTAACAAACTACTCCAAAAGATATAAGTGAAGATCAATGAGTAGTCAAATAATTATGTTTCTATGTGAAGACTCTCTAACATTTAAGAATTTCAGATCTTGGGATACTATTCAAACAGCAAGCAAAACAAAATAAAATGACTTTCTAAAAATAGCACACATCATGTGAAGAAGTAAAAACTTAGGCTCAACCGATACTAACCGATCATTGTTGAAGAAGAAAGGTGGGATGCCAACCGAGGCATCCCCAAGCTTAGATGCTTAAGACTTCTTGAAATATTAACTAGGGATGCCTTGGGCATCCCCAAGCTTCAGATTTTGTGTCTCCTTAATTCCTTTTATATCACGGTTTCCCTAAATCTTAAAAACTTCATCCACACAAAACTCAACAAGAACTCGTCAGATATGTTAGTATAAATCAAATGCAAAACCTTATCATTCTCTACTGTAGAAAATCACTAAAATTATTATTTAACATTGCATACTAAATGCCTCTGCATATTTAATACTCCTATCCTCAAATAGAATCATTAAACAAGCAAACATATGCAAACAATGCAAACATAACAGCAATCTATCAAAACAGGACAGTCTATAAAGAGTTCAATTATATTTATACTTCCCTAATTCCAAAAATTTGAAAAATTATCCCACTGTATAAAATTTGTTGTTACTCATTTTTTAAAAATTTCAAGATTTTATCATGTTCTTACTTTCCAGAAGAATTCATGCAACGATAGAAAACTTTCTGTTTTCAAAATAGCAACATATAGACTTGCAAAATAATCATGGTAAAGGCTAAACTTGACACTTTTATTGAAATAAAAGATGAAAAAAATTAATATAAATAACATCAAGCAAATCCTAATAAAATAAAATGACGCTCCAAGCAAAACTCATATCATGTGATGAATAAAAATATAGCTCCAAGTAAGGTTACCGATAATGTTGGAGACGAAAGAGGGGATGCCTTCCGGGGCATGCCCAAGCTTAGTTGCTTGGATCTTCCTTGAATATTACCTTGGAGTGCCTTGGGCATCCCCAAGCTTAGGGTCTTGTCACTCCTTATTCTCCTCATATCGATATCTCACCCAAAACTTGAAAATTTCAATCACACAAAACTTAACGGAACTCCGTGAGATGGGTTAGTATGATAAAACAAAACATTCACTTTGGTACTGTCAAGACGAGATTCAAATTTTTTATCACATGATACCTAATGTACCCTATCATTTCTACAATTTATATTGAGCAATATAAGCCATAGAAAGTAGGAAAGAAGCAAACTATGCATCGAAAACAGAATCTGTCAAAAAAAGAACAGTACATAAAGATCTGAATTAAGGTCATACTTCTGTTCCTCCAAAAATTCTGAAAAATTAGGAAAACGTATATAATTTGTATACCAATCAACTGTAAAAATGTCAGAAGTTTTCCTCGTCCAGTAAAAGATAGGAATTTCTGTACTGGACGCAAAATTTTCTGTTTTTGCACAGAATCAAGTCAACTATCATCCACACTATCCCAAAGGCCTTACTTGGCACTTTATTCAAACAAAAGCTATAAAACATGATTACTACAGTATCTTAATCATGTGAACGCACAAAAACAGTAGGGGTAAATATTGGGTTGTCTCCAAACAAGCGCTTTTCTTTAATGCCTTTTTAGCTAGGCATGATGATTTCAATGATGCTCACATAAAAGATAAGAATTGAAACATAACGACAGCATCATGAAGCATATGACTAGCACATTTAAGTCTAACCCACTTCCTATGCATAGGTATTTTGTGAGCAAACAATTTATGGGAACAAGAATCATCTAGCATAGGAGGGCAAAACAAGCATAACTTCAAGATTTTTAACACATAAAGAGGAAACTTGATATTATTTGAATATGTAAAAGCATAGGTTCCTCCCTCATAATAATTTTGAGTAGCATCATGAATGAATCCAACAATATAACTATCACATAAAGCATTGTTTTCATAATCCACAAGCATGTAAATTTTATTACTCTCCACATAAGCAAATTTATTCTCATGAATAGTAGTGGGAGCAAACTCAACAAAATAACTATCATGTGAGGCATAATCCAATTGAAAATTAAAATCATGATGACAAGTTTCATGGTTATCATTATTCTTTATAGCATACATGTCATCACAATAATCATCATAGATAGCAACTTTGTTCTCATAATCAATTGGAACCTCTTCCAAAATAGTGGATTCATCACTAAATAAAGTCATGACCTCTCCAAATCCACTTTTATCAATATTGTGAAAAGATTCAACACCCTCCAAAATAGTGGGATCATTAGTACCTAGAGTTGACACTCTTCCAAATCCACTTTCATCAATATAATCATCATAAATAGGAGGCATGCAATCATCATAATAAATATTCTCATCAAAACTTGGGGAACTAAAAATATCATCTTCATCAAACATAGCATCCCCAAACTTATGGCTTTGCATATCATTAGCATCATGGATATTCAGATAATTCATACTAACAACATTGCAATCATGCTCATCATCCATAAATTTAGTGCCAAACATTTTATAGACTTCTTCTTCGAACACTTGAGCACAATTATCCTTCCCATCATTTTCACGAAAGACATAAAAAAGATGAAGCCTATGAGGCAACCTCAATTCCTTTTTTTTGTACTTTTCTTTTATAAACTAAACTACTGATAAAACAAGAAACTAAAAGATTCGATTGCAAGATCTAAAGATATACCTTCAAGCACTAACCTCCCCGGCAACGGCGCCAGAAAAGAGCTTGATGTCTACTACACAACCTTCTTGTAGACTCGTGTTGGGCCTCCAAGTGCAGAGTTTTGTAGGACAGTAGCAAATTTCCCTCAAGTGGATGACCTAAGGTTTATCAATCCGTAGGAGGCATAAGATGAAGATGGTCTCTTTCAAACAACCCTGCAACCAAATAACAAAGAGTCTCTTGTGTCCCCAACACACCCAATACAATGGTAAATTGTATAGGTGCACTAGTTCGGCGAAGAGATGGTGATACAAGTGTAATATGGATAGTAGATATAGGTTTTTGTAATCTGAAAATATAAAAACAGCAAGGTAAAAAATAGTAAAAGTGAGCAAAAAGGGTATTGCAATGCTTGAAAACAAGGCCTAGGGTTCATACTTTCACTAGTGCAAGTTCTCTCAACGATGATAACATAATTAGATCATATGGCAATCCCTCAACGTGCGACAAAAGTCACTCCAAAGTTCCTATCGCGGAGAACATAAGATGAAATTGCTTGTAGGGTACGAAACCACCTCAAAGTTATTCTTTCCGATCAATCCATTGAGCTATTCCTATAAGTGTCACAAACAGCCCTAGAGTTCGTAGTAAAATAACACCATATGACACACATCAATCAACCCTAATGTCACCTAGATACTCCAATGTCACCACAAGTATCCGTGGGACAATTATATGATATGCGTCAAACAACTTCAGATTCATAATATTCAATCCAACACAAAGAACCTCAAAGAGTGCCCCAAGATCTCTACCGGAGAAACAAGGACGAAACGTGCATCAAACCCTATGCATAGATTACCCCAATGTCACCTCGGGAATCCGCGAGTTGAGTGCCAAAGCATACATCAAGTGAATCAGTAGAATACCCCATTGTCACCACGGGTATCCCACGCAAGACATACATCAAGTGTTCTCAACTCCATAATAGTATTCAATCCAATAATAGTGAAACCTCAAAGGTAAAACTCAATTCATCATAAGAAGGTAGAGGGGAAAAACACCATATGATTCAACTATAGTAACAAAGCTCGCGGTACATCAAGATCGTGCCATATCAAGAACACGAGAGAGAGAGAGAGATCAAACACATAGCTACTGGTACATACCCTCAGCCCCGAGGGTGAACTACTCCCTCCTCATCATGGAGAGCGTCGGGATGATGAAGATGGCCACCGGTGATGGTTTCCCCCTCCGGCAGGGTGCCGGAACAGGGTCTCGATTGGTTTTTGGTGGCTACAGAGGCTTGTGGCGGCAGAACTCCCGATCTAGGCTTCTTTCTGGGGGTTTCTGGATTTATAGGAATTTTTGGCGTCGGTTTCACGTCAGGGGGGTCCACGAGTCAGCGACAAGGCAGGGGGGCACGCCCTTGTAACTGCATCTAGTGCCCCTTAGTGATTTTGGTGTATTGAAGACTTATAGGTTAAGGGACTAATGTGTTTGTCAGTGTACACAGGTTCTATAAGTCTATGAGGAGTTCTATATTTACGATGAAAGTCGACCCCTAAAAATGAATGTCTTCAGTTGAAGACTTTGGTTTTCTTGAAGACTTTGAAAATGAGGAAATTGGTGTGACCTTGAAGACTTGATATTGATGCGAGGATTATGAAGCGTGAAGACTTTTGTTTTCATAGTTTTGTTTTCCCTTTCTTGAGTCATAGGAAACACCATACTGTTAAAGGGGGTCGAGGTAAAACTAAGGAAAAGTTTCCAAGTGATGCTCAACTCAAATCCTACACCTACCAATCCTTTCGAGTGAAGCCATTGGAAATCTCATACAATTTAGTCAACTTCTTCAGTGACAGAGATGAAGTTCTTCTGTTCTCTAAGGAATTTGTTCTGACTGAGGAGTTAGGAATTCACCAGTGCGGATTGCCTACAAGTGAGGAACATGATAGCCCTGAGGAATTTGAGAGCTCAAATTTCCGACCGTTGCTGTGCTATGCGCCAGCTGTCCAAAATATCATATCCACCTAATGGTCATATCATTGAAGGGCATTTATGTCTTATCATGTCGGGCTGCTCCCCTGCTATAAATAGCCGCCCCCTACAACCACTAGCTGGTTGGCTGCTCTGAGAGAAACTGACACTTTTCATTTAGAGCATCCCATCCTCCGAGGACTTTGAGCGAAAATCATCAAGTGAGGAAAAAACCCAAACCCAACACCTAAAAACCAAAGTGATTGAGCATCACTAAAGAAATTGTTCCTGTGTGGAACCGACGCTCGTTACCTTTGAGGACTGTGCATCCTCCAGACGGTTAGGCGTCATGGTCTAGAGCATCCAAGAGGAATTGTGAATTGCCGAGTGACCAAGTGTGTGAAGGTTTGGAAGTCACCTGTGAAGACTTACCATGAGTGATTGGGCGAGGTCTGTGTGACCTTAGCTCAAGGAGAATACGGTGAGGACTGTGTGTCCGGGACTGTGTGTCCTCAGGTTTAAATACCTAGCCGCTCCAACCAGACGTACAACTGTCACAGCAGTTGGAACTGGTCTACCAAATCACTGTCTTCACCAAGCTACTGGTTCTATTTCCTCAACCCTTTCATTTCCTCGCATACTTGCTGTGTACTTGATCGTTACTGTTTGAAGACTTTGACTGAAGACTTTCTCAATTTCCCCATTCCTATTTCTTCAGTCACTTTGTCTTTAGCCTGCTTATCCTGTTTACACGCTACCTGTGCTCTGTTTTGTTTCATTTCATCATGATGACTATGCTACTGCTTTGTTATCCATGCCCCTAAGTACTTATTCCGCTGCTTGTAGTTCGTTGCTTAGGAAATTCCTCAAGTAGTACTTCCTCAGCGACAAATTCATAAAAATCGCCTATTCACCCCCCCTCTAGTCTATATAACGCACTTTCAATTGGTATCAGAGCAAGGTACTCCCTTGTTCTGTGTGATTTTGGTTTAACCACCTGGAGTTTTAGTTATGTCGACTGCAGGCATGATCAAGGTCTCGGCTGGGTGTCCTACCTTTGATGGGACGGACTACCCCTACTGGAAGAATAAGATGCGCATGCATCTTGAGGCAATTGACAACGATCTCTGGTACGTTGTGGAAAATGGCATTCCCTCTGGCACTCCTTCCGTGAACGCTGCTGATGTGAAGAGATTCAAGCAACCTGACTCTCAAGCGAAGAATATCATATGTGGCCATCTGAGCAAAGGACAGTACGGCAGAGTGAGTGCTTTGGAGTATGCAAAGCTTATCTGGGACAGGCTGTCCAAGGTCAACAAAGGAATCTCAACTCAACGTGATTCTTGAGTTGACGTTCTTCGCAATCTCTTCAACCGCTTCAAAAGACTCGACAATGAGAATGTCCAGCAAACCTTTGATCTCCTCACTGACATTTCAAACGACCTTCAAGCACTGGGTGCCACTGACATCACCGACCATGAGGTGGTGAAGAAATTGCTGAGGTCACTCGATTCTTCATTCGATACACTGGCACTAATGATTCAAGAACTTGGAGACTACAAGTCACTAGATCCTGCTGATATCCTTGAGAGGTTGAACACTCATGAATTCCAACAAGCTGAAAAGAGAGATCTCTACGGGCCAAGCTATGGAAGATCACGCGCACTGAAGGCCATGGCAGTTTCCTCATCTGAAGGAGAAGATTCTGATAGCAGCCTTGGTGACCCTGAAGAACTAAGCGAGGAGCTAGCAATGCTCATGAAGAAATTCCAGAAGTTCTCAAGGCGTGGTCGCTTTGTAAAATCTTCAAAAGGTGATGACACAAGATCAGATTCCTCATCCCGTGATTACAAGAAGAGGACTTGCCACAAATGCAAGAAACCTGGTCACTACATAACTGATTGTCCTCAGTGGGCAAAGGAATCAAAGAAGAAGAAATACAAGGATGATAGTTCAGATGACTCAAAGAAGAAGAAGAAATCTTCAAAGTCCTCATCATCAAAATCTTCAAAGTCTTCATCTCACAAGAAGAGCAGTTCCAAGAAGGCTCGGGCATTCATTGGCAAGGAAATGGACTCTAAAGCTGAATCTGAGGAACATGAGGAAGAGGAGGCATCTGAGGAGTCAGACTCTGGTGTGGCGAGCCTAGCCCTTGCTACTGCTTACGTCAGCAAGTCCATCTTCAACACTGAGGAAAATGGCTTCCCCAACACTGCTGATGACGGCAATGATGACTATGCTCCCACCTATTGCTTCATGGCAAAAGGTGCCAAGGTATTCAAATATCCCTCCTCTGAATCAAGTGAGGATGAATCTAATGATAACCTCAAACCCAGCTATTCCAAACTTGCTAATATTGCTGTTAAACAACAAAAGGCTTTGGAAAAGGTTCAAAATATGCTAGACAAAAGCGATGACCTGTTAGGTGAGGAAATGGATCGAACTCAAACACTGACTGATAATCTTCAGCAACTACCGTCTAAGTTTGACAACCTTCAAAGTCATCATGAAACTCTCTTAGCCGATCATGAGAAGCTTTCTTAAGAATTTCTTCAAAGAAAGCAAGATCTTGAGAAGCTAAGGGTGAGTCATGAAGATCTTCAGAAGGAAAATGATTCATTGCTTGCTCAACAGATCAGTTCCGCTCAGGAAAAATTTATTCCACCATGCTTGAAATGCATTGAACATGAAACTGCTAATTCTTCACCTGAAAGTTCAAATGCTTCTATTGCTGCAAATTCTTTAACTATCTCTGTGATCACAAATTCCTCATCTGAGGATACCACTAGTATCACTGACAAAAATGCAGGGTTGAAGGAATTGTATGTGACAGGCATGTACAAAAGCCTCAAAGGGCATCTGACTCTTTGTGATGTGCTCAAAAAGCAGATCTTGAACAGGAACCCTAGGAAAGAGGGTATTGCCTTTGAGAGGAAACTCAATGCTGATGGAACCTACTGGAAACCTAAGCAGTATCCCAAAACCTCATGGGTTGCTGTGAAGGGACCTCCCGTAGATCCATCCACTTTATCTGGCTTTACTTGTGGATCCTCATATTCATCTGATGAGTCATTTGACTCCAACTATAAACTGTTCAAAAATCAGAATGGTGAAGTATTTGCTAGATATGTTGGAACTAACAGCAGGAATGGTCCCTCTATGAAGAAAATATGGATTCCCAAAAGGTGCCTTGAAAGTCTTCAGGTGAATGTCCTCATGACACCACCTGTTAAGAATAGGAACCCCAGATCAAATTCTTCATATGGACCGAAGTCTTCATATGGATCCAAGTCCTCTTATGGATCAAATTCCTTACGTGGATCCAAGTCCTCATATGATCATCATCATGCTAACGCTTCTGTTTCGCAGGGAAAATCTAACAGTTCTGATTATGTGCATTATTCTTCAAATCATTATGTTCATAAGTCCTCGAAGAATTTCTCTGCTTACTCATATGCCTATACTAATCCCTCTCCTGTGAAACGAAGCGCTTTGGCTTCAATGCCACCTTTCTCTTATGGAGCTTGCAGAATGATGAACTCTTTGCCACCCCTCCAGATGTGGGTGGTGAAGAAAAAGAACTAATCTCTTATGCAGGGTCAGGTCTCCAGACGAACTTAATCGTGTGAAGAATTTTCTGGAGACCTGAAATGCTTGATAGGACGCAAGCTAATCATGAAGAATTGAATATTCATTTCTCACGTCCTCTTACTGCTATATCTGTTGTTTTGCTTGATGAAATTCAATATGATGAATTTGATGTCATATTCTTCACTGATGAAGTATATGAGTTCGTAAGATGCACTAATTCATCTGTAGGATGATTTACCCAAAGCTACTAAGTGGGTCCTCGACAGTGGATGTACTAATCACATGACCGGTGACAAGAGCTTACTGATGAACACTCCTTTATCTCCATCACATTTGAAGCATATCACCTACGCAGACAAAGGCAAAAGCAAGGTATTGGGTCTAGGTAGGGTTGCAATCTCAAAGGATCGAAACATGGACAAAGTCATGCTTGTCGAGTCCCTCGGATTCAACCTCATGTCTGTCTCAATGCTTTGTGATCTTGATATGGTTGTTGTCTTTGGCAAATATCGCTGCTTAGTGCTCATGGAATCTGACAATTCCAAAGTCTTCGAAGGCTTTAGGAGAGGAGACTTGTATATTGTTGATTTCTCTACAGGACCACAGCCTGCCACATGTCTACTTGCAAAAACTTCAGAAGGATGGCTATGGCATCGACGACTGGGTCATGCTGGCATGAGGAACTTACACACGCTCGTGAAGAAAAAGCACATCATTGGCATTGAGGGTGTCAAATTCCTCAAAGATCATCTTTGTGGGGCTTGTGAGGCTGGAAAGAGGACCAGAGCCAAGCACCCCTCGAAGACTATCATGACTACCTCTCGTCCTTTTGAATTGCTTCATATGGATCTCTTTGGCCCTACTCATTATGCCACACTAACAAATGCAGCATCTCTATATGGCTTTGTCATTGTTGATGATTATTCTCGTTACACATGGGTGCATGTCATTACTTGCAAAACTGAAGTGCAGGAAGTCTTCAGACGATTTTCTTCAAGGGCTTCGACGAATTTCGGTGTGAAGATCAAGCATATTCGGAGTGACAATGGGATCGAGTTCAAGAATACTGGTCTTGATGACTATCTTGATGAACTTGGTATTACTCATGAGTTATCTGTCCCATACACTCCTCAGCAGAATGGCGTTGTGGAGCGCAAGAATAGGACTCTTGTTGAGATGGCTCGCACCATGCTTGATGAATACAAGACACCTCGTCGCTTCTGGCCTGAGGCAATTGATACTGCATGCCACATCATCAACAGGGTATATCTTCACAAATTCTTCAAGAAGACCTCATATGAACTCCTCACTGACAAGAAACCCAATGTGAGTTATTTCAAAGTCTTCGGTGCAAAATGCTGGATTAGAGATCCTCATCACAATTCCAAATTTGCACCGAAAGCACATGAAGGTTTTATGCTTGGTTACAGAAAGGACTCGCATACCTACAGAGTCTTCAACACCAATCACCACAAGGTTGTTGAAACTGTAGATGTGCGGTTCGATGAAACTAATGGCTCGCAAAGAGAGCACCTACCTCCTGTGCTAGATGAAATGTCTCCTGAGGAATCCATCAAACTAAAGGCTACTGAGGATATCATACCTACTGAAGAATCTGCTGAAGAAGTCATTCCAGATCATGAAGAAAATCATGCTGGTGCATCTGAAGAAAATGCTGAGCCAAATCAAAGTCGTCAACCTGCTCATCCTCGCGTTGCAAATGAAGTACAGATTGAGAGAATCATCAACGACATAAACACACCAGGTCCTCTCACTCGCTCAAAAGCTTCACATTTGTTTAACTTTTGTGGGCATTTTGCTTTCGTCTCTATCACAGAGCCCACCAAAGTTGATGAGGCATTTCTGGAGCCTGAGTGGATTCAAGCGATGCAAGAGGAATTACATCAATTCGAGCTCAACAATGTCTGGGAGCTTGTCAAGCGACCAGACCCACGCAAGCACAATATCATCGGCACCAAATGGATCTACCGCAACAAGCAAGATGAAAATGGCCTAGTTGTGAGGAACAAGGCTCGTCTTGTAGCTCAAGGCTACACACAGGTTGAAGGAATTGATTTCGATGAAACTTTTGCACCTGTTGCTAGACTTGAGGCAATTCGCATATTGCTTGCCTATGCTAACCATCATAATATCATCTTATATCAAATGGATGTGAAAAGTGCATTCCTCAATGGTAAGCTTGAGGAAGAAGTATATGTTGCTGATATTATCTTTGGCTGTACTAACCAACGTTACAGTGACGAATTTGCTTATATGATGAGTGAGGAATATCAAATGTCCATGATGGGAGAATTGAAATCCTTCTTAGGTCTTAAAATTCGTCAACAACGCAATGGCATCTTCATTTCTCAAGAGAAATACCTCAAGGACGTTCTGAGGAAATTCGGTATGCAAGATTGCAAAGGCGTCAAAATCCCTATGCCCACAAATGGCCATCTATGTACCGATGAAAATGGTATAGACTTCGATCAAAAGGTATACCGCTCCATGATTGGCTCCTTACTGTATCTATGTGCATCTAGGCCAGATATTATGCTTAGTGTTTGCATGTGTGCCCGTTTTCAAGCTACACCGAAGGAATCACACCATAAGGCTGTGAAACATATTCTTCGATATCTAGCTCACACTCCAACACTTGGATTATGGTATCCCAAGGGCTCGGCTTTTGATCTCATTGGATATTCTGACTCTGACTATGCTGGTGATCGTGTGGATCGCAAGTCAACAACAGGCACATGCCATTTCCTCGGACGATCTTTAGTATGTTGGTCCTCGAAGAAGCAGAACTGCGTATCACTCTCTACTGCTGAAGCTGAGTACATTGCTGCTGGTTCTTGCTGTGCTCAATTGCTGTGGATGAAGCAAATCCTCAAGGACTATGGCATCAACATGAAGAATGTGCCACTCTACTGTGACAACGAGAGTGCCATCAAGATTGCTCATAACCCAGTTCAGCACTCGAAGACAAAGCACATCCAGATTCGTCATCATTTTCTTCGAGATCATGTGTTGAAGGGCGACATCTCTATCGAGCACGTGAAGACTGAGGAACAGCTAGCGGATATCTTCACCAAGCCCTTGGATGAGAAGAGATTTAGCAAGTTGCGATGTGAGCTAAATATCTTAGTATCTTTGAATGTTCTTTGAAAGGACACACATCCTAACACTTATGCAAAATTGATGACTTAGATGTGCAACACATGAAGTAACATTTTTCTTCAATCAATGAAGACTAACCCTCTAAGTGTGAAGAAATTAACGAAGAATTTGATTCTCAGAGCCCTACGACAATTGTATGCGGCATCTGAAATCATCATTCTTATACGTTGAGTCACGCCACCAACAAAAGTTGAAAATCTTCAAAATTGAGTTTTTTTTCTTCATTTTGCAAATTCTTCAATTTTCAAATTCTTCAACTTTCAAATTCTTCAACTTGCAAAGTCTTCAAAATTGGACGGGTGTTCTTCATTGACTATATATATATATATATATTTGAGTTCTTCATGTCCTCAATAGCATTCACTTATTGCTAATTCATCAAGTTGACTTTTTCCTCTAAGTGAATGTGATCGGACCCTTTCCCCCTGTATGCTAAACTCAACCCAGTCTGTTCACAACTTCTTCATGTGTGTTCTATTTGAAACCCGTTCAAAGTCTTCACTGTGTCCTTGACAGCTGAAGAATTTGCGAACGGAACATTAAAATTTTCATATCTGAATTTTCGGCTTTTGCCGCTCAAACCATTCCGCATCCCACGATGGATTAAAATATTCACCCACGATCGCCCACGATCTCCACCACTAGTACGTGGGTGACACATGTCGTTAGAAGAGAAAGGGTCAGGGGCATGTTCATCCAAAAATTTCGGACGGGCAGTTTTTCACCGTGCCTATAAATACCCCCTCCCTTCCTCTGTCCTCATTTACTCCGCTCGACCACCATCTCGCTCGAGCTCTCTAACCTAGCGCCGCCGCTACTCTCCATCATCGCCGGTGAGGAAGAGCTTCACTGCCTCGACCTCGTCGCCGTCGTACTCGCGCCGGCCGCGGAAATCTTCACTCCGCCGCCGCCGTAGCTGTCTCTCACCGCCAAGTTAGGGCGTGGGAGATCTGAACGGACGAACTTCTCCATCTCCACTCCCAGTTCGTCATGTTCTTCATATAGGGTAAATAAAATCTAATTTTACTGCCCTAGTTTGATTCTGATGATTTCACAAAATCTTCAAAAGGTGTTTATTCTTCAACTTCCCATTCCATAAACTCCCGAATGCTTCTCTATCTTGATTTATTTCTCTAAGCTATGCTTTTCTTCAAGATTCCTCAATTTTGTGGATTTTCAAAATCTATACAACTCTGGAACCTATGTAAAGAACGCTTAGTGAAATTCCTCAAGACTCCCCTTGTCAAATTCCTCAAACTTGATTTCTTTTGAAAAAATTCTGAGAACGCATATGACCTCTCCAAATTCTTCGCACCTATACTCTGTTCACAGGTACAAAATGTCTACTGCTGAATCACTAGGTTCTCATCAACTTAACTCATTTGCAGTGTTCCTCGAAGATAAGTTGCACACTTCCTCAGAAACATCAATTGTTCAAAATCCTCAATTGAAGAAAATGGCTTATGGTAAAAGACCTCAGAAGGGAGGAAAGAGGCCTGAAACAAACACTGCTTTTGAGATCCCTGAAGACATATATGATGAATATTGTACTCCTGATGAAGCAACTCATGGCAAAGAGACCAAGACTCAGCGCAAAGTGCGCATACAGAGAATTGAGAGAAGATGGGCTAAGGAATGGAGGGAATATCGTTATGTTACTCCCAAGTACATGAAGAAATTCGCCGTTAACCCTCCATGTCCAAGACCTCCATTGGCACCAGGCCAAGTTGCTAATCCCTCAAGCATCAAAAGAGGTGAGGAATTTCCCAAAGAATGGGCTAAGCATCAAGCCAAGTTGGCTAAAGTAGCAAAGGAAGCAGTGAAGAAATTCAATGAAGACTCTGCTGCTGCTGCTGCTGAGGCCTCTGCTAGCAAGCCCAAGAAGGCCATGCCAAAGAAATCAGCTGTAAAGCCGAGTTCCTCAACAGCAATGCCCTCATGGCCAAGTTCTTCAAAGCCCTCAAAGCAAATTCCTCAGGCAACTTCTTCAAGAGCTGTGCCAATTCCCTCAGTTGCCACTAAATCCTCAATTGCTGCTACTAATTCCTCAACACCAGTGCATCTTGCCACGTGCCAACGAACTACAGGAATCTCTGTTGCCTCAGGAGCAACTGCAACTTCCTCAGCTCCGCCACAATCTTCAACTGGTCCAATCTTGCTGAAGAAAAAGGCCACTGTTGGACGAGGCCCAAGGCCAAGTCCTCACAAGAAGCAAGTTGCTTTCCAAGTTCCGTCTGAGGACGATGATGCTGATGATGAAGAACTTGCTGAGATCATCAAAGACAGGCAAGAAAAGGCCGCTAGAGCCAAAGGCAGTGCTGTGCCACTCATGCTGGATCCTAAAAGGATCCTTGATTTCATCGATCTATGGCACAAGGATCCAAATACTCCTTTGCCTGAATTGAACCTCACTCCTGGCCAGAGCCACATGTTGACGGCCTTCATAGCCAAAGAAAAATGGAAATTTAAGAAGGCCAGGCAAGTCAAGAAAGCTCAATACCAGAAAGAGCGCTTTCTGAAGAAGAATGTTGTGAAGATGTCTCCTGAAGAACTTGTGAATCTACAAAAGGAGATCAAAGCTCTCAGCGATGAATTTGACGCATATCGTGCAGATTGGCTAGGTGCCAAAGCCAGATTTATCAGAATGGCCAAGGGGTTCAACCCGAATGTTGCAGCTCCAACGCAACAACAAATTCCTCAGGCTGATGCATCTGCTCAGCCTACTGAAGAGAATGCTAGCACAGCTGATGAAAATCAGACTGTTGAAGAAACTGAAAGTTCCAGGGCTGCTGAAGAAATTCCAACTCCTGAAGAAAATGCCTGGGCAACCTCCAATGTTGCGCCTGAAGAACAACTCAGGTCAGCTGAAGCATATGAAGCTGCGCCTGAAGAATCTGAACAAGCCAGGGCAACTACATCAGTTGTGCTTGAAGAAACTGCACCACTTTCATCTGCTCCTCCTGCAAAGTCATCACAGATAAAAGATATCCACCTTCCTTCTGCATCAGAAGCGAAGAAGACCAAAGCTGCAGAAAAGGCAGCTGTGAAGAAAAGGAAAGCACCAGAAATTGCAGAGTCTTCATCTCCCAAGAAAGTGAAGACTTTGCAAAGCTCGTACACCAACCCCATTGATGTTGTTCCTATCTCAAGCATGCCATCAAAGGAAATTGTTCCCTTTGGTGAGGAATATGTCATTCCAGATGACAGTGATGAAGCGAATCCTTCTGGTGCTACTTCAGAGCAGTTGGATGAAGAAATTGAAGTGAATGATATCCCTTCAACCCCACTGGTATCATCGCCCATGCCTCAGTTCACAGCTGAAGAGGCAAGCATTGAAGAAATTGATGAAGAAGATGAGGATGTGGACATTGGGTCTACTACACCAGTTCTCAATGATGATTATTGGAAAAGACATCATCCAAATTCTCCATTGACCACTCCTCTGCAACAAATTCCTTAGTCCCCTGTGCAGACTGAAGAAATTCATACAGGCTCTGAAGGACATCAATCTTCACTTCATTCTATTCCAGAAGAAGTTCCAGCTACTAATGCTGAAGAAATGGAGACCAAGACTGCTGCTGATGAAATTGCTATGGAAATTCCTCAGTCCGTGGCTCCAGAGGTTGTGCGCCAAGCGGCTGTGAAGACTTCAACTGTTGATCTTCAGCCCAAGCCACAAAATCCTCATACCAAGAAGCAGAAATTCAACGCTGATGATTTCTTTGCTGAGCATCATTTCTTCACGGATTACAATCCCTATGACTCTGCAAGACTGTGACGGAAGCACTTCTGGACAGCAAGTCAAATGAACTATTACTCTTCCCTCCTGTTTGGTAACAACAAGGTATTTGACCACGAGCAAATTCCTCATGTGGATATGGAGTCGCTTCCTTGCTTCCATCCAGTCCTCAGTGTTCTTCATGACGCTGGGCTGCTTAACTTCTACACTGACATCTGCGACTGGAACGAATAACTCATTCTTCAATTCTACGCCACACTTCATATCACTAGAAATGTTGAAGATGTGAATTCATGGGTGCTAGACTGGATGACCGAAAATACACATTACAAAGCACCAGCCTCTGAATTGCTTCACGCCGTCCCAGTCAGTCCTCCCACTAAAGGTACTAGGCTCATCTATGAGGAACCTGAACTCTCAAATCATTTGATGCAAGTGTTGATGAAGCCTTTGAAGGCTGGCCAAGCTCCAAGGACCACCTTCCTTGTGAAGGAATTGCTCTATGTGCCAAGGACGATTTATCGCATATTGACCAAAACCCTCAGTCCAATCAAGGCCCACAACTCTGATGAAGAAGAGGTTGTTGGCATCATGAAGAATCTGCTGTTCAACATGATACATGGCATTCCCATTAACTACTATGATTTCTTCATGAGGACTTTGGCCAATGCTGCTCTGTCACCTTTTGAGTTGAAGCCTTACGCTCCCTGGATCATGAAATTCATCAGATCAAGGTCTTCAATTCATTATCAGGCTGACTTTCAGAATCATCTCAGCTATTTGCCACCTATCGAAGTCCTCAAGTGGACTATTTCCTCAGCTGATGAGAAGGGCAAGGCTACTTTATAGATGAAGGCACTCGTCCATTGGATGGACAGTTTCGCAAAGCTGCATCCTATTCCACCAATGATGACTCTGCAACACAAGATTCTGCCGCCAAAGCTTCAAAACAAAATCCTCAAGCCACAGCTCCGCGTGTGATGACTGATCGTGAACTTCTCCTCAGTCTTCATCAGAAAGTTGATCGAAATCACAAGTGGGTCAAGCGTCAGTATGGTGCAATTCTTCAGAACATGACAGTCACTCAAAATACTGTGAAGAAGAACCACTACTACTTGCATGAAGTCTTTGACCGCACTTGGGCTATTCTGTCGAATCTCTATAGTGCTGAAGATCTCAAGGAGATGGGATTTCAACAGGACTTTGACTGGTCTCAGCCACCTTCGAAGAAATTCAAGAAGGTCAAAGTTCCTCAGCTTGCTGCCAGTTCATATTCATCATCGCGCGAGACGGATGAAGCTGAAGATTTGAACGACACTGCGGCAGGCCCTACCTCAACGGACGACCCCAACAACGCTGGCG
The DNA here is from genome assembly GCA_011799875.1 of Thinopyrum elongatum. Classification (NCBI taxonomy): domain Eukaryota; kingdom Viridiplantae; phylum Streptophyta; class Magnoliopsida; order Poales; family Poaceae; genus Thinopyrum; species Thinopyrum elongatum. The sequence goes on from CM022299.1 coordinate 621,220,615, forward strand.
CTCCTCCATCGACATCATGATGATACTCTTCAGGGGCGTTAGTCCTCATTTTTCGTCCCTTTTGGTCATTCGATGATAAAGGGGGAGAAATTTGAGCTAGTCTTCAAGCGGGTCTTATATATGGGCTATTTTTTCTGTTAAGTTACAACTCTTGCTCTTCTGAGGTGTTTGATCTGATGAGTTGTAAACTTAAGTCCTATGGTGGTCTGATACTTTTGAACTGCTTTCTGCATCCTTATTTCCTCAAGTACCTTAATGCACGCATGCTGAATTTCGTCAGACACCATATTTCATCATGCATTTCAAATTTTTCATATCATATGTTAAATGCGTGTATGAATTACAAGATATAGGGCGAGATCTCCATGATATTACTGTACAATGTGCATTTGCAATCCAAAGCAAAATCCTCAATATGCACATCTTCAGGGGGAGTTCCTCTATATCTTGCAATCAAATTCCTCAATATCAGTATTTACACTCCATATGTTTTATCCCCGTTGAAAACTTAACCTATTTATCATCAATCACCAAAAAGGGGGAGATTGTAAGTGCATCTAGTGAACCTTAGTGATTTTGGTGTATTGAAGACTTATAGGTTAAGGGACTAATGTGTTTGTTAGTGTACACAGGTTCTATAAGTCTATGAGGAGTTTGATATTTACGATGAAAGTCGACCCCTAAAAATGAATGTCTTCAGTTGAAGACTTTGGTTTTCTTGAAGACTTTGAAAATGAGGAAATTGGTGTGACCTTGAAGACTTGATATTGATGCGAGGATTATGAAGCATTAAGTCTTTTGTTTTCATAGTTTTGTTCTCCCTTTCTTGAGTCATAGGAAACACCGTACTATAAAAGGGGGTCGAGGCAAAACTAAGGAAAAGTTTCCAAGTGATGCCCAACTCAAATCCGACACCTACCAATCCTTTCGAGTGAAGCCATTGGAAATCTCATACAGTTCAGTCAAGTTCTTCAGTGACAGAGATGAAGTTCTTCTGTTCTCTGAGGAATTTGTTCTGACTGAGGAGTTAGGAATTCGCCAGTGTGGAATGCCTACAAGTGAGGAACATGATAGCCCTGAGGAATTTGAGAGCTCAATTTTCCGACCGTTGCTGTGCTATGCGCCAGCTGTCCAAAATATCCTATCCACCTAACGGTCATATCATTGAAGGGCATTTATGTCTTATCATGTCGGGCTGCTCCCCAGCTATAAATAGCCACCCCCTACAATTACTAGCTGGTTGGCTGCTCCGAGAGAAACTGACACTTGTCATTTAGAGCATCCCATCCTCCGAGGACTTTGAGCGAAAATCATCAAGTGAGGAAAAAACCCAAACCCAACACCTAAAACCCAAAGTGATTGAGCATCACTGAAGAAATTGTTCATGTGTGGAACCGACGCTTGTTACCTTTGAGGACTATGCATCCTCCAGACGGTTAGGCGTCATGATCTAGAGCATCCAAGAGGAATTGTGGATTGCCGAGTGACCAAGTCTGTGAAGGTTTGGAAGTCACCTGTGAAGACTTACCACGAGTGATTGGGCGAGGTCTGTGTGACCTTAGCTCAAGGAGAATACAGTGAGGACTGTGTGTCCGGGACTGTGTGTCCTCAGGTTTAAATACCTAGCCGCTCCAACCAGACATACAACTGTCACAGCAGTTGGAACTGGTCTACCAAATCACTGTCATCACCAAGCCACTGGTTCTATTTCCTCAACCCTTTCATTTCCTCGGATACTTGCTGTGTACTTGATCGTTACTGTTTGAAGACTTTGACTGAAGACTTTCTCAATTTCCTCATTCCTATTTCTTCAGTCACTTTGTCTTCAGCCTGCTTATCCTGTTTACACGCTACCTGTGCTTTCTTTTGTTTCATTTCATCATGATGACTATGCTACTGCTTTGTTATCCATGTAACTGAGTACTTATTCCGCTGCTTATAGTTTGTTGCTTAGGAAATTCCTCAAGTAGTATTTCCTCAGCGACGAATTCATAAAAATCGCCTATTCGCGCCCCCTCTAGTCGATATAACACACTTTCAGCCCTAGGGGGGTGGGCGTGCCCTCCACCCTTGTCATTGACTCGGGACTCTTCTGGCCCAACTCTTGTGCTTCGGGGGCTTCGTCTGGTCCATAAAAAATCACCGTAAATTTTCAGCTCGTTTGGACTCCGTTTGATATTCCTTTTCTGCAAAACTCAAAAACAAGGAAAAAACAGAAACTGGCACTGGGCTCTAGGTTAATAGGTTAGTCCCAAAAATAATATAAAATAGCATATAAATGCATATGAAACATCCAAGATGGATAATATAATAGCATGGAACAATCAAAAATTATAGATACGTTGGAGACGTATCAGGGTGCCGCGAGTCGGATTGATGAGGAGTTACAGCCGGGTGAGGAGACTCAGAAGGATCTGGAGTCGATCATGACGCGGCTGAACGAAGTTCCTGCTTGGGTAAAGGCTTGGAAGAAGTCTGTCGGTCGGAGTGGTGCTGATGTGGCGCTGTCACTCGTTCGCGTTCATTGCAAGAATATGGACGAGGAGAAGCTGAAGAGCCTCCGAGTGATGAACAAGAAGAACCTCAAGTTTGAGGATTTCATGGAGACCTTCGCTGAAGCCGACACTCGCATCGCCGACGGGATTGACTTGGAGACCTTCATCGACCTAGCTAGCCCCCCGCCTGAGGCGTAAAACACTTGGTTGAATTTGCCCCGGAACGCCGGGTGGTTGATGTAATGAAATACTTTGTCGAGCCTTGGGCTCATTTTGCTTTGGAAACATTCGGACAGATCGAATATTTCATTTGAAACCCTTTAAGTCTCTATTTGCTTCTTGTGTTATGTTTGGCTCAGGCGAAAGCTGGTTCGTAGCTAAGCCCCCGAGTGTGGAGCAGATCCTCACTCGGGTTTATTTTTAACTTAGGCAAAAGCTGGTTTGTAGCTAAGCCCCCGAGTGGGGAGCAGATCCTCACTCGGATTGTTTTTTTAACTTAGGCGAACGCTGGTTTGTTAGCTAAGCCCCCGAGTGGGGAGCGTATCCTCACTCGGATTGGTTTTTAACTTAGGCGAAAGCTGGTTTGCAGCTATGCCCTCGAGTGGGGAGCAGATCCTCACTCAGATTGTTTTTTTTAACTTAGGTGAAAGCTGGTTCGCAGCTAAGCTCCCGACTGGGGAGCAGATCCTCACTCGGATTGTTTTTTTAACTTAGGCAAAAGCTTGTTCGCAGCTAAGCCCCCGAGTGGGGAGCAGATCCTCAATCGGATTGTTTTTTTAACTTAGGCAAAAGCTTGTTCGCAGCTAAGCCCCCGAGTGTGGAGCAGATCCTCACTCGGATTTTTTTTAACTTAGGCGAAAGCTGGTTCCCAGCTAAGCCCCCGAGTGTGAAGTAGATCCTCACTCAGATTGTTTTTTAACTTGGGCCAAAGCTGGATCATAGCTAAGCCCCCGAATGTGGAGCAGATCCTCACTCGGATTGTTTTTTAGGTTAGGCGAAAGCTGGTTCGCAACTAAGCCCCCGAGTGTGAAGCAGATCCTCACTCGGATTGTTTTTTTAACTTAGGCGAAAGCTGGCTCGCAGCTAAGCCCCCGAGTGTGGAGCAGATCCTCACTCGGATTGTTTTTTAACTTAGGCAAAAACTGGTCCGTAGCTAAGCTTTCTCATCTCTCTACACCCACTGGAGGTGTGTTGGTTTCCGAATGCAGTAAGTCACCTGAGTGAAACGCAACCGTAGGCCGAACTAGACGATATATGGGAAAAGCGAGACTTCTATTCATCTTAGTTCATTCGGACTAACGATTACAAGGGAGAACTTTATTCTAAGTGTAAAACTTGTGGAGCAGATCTGCGTTCCTAGCTCTGGGCTCTTCTATTCCTCTGGTGAAGTTATAGAGTCTGTATGCTCCATTGTGTAGGACCTCCGATATGGCGAATGGCCCCTCCTAGGGGGGGCCAGCTTGTGAGGTTTCTGCTGATCCACTCAGAGGACCAGGTCTCCTTCCTGGAAGGCATGTCCTCTGACGTATCTGTCATGGTAGCGACGCAAGTCTTGTTGGTACAACGTTGATCTTATAAGCGCTAGCTCACGTTCCTCCTCCAAAAGGTCCAGGCCGTCCTGCCTTGCCTCTTTAGCTTCAGCCTCTGAGTAATGATCCACTAGGGGAGAATTGTGGAGCAGATCACTCGGCAAGACTGCTTCTGACCCATACACCATAAAGAATGGGGTGTGATTGGTGGATCGATTCGGGGTCATCCGCAAGCCCCAGAGGACTGACGGTAGCTCGGTCACCCAGGCCCCCGGCATGTGAGTTAGGTCGCGCATGAGGCGAGGTTTCAATCCCTGGAGTATGACTCCATTTGCTCGCTCGGCTTGCCCATTCGACTGCGGGTGCGCCACGGAGGCGTAATCGACCCGAGTGCCTTGGGTGTAGCAAAACTCATGGAACTTGTCCGAGTTGAAGTTAGACCCATTGTCGGTGATGATGCTGTGCGGGACTCCGAATCTGAAGATTACCTCCTTGATGAACTGAATGGCAGTGGCTGAGTCCAACTTCTTTATTGGTTTGGCCTCGATCCACTTGGTGAACTTGTCCACTGCCACCAACAGGTGTGTGAAACCACTCGCTCTGGTCCGAAGTGGGCCGATCATGTCGAGTCCCCAGACGGCGAATGGCCAAGTTAGGGGAATAGTCTTTAGAGCGGATGCCGGCTTGTGTGATTGGTTTGCGTAGAATTGGCATCTGACACATTGGTCCACTATATTGCGAGCGGCCTCATTGGCTCGGGGACAGTAGAACCCAGCTCTGAACGCTTTGGCGACCAGTGTCCGAGAGGACGCGTGGTGCCCACATGTTCCCGAGCGAATCTCCTGAAGAATTTGCTGCCCTTCCTCTGGCGATATGCATTGTTGTGCGACTCCGGTCGTTCTTTTTCTTGTACAGCTGATCTCCCATGACGGTGAAGGCCTCGTCCTCTGGGAGCACCTGCCTGAGCAGCTACGCCAGGTATGGCTCAGTCCACTCGGGAGTGATGACAAGGATCTCTTGAACCAGGTCAATTACTGCAGGGATGTCTACTTCAGTCAGATTGGAAGGGCCGACTGGTTGCGGGGGATCCTCCACAAAAGGATCTTCCTTGATTGTGGGCAAGTGTAGGTGTTCGAGGAACACATTCTTGGGCACTACCTTCCGGGTCGAACCCATCTTTGCTAAATCATCAGCCTCTTGGTTCTTTAGGCGTGGCACGTGATGGAGTTCCAGCCCTTTAAAGTGCTTTTCCAGTTTTCTGACGGTGTTGTAGTAGCCAGTCAACGCCGGGCCGTGGATATCCCACTCTTTCATGACTTGGTTGACCACTAGATCCGAGTCGCCATAGACCATCAGTCGGCAGATTCCCAGAAAGATTGCCATTCGCAACCCATAAAGGAGGGCTTCGTATTCGGCGTCGTTGTTGGAGGAGTCGAAGTGAATCTGAAGCACATAACTAAGTCGATCGCCTTTAGGTGACACCAAGACTTCTCCGGCGCCGGAGCCGTGGAGCATCTTGGAGCCGTCGAAGAACATCGTCCAGTGTTCGGGAACACTCGGGATAGGTTCTTCCTGCTCAACCCACTCGACAGGGAAGTCTACCAGGGCTTGCGACTTGATGGCTTTCTTGGCTTAAAACTAGATGTCCAGCAAAAGGAGCTCAATGGCCCACTTAGCCACTCGGCCAGTGACATCTCTGTTGTTCATGATCTTAGACAGAGGGGCATCACTTATCACCGTGGCCGAGTGTTCTTGAAAGTAATGTACCACCTTCTTAGCAGTTAGGTATATTCCATATACTAGCTTCTGATAATGCGGATACCTTTGCTTGGATGGGGTCAGGACTTCAGAGATGTAGTAGACTAGTCGTTGGAGCTTGAAGATTTTGCCTTGTTCTTCCCATTCCACAGTGAGAACCGTGCTAACGACTCGGCCTGTGGCCGCGATGTATAGCAGCAAAGGCTCTTTGCTGCTCAGAGCAGCTAGCACCGGATGGGTGGAAAGCCGGGCTTTATGTTCTTGGAACGCAGCCTGCGCTTCGGGAGCACACTCGAACCTGTTCGACTTCTTCATCAATCGGTAAAGCGGCAGGGCCTTTTCACCGAGTCTTGAGATGAATCTACTCAAGGCTGCCAAGCAGCCTGTGTGGCGCTGTACGTCGTGGAGACGCTCCAGTTGCTTCATTTGGATGATGGCCCCGATTTTCTCAGGGTTGGCATCGATCCAACATTCGGAAATGAGGAAACCGAGTAATTTGCCTGCGGGTTGAGTTTGATTCCAAAAGTGCGCAAATTTGTGAAGGTCTCGGCGAGGTCAGCCAGGAGGTCGGATCCTTTCCTGGACTTGACCATGATTTCATCCATGTAAGCCTCCATGTTCCGATTGATCTTTTTCCGCAGGCACTTCTGAATCATACGTTGAAATGTGGCCCCAGCATTTTTCAACCTGAATGGCATAGTGATATAGCAAAAACACCCGAATGGGGTGATGAACATTGTTTTTATTTCATCAGGACCATACATTCGGCTCTGGTGGTACCCAGAGTACGCATCCAGAAATGACAACCGCTCACACCTGGTAGTAGAATCTACTATCTGATCAATTCAAGGGAGAGGGAAATGATCCTTCGGGTAGGACCGATTGATGTGCCTAAAATCTACACATATCCGGAGAGTGTTATTCTTCTTTGGCACTAAGACGACGTTGGTGAGCCACTCGGACTTGTACACCTCTCGGATGAACTCGGCGGCCAAGAATCGCGCTATCTCCTAGCCAATCGCCTTGCGCTTCTCAGTGAAAGATCATCGAAGGTGCTCCTTGACAGGCCTCATCATCGAGTTAACATGAAGTATGTGCTCGGCCAGCTCCCTGGGAACACCCGGCATGTCAGAAGGCTTCCATGCGAACTTGTCCCAGTTCTCATGGAGGAACTGGATGAGCTCGGCTTCCTATTTGATGTCAAGGGTGGTGGAGATGTTGGTCAGGGCAGCGATCGGGTCTTCGGGGTGGATGTGCACCGGCTTCGTCTCCCCTGCCGACTGGAAAGCGGATTCCACAGTTGGCTTCTTGGACTTCAACAACTCGCTCGAGTCCACCGCCTTCTTGTACTCGTCCAACTGGGCCATCGCCATCTGTTCATCGGCAATCTGAGAGCCCTTCTGGAGTCACTCCTCGGCTAACTTCCGATTGCCCGTGATAGTGATCACGCCTTTCGGCCCCGGCATCTTAAGCTTAAGATACACGTAACATGGACGGGCCATGAAACGAGCGTAGGCAGGCCTACCCAAGATGGCATGGTAAGCACTTCGGAAGTCTACCACTTCGAAAGTCAGTCGTTCATACGTCTCCGTCGTATCTACTTTTCCTAACGCTTTTCCTCTTGTTTTGGACTCTAATTTGCATGAATTGAATGAAACTAACCCGGACTGATGCTGTTTTCAGCAGAACTACCATGGTGTTGTTTTTTGTGCAGAAATAAAAGTTCTCGGAATGGAACAAAACTTTGCGAGGATTTTTTATACAATAAAAGAGAATTTCTGGAGCCAAGAACCACCGGAGGGGGGCACCTGGGTGGGCACAACCCACCAGGGCATGCCCCCCCTCCAGGCGCGCCCAGGTGGGTTGTCCCCACCTGGTGGCCCCGCACACCCTGAAACCGACGCTATAAAATCAAATTTTTCTAGAAAAAATAAGGGAGAAAGAATTATCGCGTTCCACGAGACGGAGCCGCCGCCACCTCCTGTTCTTCATCGGGAGGCCAGATCTGGAGTCCGTTTGGGGCTCCGAAGAGGGGGATCTTCGATCTTCGTCATCACCAACCCTTATCCATTGCCAATTCCATGATGCTCCCCACCGGGAGTGAGTAATTCCTTCGTAGGCTCGCTGGTCGGTGAGGAGTTGGATGAGATTCATCATGTAATCGAGTTAGTTTTGTTAGGGCTTGATCCCTAGTATCCATTATGTTCTGAGATTGATGTTGCTATGACTTTGCCATGCTTAATGCTTGTCACTTTGGGCCCGGGTGCCATGATTTCAGATCTGAACCGTTTATGTTATCATCATTATATCCATGTTCTAGATCCGATCTTGCAAGTTATAGTCACCTACTACGTGTTATGATCCGGCAACCCCGGAGTGACAATAGTCAGCACCACTCCCGGTGATGACCGTAGTTTGAGGAGTTCATGTATTCACCGTGTGTTAATGCTTTGTTCCGGTTCTCTATTAAAAGGAGGCCTTAATATCCCTTAGTTTCCAATATGGACCCCGCTGCCACGGGAGGGTAGGACAAAAGATGTCATGCAAGTTCTTTCCATAAGCATGTATGACTATTTACGGAATACATGCCTACATTATATTTATGAACTGGAGCTAGTGCCGTATCTCCCTAGGTTATGACTGTCACATGATGAATATCATCCAACAAATTACCGATCCAATGCCTACGATTTTCCTACATATTGATCTTGCTAAGTTACTACTGTTGCTGTTACTATTGCACTTGCTACGAAACTACTGCTGCTGTTACTATTGCACTTGCTACGAAACTACTGCTATCGCTGTTACCGTTACTGCTGCTGCTACTACTATCAAAACTATCATATTACTGTGCTACTGATCACTTTGCTACAGATAATTAATCTCCAGGTCTGATTGAAGTGACAACTCAGTTGCTAATACTCTCAAATATTCTTTGGCTCCCCTTGTGTCGAATCAATAAATTTGGGTTGAATACTCTACCCTCGAAAACTGCTGCGATCCCCTCTACTTGTGGGTTATCAGTCGTTCCTTCCGGAAGTTCTTCTCTTTGCCAAATACGATGTCGAGGGCGATCTACCCGAGTGATTTTGCCTTCTTCCCATGGATTACCCCGTGGAACTGCATGCCGCTCTTGCTGAGCCGGGTCATCGGAATGCCCATTGCCTCTGGTACGTCCATTTTGCATAATGTTTTCCTACTGTTATTTATAATGTTTTTATGCATAATAATGCTTTTTGGAGTAATTATAATGCATTTCCTCACATAATATGCAAGGTTTACACAAAGAGGGAGAATACCGGCAGCTGGAATTCTGGACCTGAAAAAGGTACGCCAGAGTTACCTATTCTGCACATCTCCAAATGAGCTAAAAATTTACGAAGAATTATTTTGCAATATATAAAAAATACTAGAGCAAATAACTATCGGAGGAGGCCCACCAGGTGGGCACAACCCACCTAGGAGCGCCAGGACCCTCAGGCGCATCCTGGTGGGTTGTGCTCTCCTCGGCCCACCTCCGGTGCCCATCTTCTGGTATATAGGTCATTTTGAACTAGAAAAAAAATCAGAGGAGGACTTTCAGGAGGAAGCACCGCCGTCTTGAGGTGGAACTTGGGCAGGAGCACTTTTGCCCTCCGGCGGAGTGATTCCGCCGAGGGAACTTCCCTCCCGGAGGGGGAAATCATCGCCATCGTCATCACCAACAACTCTCCCATCTTTGGGAGGGAAATCTCCATCAACATCTTCAACAGCACCATGTCCTCTCAAACCCTAGTTCATCTCTTGTGTTCAATCTTTGTACCGGAACCTTAGATTGGTACTTGTGGGTGACTCGTAGTGTTGATTACATCTTGTAGTTGATTACTATATGGTTTATTTGGTGGAAGATTATATGTTTAGATCCATTATGCTATTTAATACCCCTCTGAACTTGAGCATGATTATTATTTGTGAGTAGTTACTTTTGTTCTTGAGGTCACGGGAGAAGTCATGTTGCAAGTAATCATGTGAACTTGGTATGTGTTCGATATTTTGATGATATGTATGTTGTGATTCCCTTAGTGGTGTCATGTGAACGTCGACTACATGGCACTTCACCATATTTGGGCCTAAGGGAATGCATTGTGGAGTAGTTATTAGATGATGGGTTGCTAGAGTGATAGAAGCTGAAACCCTAGTTTATGCGCTACTTCGTAAGGGACTGATTTGGATCCAAAAGTTTAATGCTATGGTTAGATTTTATGTTAATACTTTTCTCGTAGTTGCGGATGCTTGCGAGGGGGTTAATCATAAGTAGGAGGTTTGTTCAAGTAAGAACAGCACCTAAGCACCGGTCCACCCACATATCAAATTATGAAAGTAGTGAACACGAATCAAACCAACATGATGAAAGTGAGTAGATGAAATTCCCGTGTACCCTCAAGAACGCTTTGCTTATCATAAGAGACCGTTTTGGCCTGTCCTTTGCCACAAAAGGTTTGGGCTACCTTGCTGCACTTTATTTACCGTTACTGTTACTTGCTCGTTACAAATTATCTTGCTATCAAACTACTTGTTACCGACTATTTCAGTGCTTGCAGAAAATACCTTGTTGAAAACCACTTGTCATTTCCTTCTGCTCCTCGTTGGGTTCTACACTCTTACTTATCGAAAGGACTACGATTGATCCCCTATATGTGTGGGTCATAAAGGCTCTTTTTTGGCGCCGTTGCCGGGGAGTGAAGCGCTCTTGGTAAGGAAACATTATTACTACGTGCTGAAATTTATTGTTACATATTACTATGGAGAATCATCCTTTGAGGGGTTTGTTTTGGGCATCTTCACCTTGATCGGAAGCACAATTAGTTTCCCCTCAACCCACTGCACCTACTAAAAATACTGGTTATGAATTTCCTTCGGGTATGATAGAACAACTGCTAGGTAATCCTTATGTAGGAGATGCAACTGAACATCCTGATATGCACTTGATATATGTGGATGAAATTTATGGATTATTTAAGCTTGCAGGTTTATCCGGAGATGAAGCTAATAAGAAGGTTTACCCTTTATCTTTGAAGGGAAAAGCATTGACATGGTATAGGCTATGCGATGATATTGGATCTTGGAACTGGAATCGATTGAAATTGGAATTTCACCAAAAAAATTATCCAATGCATCTAGTTCATCGTGATCGGAATTATATATATAATTTTTGGCCTCATGAAGTAGAAAGTATCGCTCTAGCTTGGGGGAGGCTTAAGTCAATGTTATATTCATGCCCCAATCATGAGCTCTCGAGAGAAATTATTATTCAGAACTTTTATGCTCGGCTTTCTCGTGATGATCAATCCATGCTCGATACTTCTTTTACTGGTTCTTTTATGAAGAAGACTATTGAATTCAGGTGGGATCTTTTTGAAAGAATTAAATGCAACCCTGAAGATTGGGAACTCGGCGAAGGTAAAGAGTCAGGTATTAAGCTTGAGTTTGATTGTGTTAAATCCTTTATGAATACCGATGCTTTTAACAAGCTTAGCACTAAATATGGACTTGACTCTAATATAGTAGCCTCTTTTTGTGAATCATTTGCTACTCATGTTGATCTCCCTAAAGAGAAGTGGTTTAAATATCATCCCCGTATAAAAGAAGATATTAAAGAACCGGTCATAGTTAAAGATGAAACTATTATTTTTAATGTTGATCCAGTTGTGCCTACTGCTTATATTGAAAAACCACCTTTCCCTATTAGGATAAAGGAACATGCTAAGGTTTCAACTGTGGTTCGCAAAAGTAATATGAGAGAACCTAAACCTACTGAACAAACTAAAGTAGAACCTAGTGTTGCTATGGTTAAAGATCTCCTGGTAGAAAACATTGATGGGCATGTTATTTACTTCTGTGATGAAGCTGCTAGAATTGCCAAACCCGATCAAAAAAAATAAACATAGACCTGTTGTTGGCATGTCTGTTGTCTCAGTTAAAGTAGGAGATCATTGTTATCATGGTTTATGTGACATAGGTGCTAGCGTGAGTGCTATTCCTTTTACCTTATACCAAGAAATTATGAATGACATAGCACCCGCTGAAATAGAAGACATAGATGTTACTATTAAACTTGCCAATAGAGACACCATCACACCACTTGGGATTGTTAGAGATGTTGAAGTCCTGTGTGTGAAAATAAAGTACCCTACAGATTTTCTAGTTCTTGGTTCCCCACAAGATGACTTTTGTCCCATTATCTTTGGTAGACCTTTCTTAAACACTGCCAATGCTACTATAGATTGTCATAAACAAACTGTCAGTGTTCGCTTTGGTGATGAGTCTCATGAATTTAATTTTTCCAAGTTTAATAGACAACCTTATAAGAAAGAGTTACCTAGTAAGGATAAAATAATTGGTCTTTCTTCTATTGCTGTGCCTCCTACTAGTCCACTACAACAATATTTGCTAGACCATGAAAATGATATGCATATGCATGAAAGAAATGAGATAGATAAAATTTTCTTTGAACAACGACCTCTGCTCAAACACAATTTCCTATTGAAACTCTAGGAGGTATTCCTCCACCTAAAGGTGATCCCGTGTTTGAAATTAAACAATTGCCTGACACTTTGAAATATGCTTATCTTGATGAGAAAAAGATATATCCTGTTATTATTAGTGCTAACCTTTCAGAACATGAAGAAGAAAGATTATTGAAAATTCTGAAGAAGCACCATGCTGCTATTGGATATACTCTTGATGATCTTAAGGGCATTAGTCCCACTCTCTGTCAGCACAAGATTAATATGGAACTTGATGCTAAACCCGTTGTTGATCATCAACGATGTTTGAATCCTAAGATGAAAGAAGTGGTAAGAACTGAAATATTAAAGCTTCTGGAAGCAGGTGATACATCTCCAACGTATCTATAATTTATGAAGTATTCATGCCATGTTTACAACAATTTTATATGGTTTTGGTATGATTTGCATGGAACTAACCGGACTGACGCTGTTTTTAGCAGAACTACCGTGGTGTTGTTTTTTGTGCAGAGATGAAAGTTCTCCAAATGAGCTGAAACTTTTTGATGGTTTTTTTGTAACAAAAGAGACTCCCGAAGCTTCGTGGGAGGGCCAGAAGATCCACAAGGAGGGCACAACCCACCACGGCACGCCAGAGGGGCCTGGCTTGCCCCGGTGGGTTGTGCTCACCTCGAGGCCCATCTTCACGTGATTCCGACGCTGAAAAATCCTATAAATAGAGAAACCATCAGAAATAACCCTAGATCAGAAGTTCTGCCGCCGCAAGCCTCTGTAGCCATGAAAAACAAATCTAGACCCCATTCCGGCACTCTGCCGGAGGGGGAAATCATCACCGGTGGCCATCTTCATCATCCCGGCGGCCACCATGATGAGGAGGGAGTAGTCCACCCTCGGGGCTGGTTTGTACCAGTAGCTATGTGTTTAATCTCTCTCCCTCTCTCGCGTGTTCTTGAGATGGCACGATCTTGATGTATTGCTAGCTTTGTTAATATCGTTGGATCATATGGTGTTTTCCCCTCTCTATCTTGTTGTGATGAATTGCGTTTTCCCTTTGAGATTTCGTTTTATCAGATTGAATACTTTTATGGATTTGAGAGCACTTGATCTATGTCTTGGCACTCAACTCATGGATTCTCGAGGAGACATTGGGGTAATCTATGCATAGGGGTTGATGCACGTTTTCGTCCTTGTTTCTCCAGTAGAAATATTGGGGCACTCTTCAAGGTTCTTTGTGTTGGATTGAGTATTATGAATCTGAAATTGTTTGATGCATATCGCACAATCAACTCATGGATACTCGCGGTGACATTGGAGTATCTAGGTGTTGGTTGCTGTGTATCATATGGTGTTATTTTAGTACGAACTCTTGGTTAGATCGATCGGAAAGAATAGCTTGGTGTTTTTTTAGTACGAACTCTAGGATAGATTGATCGAAAATAATAACTTTGAGGTGGTTTCGTACCCTACAAACAATTTCTTCTTATGTTCTCCGCTAGATATGAACTTTGGAGTGATTCTTCATCGCACGTTGAGGGAAGGTTATATGATCCAATTATATTAGCATTGTTGAGAGATTGCACTAGCGAAAGTACGGACCCTAGGCCTCATTTTCAAGCATTGCAATACCGTTTGTGTTCCATTTTATCAATTGCTACCTTGCTGTTTTTTATTGTTTCTATTATAAAAATCAATATGTACTATCATTACTACACTTGTATCACCATCTCTTCGCCGAACTAGTGCACCTATACAATTTACCATTGTATTTGTTGTGTTGGGGACACAAGAGACTTTTTTTTATTTGGTTGCAGGGTTGTTTGAGAGAGACCATCTTCATCCTACGCCTCCCACGGATTGATAAACCTTAGGTCATCCACTTGAGAGAAAATTTCTATTGTCCTACAAAACTCTGCGCTTGGAGGCCCAACACGAGTCTACAAGAATAAAGTTGCGTAGTAGACATCAAGCTCTTTTCTGGCGCCTTTGCCGGGGAGGTGAGTGCTTGAAGGTATATCTTTAGATCTTGCAATTGAATCTTTTAGTTTCTTGTTTTATCGCTGGTTTGGTTCATAAAAGAAAACTACAAAAAAAATTGGAATTGAGGTTGCATCATATTGTTCATCTTTATAATGTCTTTCGTGAAAATGATGGAAAGGAAAATTATGCTCAATTGATAAAGGAAGAATTCTATAAAATGTTTGACAAAAAATCTTTGAATGATGAGCATGATTGCAATATTGTTGGTATGAACTCTTTGAATATCCTTGATGCTAACGATATGCAAAGTCATAAACTTGTGGATGCGATATTTGATGAAGATGATATTTTTACTCCCCCAAGTTTTGATGAGAAAAATTTACTATGATGAAAGCATGCCTCCTATTTATGATGATTATATTGATGAAAGTGTATTTGGAGAGGTCATGACTTTATTTAGTGATGAACCCACTATTTTGGAAGAGGTTTCAATTGATTTTGATTACAAAGTTGCTATCTATGATGATTATGGTAATGACATGTATGCTATATTGAATAACGATAACCATGAAACTTGACATCATGATTTTAATTTTCAATCTTATGATAGTTATTTTGTTGAGTTTGCTCCCACCACTATTATGGATGAGAAGAAATTTGCTTATGTGGGGAGTAATAAAATTTTTAAAGAATGATTTATGTGAAAGTTATATTGTTGAATTCATTCATGATTCTACTGAAAATTATTATGAGAGAGGAACATATGCTTTTACGTATCTCAAAAATATCAAATTTCCTCTCTATGTGTTGAAAGTTTTGAAGTTGCACTTGTTTTGCCTTCCTATGCTAGTTCATGCTTATTCCCATAAATTGTTTGCTCACAAAATCCTTATGCATAGGAAGTGGGTTAGTCTTAAATGTGATTGCCATGTGATTCATGATGCTCTCTTTGTGTTACAATTCTTTACTTTTATGCGAGCATAATTGAAATCATCATGCCTAGCTAAAAAGGCATTAAAGCAAAGCGCTTGTTGGGAGACAACCCAATATTTACCCCTACTGTTTTTGTGTGTTGACATGATGAAGATACTGTAGTAATCATGTTTTATAGCTTTTGTTCCAATAAAGTGGCAAGTAAAGCCTTTGGGATCATGTTGGGTGATAATTGACTTGATTCTATGCAAAAACAGAAACTTTTGTGCAGAGTAACAGAATTGTTAAAATCACTGGAGCGTCGAAAAACTCTGAATTTTTTACAGATGATTTATATACAAATTTTCTACGTTGTAATAACTTTTCAGAATTTTTGGAATTACAGAAGTATGACCTTAATTTAGATCTTTACATACTGTTCTGTTTTTGACAGATTTTGTTTTCAATGCATAGTTTGCTTGTTTTATGGTTTCTATGGCTTATATTGCTTAATATGAATTATGGAAGTTGTAGAGTACAGTAGGAATTATGTGTAAACAATTATGAATCTTATCTTTACAGTACCAAAGTGAATGATTTGTCTTTACCATACTAACCCATCTCACGAAGTTCCGTTAAGTTTTGTGTGATTGAAGTTTTCGAGTTTTGGGTGAGATATCGATATAAGGAGAATAAGGAGTGACAAGACCATAAGCTTGGGGATGCCCAAGGCACCCCCAAGGTAATATTGAAGGAATATTCAAGCAACTAAGCTAGGGGATGCCCCAGAAGTCATCCCCTCTTTCGTCTCCAACATTATCGGTAACCTCACTTGGAGCTATATTTTCATTTGTCACATGATATGAGTTTTGCTTGGAGCGTCATTTTATTTTGTTAGGATTTGCTTGCTGTTATTTAAAACAATGTTTTGCATCTTTTATTTCAATAAAAGTGGCAAGGATAGCCTTTACCATGCTTAGTTTGCAAGTATATGAGTTTCTGTTTCAAAATAGAAAGTTTATTGCTGTTGCAAAAATTCCCGAGAAAAGTCAGAATGCGATAAAATGCTGAATTTTTTTGCACAATAAGCTATGATAAATTTTCTATAGTGTGGTAAATTTTTATTATTTTTTTGAGTTAAATAAGTATGGGTACTTCTTCACCCTTTACAGACTGTCCTGTTTTGGCAGATTGCTGTTATGTTTGCATATGTTTTCCTGTTTAATGATTCTATTTGAGGATAGGAGTATTAAATATGCAGAGGCATTTAGTATGCAATGTTGAATAATAATTTTAGTGATTTGCTACAGTAGAGAATGATAAGGTTATTGCATTGATTTGTACTAACTTATCTCATGAGTTCTTGTTGAGTTTTGTGTGGATGAAGTTTTTAAGATTGGAAAACACTTCCTATCTATAGTCTGAAGGGACGCCACAGTCAGACCACTCAAAGGCCATTGATTCACTCGAAATCTCACGGTCAAAAGTTTGCCTCGTATTGTAAAAAAAACAGAAGAAAAACACGAGCTCCCACTAATCCCGTGCGTAATCCCCTCCAGCTAATCTCGCACGACCCCATCTTCCACATTCGCCGGCACCGCCCGAGCTCTGCCCCAACCTCGCTCGGCTCGCCGCCAGCTCACCTCAGCAGATCCACTGCTCCACCGCAACTCCGCCCAAATCACAAAGCGACCTCACCGGCCTGCCCGATCCGCCTCGCAGCTCCATCTCACCGGCCAGCTTCCTTCTTCGATCCTTGCCGTCGAGCATTACGGTTGCCCCCTAGTCCTCTCCATCGATGCGACCCCCGGGCGACGGTGCACCATACTGGAATTAGCAGTTCGAGGCCCCCATCCTCAACTATGATTTGTTCTTCACTAGACTCCCACATCGGTTGAATAGGCTGCACTCGTTGTTTCACCGGCCGGCCGCACAACATGCATCGGATTGCTTATTCGGACCGCCCCATCTTCAAATCCAAGGTATTTGCATTGCGTCAGTCTCCCTGATTTGGAGATTTTTAATTTTCGCAATGGAAATTTCCTTGTAATTCATCCAACAGACAAGTATTGTTTTCAGTATTCTGTAGTTTCAATATTTTCCAGTACATTCATTGAATCTGAAAAATGTTGTGACAATTACTTTTCAATGCTTTCTGTATACAGAGCTGCACAATATAGGCACCCACAGTTGGCGCAAAATTCGTTTTGTTTTCATATCTCGAATTTTATGCTTCCATCTAAGACTAAAATTGCACCCTTTGCATTTTGTCCCAGCATCATACATGAATGCTTCTAGATTGTGGCCATTTTGCTCTACCGTCGTCTAGAAAAAATGCATCCATCTTTCGTGCTTGTAATTCTAAAATGTGACCAATTTGGAACCAATTGTGACCCTCATCTCTGAATCGCTTACAATAAGTTCAGATTTGTGTGGTGGCAGCATAATAGATGTATCTTCATAACGGCACCAAGCTTACTAATGCCACTGTCATTTGCCGTATTGTTGAGTGTCCATATTTTGGTACATTTTGCAAAATTTCATGCTTCCACCAAACACTAATAATGCCAATTGCATAACTTTGTGCTTCTACAATGTTTTCATTTTGCTATGGTGAAACATGCTTCCATGCCTACAACTCATATTTCTGTGCTTCTACAATACTTTTGTGCTTTTACACTGTACTCATTTTGCTACAGTCCTTTAGAAACAATATATATCTTTGCAATATCTTCACTAGTTTTTTATTTTCAAATTTCTATGCTTCCAATATGATGATTTGTGTTGAGATAGTACTGTCACTCATGCTTCCCACTAATATATATATTCGAAACTGTAATTCGTACTCTTCTTTGTTCAATAAAGTTTGCTTCCATAGTCCCTTTTTAGTGAATTTGGCATGTAGGCCACACATCCTTGCATCATCATTTTGTTTGCCTTCTTAGTTAATTTCCATCATCAATTTATGCTTCCAATTAAGATGAATTATGTTGACGTACCACTCTTTTCACGCTTCCTACTTTGGTGCTTCCAAATTGGACTACATATACTACTTCTGTCTAAATGATTTGCTTCCATAGTTCAACAAAATTTTGTGAATTTAGAATGTACTCCCTCCATCCCAAAATAAGTGTCTCAAGCTTAGTACAATTTTGTACTAAAGTTAGTACAAACTTGAGACACTTATTTTGGGACGGAGGGAGTAGGTGACAGAAACATTCATCCCCAAGATGGTGCAAATATTAGCTATTTTTTATTTTCAATATTTTATACTTCCAATTTAGATGATCCATACTGAGATAGCACATTTTCATGTTCCCTACCTACTAGGCTTCCAAATTGTGCTTCGTATGCTTCCTCAACTCCACTTATATTGTTTCCATTCAACCTGTTTCTTTAAAAAAAATGATCTTGATATTATTTTCACCATTGCAATATGCCATGCTCCCATATGTTACTACATATGTTTCTTTGGTGCTTCCATATATATGTGCTTCCACTGCCATGTTTTGATTGTTCAAATATTCTCTGGTTTTCTCAGGTAAGCCTCTGCTGTATGTTTTGCGCCACATGATGTCAACCTTGCATAATTGCTTTATCAAAAGCCTTGCACCGTACCTCCCCAAAGAATGGCGCCAACATCAATCTAAAGGCGGCGGCGGGGGTGGTGGAGACATGGGCGATGATAATGACTGAAGCCCTCCCCCAGGAATGCACTTGCCGATGTAGTATTGCCATTTTGTGCTACTAGCTAGCTGCAGTGTCCCTTTTCTTGCTTCCATTGTAGTGGCGACAATTTTATTCGGCGACGTTTCGCCTATCCTCTCCCTATTGTGTCGCTGCAACCCAAGACAATACCCTTGCTTCCGAGACATCTTACACGTGGATATTGTAACAGTTTTTCTTATGTATTTTTTTTGTAATTGTATTAAGCTTTTGTTGCATGGAAGCAACACATTCCTTTCTCTGGTAGCACACTTCTGTTTGTTATATAACAATGTACAATTTATGTTTCAGCAAAAAGAAATTATCTTGTTGCTGAGAGAAGCAAAATTAAGTTGCAATGGAAGCTAAAAATTTAGACGACAGAAACAAACTCTTGTTTAGTTGGAAGTAAATAACCATTATAATGGGAACAAATTTCGGTTAGGTCAAACACAATTTTCAGTTAGATTGAATAAATTTTGTTGTAGTTGAAGTAAATTGTTCAGCCGTTGGAAGCAAATTGTCGAGTCGCTGGAAGCAATTATGTGATGCAATTGTTGGAAGCAACTTAATTCTAGCGGCAGATGTGTGCTGTAGATTCAGGATATTCTGTTCGGAGGAGGAATAAACCATAATAGAGAGATCAGCGCAGCGAGGATAGAGGAAGCAGTTATGAAGGAAGCATTTAATTAAGGAAGGAAGCAATCAATTAGCAAACAAGTCCACAAATCTCCTGTGGGCCTAATTATGATTGGACGACCTGGATGCGCCTCATCAGACGGCCTTCCACTAGTCTGATGGATGAAAAATGTCTATAGTCTGATTCCTAGTGGTGTCCTTTAAGATTTACGGAAACTGTGATATAAAAGGAATTAAGGAGACACAAAAGCTCAAGCTTGGGGATGCTCAAGGCATCCCAAGATAATATTTCAATAAGTGTCAAGCATCTAAGCTTGGGGATGCCCCTGTAGGCATCCCACCTTTCTTCATCAAGAATTATCGGTTAGTATCGGTTGAACCTAAGTTTTTGCTTCTTCACATGATGTGTGCTATTCTTAGAATGTCATTTTATTTTGTTATGCTTGCTGTTTTAATAAAATACTTAGATCTAAAAGTTTTTAAATAAGAGAGAGTCCTCAAATAGCTACCTATTTACTTAATACTCATTTGATCTTCACTTATATCTTTTTGGAGTAGTTTGTCATTTACTCTCATGCTTCACTTAGATTATTTTGAGAGTTGAAAATTTTGAAGAAATACTTATGCTCTCGTGCTTCACTTAAATTTATTTGAGAGATTTTTAGTAGTAATGGTAATATATAAATTTAGTCCCAAAGTGATGGATATTCAAGAGGGATATAATAAAAACTTTCATGTAGATCATTGGATATGATAAGTTTGATTCCTTGCAATAGTTTTGCGATATGGAGATAATAATATGTGAGTCATGTTGGTGAGTAATTATGCTTTAGTAAGAATATTGGTGTTAAGGTTTGTGATTCCCTATGCAAGCATGAAAGTCAATAGTTATGCAATGAAGTTACATCCTACTTGTGGTGCATTATTCGGTGTTAGTTATGTTTAATGCTCTTTTATGATCGTTTTTGTTTCTTGGTTGGTCGCTTCTCAATCTATTTGCTAGCCTCCATTTGTACTAAGTGGGAATACTACTTGTGCATCCAAATTCTTGAACCCAAAGTTGTGCCAAATGAGTCCACCATACCTACCTATATGCGATATTTCCATGTCGTTCCAAGTAAATTTGTATGTGCCAACTCTATTTTTCAAAATAAATTTTCATTTTGTGTGCCCGTACCGCTCATGAAGCGGCAGGGGGTGGCCAATATTTTCCATGCTAGATGCATTATTCTCAAGATGAGTGTTTATTCACTTGTCATTGCACGAGAGTGTGGCAAAGGTAATAGGGATGCCCAGTCCCGAAATGCAAAAAAATAAATTATGTTGTTCAATAATAAATTCTTTGGAAAGTGTTGGTATGGAAGGCACCCGTGGATACGGCTAGCCATGGATTGTGAAAGAATGGTGGAAAAAGGAATACAGTTTATTTTCTGTTTGGGAACCGCCTATATTGTATCTAGCATGGAAAGTGTTGGGAATTCTCGGTCGTTTTTGTTGATGGGAAAAGTATGCCTCTCAAAATATTTTATCTCTCAATTTAAGATTTGAGCTTTGGCACCTCTACAAATCTCTTCTTCCCTCTGCGAAGGGCCTATCTATTTACTTTATGCAATTTATATTTTTATTTGAGTCTCCATCTTCTCTTATAAAGCACCAACTAGGGAGCACTATGATCATACCTGTGCATTGGATGTAGCTAATATTCGAGTGTGTTTCATGAATGGATCAATGATTGAGCATAATGGGCTAGGGATATCTTTCTTTAGCATTGATATTTTGAAAGACATGGTTGCTTGTTAGTATGCTTGAGTATTGATGTCTTCACATCAAATTATAGACTATTGCTTTGAAACATTCAAGTCCAAATGTCCATGCTACAAAAGAAAGAGTATATGATGAATATGATAGGTAGCATTCCACAACAAGAAGTTCCGCTTTCAATTGCTACTTTATCATGATGAGTCTTATGAGAAAGAGTTGTTGTTATGATACTAGGAAAGGTGATTGAAATTATCATTGATCAAACTTATGCACTTTGCTAGCATTCACACTTCATAAATTATTTCTTTTATCATTTACCTACTCGAGGACGAGTAGGAATTAAGCTTGGGGATGCTGATATGTCTCCAACGTATGTATAATTTGTGAAGTATTCGTGCCATGTTTACAACAATTTTATATGGTTTTGGTATGATTTGCATGGAACTAACCCGGACTGACGCTGTTTTCAGCAGAACTACCGTGGTGTTGTTTTCTGTGCAGAAATGAAAGTTCTCCAAATGAGCTGAAACTTTTTGACAATTTTTTTTGGAACAAAAGAGACCCCCGAGGCTTCGTGGGAGGGCCAGAAGGGCCACGAGGAGGGCACAACCCACCACGGCGCACCAGAGGGGCCTGGCTTGCCCCGGTGGGTTGTGCTCACCTCGAGGCCCATCTTCGCGAGATTCCAATGCTAAAAAATCCTATAAATAGAGAAACCATCAGAAATAACCCTAGATCAGAAGTTCTGCCGCCGCAAGCCTCTGTAGCCATGAAAAACCAATCTAGACCCCGTTCCGGCACCCTGCCGGAGGGGGAAATCATCACCGGTGGCTATCTTCATCATCCCGGCGGCCACCATGATGAGGAGGGAGTAGTCCACCCTCGGGGCTGAGGGTTTGTACCAGTAGCTATGTGTTTAATCTCTCTCTCTCTCGTGTTCTTGAGATGGCACGATCTTGATGTATCGCGAGCTTTGTTAATATAGTTGGATCATATGGTGTTTTCCCCTCTCTATCTTGTTGTGATGAATTGAGTTTTCTCTTTGAGATTTTGTTTTATCAGATTGAATACTTTTATGGATTTGAGAGCACTTGATCTATGTCTTGGCACTCAACTCGTGGATTCCCGCGGTGACATTGGGGTAATCTATGCATCGGGGTTGATGCATGTTTTAGTCCTTGTTTCTCCAGTAGAAATCTTGGGGCACTCTTTGAGGTTCTTTGTGTTGGATTGAGTATTATGAATCTGAAATTGTTTGATGCATATCGCATAATCAACTCACGGATACTCGCAGTGACATTGGAGTATCTAGGTGACATTATAGTTGGTTGATGTGTATCATCTGGTGTTATTTTAGTACCAACTCTAGGTTAGATTGATCAGAAAGAATAGCTTGGTGTTATTTTAGTACGAACTCTAGGATAGATTGATCGGAAAGAATAGCTTTGAGGTGGTTTCGTACCCTACAAACAATTTCTTCTTATGTTCTCCGCTAGATAGGAACTTTGGAGTGATTCTTCATCGCACGTTGAGGGAAGGTTATATGATCCAATTATATTAGCATTGTTGAGAGATTGCACTAGCGAAAGTACGGACCCTAGGCCTCATTTTCAAGCATTGCAATACCGTTTGTGCTCCATTTTATCAATTGCTACCTTGCTATTTTTTATTGTTCCTATTATAAAAATCAATATCTACTATCATTACTACACTTGAATCACCATCTCTTCGCCGAACTAGTGCACCAATACAATTTACCATTGTATTTGGTGTGTTGGGGACACAAGAGACTTTTTTATTTGGTTGCAAGGTTGTTTGCGAGAGACCATCTTCATCCTACGCCTCCCACGGATTGATAAACCTTAGGTCATCCACTTGAGGGAAAATTGCTACTGTCCTAAAAAACTCTGCGCTTGGAGGCCCAACACGAGTCTACAAGAATAAAGTTGCATAGTAGACATTAGCAGGTATAATCTACCCCATAGCTGATAGTAGATGGGTAAGTCCCGTTCATTGTGTCCCTAAGAAGGGAGGTATTACCGTTGTTCCTAATGATAAAAATGAACTTATCCCACAAATAATTGTTACTGGCTATAGAATGGTAATTGATTTTAGAAAACTAAATAAGTCAACTAGAAAAGATCATTACCCTTTGCCTTTCATTGATCAAATGCTAGAAAGATTATCTAAGCACACACACTTTTGCTTTCTTGATGGATATTCTGGTTTTTCTTAAATACCTGTTTCACAACCTGATCAAGAGAAAACCACCTTTACTTGTCCTTTTGGAACTTATGCTTATAGACGTATGCATTTTGGTTTGTGTAATGCACCTGCTACCTTTCAAAGATGTATGACTGCTATATTCTCTGATTTTTGTGAAAAGATTATTGAGGTTTTCATGGATGATTTTTTTGTTTATGGAACTTCTTTTGATGATTGCTTGAGCAATCTTGATCGAGTTTTGCAGAGATGTGAGCAAACTAATCTTGTCTTGAATTGGGAGAAGTGCCACTTTATGGTTAACGAAGGTATTGTCTTGGGGCATAAAATTACGGAACGAGGTATTGAGGTGGATAAAGCTAAAGTAGATGCAATTGAGAAGATGCCATATCCTAAAGATATTAAAGGTATTTGTAGTTTCCTCAGTCATGCTAGTTTCTATAGGAGGTTCATTAAAGACTTCTCTAAAATTTCTAGGCCTCTTACAAATCTTTTACAAAAGGATGTTCCATTTGTTTTTTATGATGATTGTGTAGAAGCCTTTGAAACACTTAAGAAAGCCTTAACTTCTGCACCTATTATTCAACCACCTGATTGGAACTTGCCTTTTGAAATTATGTGTGATGCTAGTGATTATGTTGTTGGTGCTGTTCTAGGACAAAGAGTTGATAAGAACTAAATGTTATCCATTATGCTAGCAAAACTCTAGATAGTGCCCAAAGAAAATATGCTACTACTGAAAAAGAATTTTTAGCAGTTGTGTTTGCTTGTGACAAATTCAGATCTTACATTGTTGATTCCAAAGTAACTGTTCACACTGATCATGCTGCTATTAAATATCTTATAGAAAAGAAAGATGCTAAACCTAGACTCATTAGGTGGGTTCTCTTGCTACAAGAATTTATTTACATATTACTGATAGAAAAGGAGCTAAGAACCCCATAGCTGATAACTTTTCTAGGTTAGAAAATATTCTTGATGACCCACTACCTATTGATGATAGCTTTCCTGAAGAACAACTAGCTGCAATAAATGTTTCCCATAATACTCCTTGGTATGCTGACTATGCTAATTATATTGTTGCTAAATACATACCACCTAGTTTCACATACCAACAAAAGAAAAAAAGTCTTCTATGATTTAAGACATTACTTTTGGGAAGACCCACATCTTTATAAAGGAGTAGATGGTATTACTAGACATTGTGTACCTGAGCATGAACATGAACAAATCTTACGGAAATGTCACTCCGAAGCTTATGGAGGGCATCATGCGGGAGATAGAACTGCTCACAAGGTATTGCAATCTGGTTTTTATTGGCCTACTCTCTTCAAGGATGCCCATAAGTTTGTTTTATCTTGTGATGAATGTCAATGAATTGGTAATATCGGTGAGTGTCAAGAAATGCCTATGAATTATTCACTTGCTGTTGAACCATTTGATGTTTGGGGTTTTGATTATATGGGATATTTTCCTTCCTCTAATGGGTATACACATATTTTGGTTGCTGTTGATTATGTTACTAAGTGGGTAGAAGCTATTCCAACTAGTAGTGCTGATCACAACACCTCTATTAAAATGCTTAAAGAAGTTATTTTCCCGAGGTTTGGAGTCCCTAGATATTTAATGACTGATGGTGGTGTTGGGGAACGTAGCATGCAATTTCAAATAAATTCTACGCTCACACAAGATCTATCTAGGAGATGCATAGCAATGAGAGGGGGAGAGTGTGTCCACGTACCCTCATAGACCGAAAGCGGAAGCGTTAGGTTAACGCGGTTGATGTAGTCGAACGTCTTCACGATCCAACCGATCCAAGTACCGAACGTACGGCACCTCCGTGTTTAGCACACGTTTAGCTCGATGACGTCCCTCGAACTCTTGATCCAGCAGAGGGTCGAGGGAGAGTTCCGTCAGCACGACGGCGTGGCGACGGTGTTGGTGATGTGATCAGCGCAGGGCTTCGCCTAAGCACTACGATGATATTATCGGAGGAGTAAACGATGGAGGGGGGGCACCGCACATGGCTAAGACAATGTTGTGTCTTTGGGGTGCCCCCTGCCCCCGTATATAAAGGAGGGGGGAAGGAGGCCGGCCACTAGGGGCGTGCCATGGAGGGGGGAGTCCTACTAGGACTCCAAACCTAGTAGGATTCGCGCCCCCTCCCCCCACTTTTCCTTTTTTTCCGGAGTAGCAAAGGGGGAAAGGAGAGGGAGTAGGAGAAGGAAAGTGGGGGCGCCGCCCCCACCCCTTGTCCGATTTGGATTGGCAAGGGGGGGCGCGCGCCACCTCCTATGGCCGGCCCTCTCTCCTCCACTAATGCCCATGTTGGCCCATTACTCTCCCGGGGGGGTTCCGGTAACCTCCTGGTACTCCGAAACTTATCCGAAACTTCCCAAAACCATTCCGGTGTCCGAATATAACCTTCCAATATATCAATCTTTATCTCTTGACCATTTCGAGACTCCTCGTCATGTTCGTGATCTCATCCGGGATTCCGAACAATCTTCGGTCACCAAAACACATAACTCATAATACAAATCGTCATCGAACGTTAAGCGTGCGGACACTACGGGTTCGAGAACTCTGTAGACATGACCGAGACACATCTCCAGTCAATAACCAATAGCGGAACCTGGATGCTCATATTGGCTCATACATATTCTACGAAGATCTTTATCGGTCAAACCGCATAACAACATACGTCATTCCTTTTATCATCGGTATGTTACTTAACCGAGATTCGATTGTCGGTATCTTCATACCTAGTTCAATCTCATTACTGGCAAGTCTCTTTACTCGTTCCGCAATGCATCATCCCGTAACTAACTCATTAGTCACATTGCTTGCAAGGCTTATAGTGATGTGCATTACCGAGAGGGCCCAGAGATAACTCTCCGATACTCGGAGTGACAAATCCTAATCTCAATCTATGCCAACCCAACAAACACCTTCGGAGACACCTGTAGAGCATCTTTATAATCACCAAGTGATAGCACACAAGGTGTTCCTCCGGTATTCGGGAGTTGCATAATCTCATAGTCAGAGGAATATGTATAAGTCATGAAGAAAGTAATAGCAATAAAACTTAACGATCATTATGCTAAGCTAACGGATGGGTCTTGTCCATCACATCATTCTCCTAATGATGTGATCCCGTTCATCAAATGACAACACATGTCTATGGTTAGGAAACTTAACCATCTTTGATTAACGAGCTAGTCAAGTAGAGGCATACTAGGGACACTTTGTTTTGTCTATTTATTCACACATGTACTAAGTTTCCGGTTAATACAATTCTAGCATGAATAATAAACATTTATCATGATATAAGGAAATATAAATAACAACTTTATTATTGCCTCTAGGGCATATTTCCTTCAGTCTCCCACTTGCACTAGAGTCAATAATCTAGATTACGTAGTAATGATTCTAACACCCATGGAGTCTTGGTGCTGATCATGTTTTGCTCGTGGAAGAGGCTTAGTCAACGGATCTGCAACATTCAGATCCGTATGTATTTTGCAAATCTCTGTGTCTCCCTCCTTGACTTGATCACGGATAGAGTTGAAGCGTCTTTTGATGTGTTTGGTTCTTTTGTGAAATCTGGATTCCTTCGCTAAGGCAATTGCTCCAGTATTGTCACAAAAGATTTTCATTGGATCCGTTGCACTAGGTATTACACCTAGATCGGATATGAACTCCTTCATCCAGACTCCTTCATTTGCTGCTTCCGAAGCAGCTATGTACTCTGCTTCACACGTAGATCCCGCCACGACGCTCTGCTTGGCACTACACCAACTGACAGCTCCACCATTCAATATAAATACGTATCCGGTTTGTGACTTAGAGTCATCCGGATCAGTGTCAAAGCTTGCATCGACGTAACCATTTACGACAAGCTCTTTGTCACCTCCATAAATGAGAAACATATCCTTAGTCCTTTTCAGGTATTTCAGGATGTTCTTGACCGCTGTACAATGATCCACTCCTGGATTACTTTGGTACCTCCCTGCTAAACTTATAGCAAGGCACACATCAGGTCTGGTACACAGCATAGCATACATGATAGAACCTATGGCTGAGGCATAGGGAATGACTTTCATTTTCTCTCTATCTTCTGCAGTGGTCGGGCATTGAGTCTTACTCAACCTCACATCTTGCAACACAGGTAAGAACCCTTTCTTTGACTGATCCATTTTGAACATCTTCAAAACTTTATCAAGGTATGTGCTTTGTGAAAGTCCAATTAAGCGTCTTGATCTATCTCTATAGATCTTGATGCCCAATATATAAGCAGCTTCACCGAGATCTTTCATTGAAAAATTCTTATTCAAGTATCCTTTTATGCTATCCAGAAATTCCGTATCATTTCCAATCAACAATATGTCATCCACATATAATATCAGAAATGCTACAGAGCTCCCACTCACTTTCTTGTAAATACAGGCTTCTCCAAAAGTCTGTATAAAACCATATGCTTTGATCACACTATCAAAGCTTATATTCCAACTCCGAGAGGCTTGCACCAGTCCATAAATGGATTGCTGGAGCTTGCACACTTTGTTAGCACCCTTAGGATCGACAAAACCTTCTGGTTGCATCATATACAACTCTTCTTTGAGAAATCCATTAAGGAATGCAGTTTTGACATCCATTTGCCAGATTTCATAATCATAAAATGCGGCAATTGCTAACATGATTCGGACAGACTTAAGCATCGCTACGGGTGAGAAGGTCTCATCGTAGTCAACTCCTTGAACTTGTCGAAAACCTTTCGCAACAAGTCGAGCTTTATAGACAGTAACATTACCGTCAGCGTTAGTCTTCTTCTTGAAGATCCATTTATTCTCAATGGCTTGCCGATCATCGGGCAAGTCAACCAAAGTCAACACTTTGTTCTCATACATGGATCCCATCTCAGATTTCATGGCCTCAAGCCATTTCGCGGAATCTGGGCTCATCATCGCTTCCTCATAGTTCGTAGGCTCGTCATGGTCTAGAACATGACTTCCAAAACAGGATTACCGTACCACTCTGGTGCGGAACGTACTCTGGTTGACCTACGAGGTTCGGTAGTAACTTGATCCGAAGTTTCATGATCATCATCATTAACTTCCTCACTAATTGGTGTAGGCATCACTTGAACTGATTTCTGTGATGAATTACTTTCCAATTCGGAAGAAGGTACAATTACCTCATCAAGTTCTACTTTCCTCCCACTCACTTCTTTCGAGAGAAACTCCTCTAGAAAGGATCCATTCTTAGCAACGAATATGTTGCCTTCGGATCTGTGATAGAAGGTGTACCCAACAGTCTCCTTTGGGTATCCTATGAAGACGCATTTCTACGATTTGGGTTCGAGCTTATCAGGTTGAAGCTTTTTCACATAAGCATCGCAGCCCCAAACTTTAAGAAACGACAGCTTAGGTTTCTTGCCAAACCACAGTTCATACGGTGTCGTCTCAACGGATTTAGATGGTGCCCTATTTAACGTGAATGCAGCTGTCTCTAATGCATAGCCCCAAAAAGATAGTGGTAAATCGGTAAGAGACATCATAGATCGCACCATATCTAATAAAGTACGGTTACAACATTCGGACACACCATTACGCTGTGGTGTTCCAGGTGGCGTGAGTTGCAAAACTATTCCACATTGTTTTAAATGAAGACCAAACTCGCAACTCAAATATTCGCCTCCACGATCAGATCGTAGAAACTTTATTTTCTTGTTACGATGATTTTCCACTTCACTCTGAAATTCTTTGAACTTTTCAAATGTTTCAGACTTATGTTTCATTAAGTAGATATACCCATATCTGCTCAAATCATCTGTGAAGGTCAGAAAATAACGATACCCACCGCGAGCCTCAACACTCATCGGACTGCATACATCGGTATGTATTATTTCCAATAAGCCATTGGCTCGCTCCATTGTTCCGGAGAACGGAGTCTTAGTCATCTTGCCCATGAGGCATGGTTCGCAAGTATCAAGTGATTCATAATCAAGTGATTCCAAAAGCCCATCAGCATGGAGTTTCTTCATGCGCTTTACACCAATATGACCTAAACGGCAGTGCCACAAATAAGTTGCATTATCATTATTAACTTTGTATCTTTTGGCTTCAATATTATGAATATGTGTATCACTACAATCGAGATTCAACAAAAATAGACCACTCCTCAAGGGTGCATGACTATAAAAGATATTACTCATATAAATAGAACAACCATTATTCTTTGATTTAAATGAATAACCGTCTCGCATCAAACAAGATCCAGATATAATGTTCATGCTCAACGCTGGCACCAAATAACAATTATTCAGGTCTAAAACTAATCCCGAAGGTAGATGTAGAGGTAGCGTGCCGACGGCGATCACATCGACCTTGGAACCATTCCCGACGCGCATTGTCACCTCGTCCTTAGCCAATCTTCGTTTGATCCGTAGCCCCTGTTTCGAGTTGCAAATATGAGCAACAGAACCAGTATCAAATACCCAAGCGCTACTACGAGCATTAGTAAGGTACACATCAATAACATGTATATCAAATATACCTTTCACTTTGCCATCCTTCTTATCCGCCAAATACTTGGGGCAGTTCAGCTTCCAGTGACCAGTCCCTTTGCAGTAGAAGCACTCAGTTTCAGGCTTAGGTCCAGACTTGGGCTTCTTCCCGGGAGTAGCAACTTGCTTGCTATTATTCTTGAAGTTCCCATTCTTCCCTTTGCCCTTTTTCTTGAAACTAGTGGTCTTGTTAACCATCAACACTTGATGCTCCTTCTTGATTTCTACCTCCGTAGCCTTTAGCATCGCGAAGAGCTCGGGAATTGTCTTTTCCATCCCTTGCATATTATAGTTCATCACGAAGCCTTTATAGCTTGGTGGCAGTGATTGAAGAACTCTGTCAATGACACTATCATCAGGAAGATTAACTCCCAGCTGTGTCAAGTGGTTATGGTACCCAAACATTCTGAGTATATGTTCACTGACAGAACTATTCTCCTCCATCTTGTAGCTATAGAACTTGTTGGAGACTTCATATCTCTCAACTCTGGCATTTGCTTGAAATATTAACTTCAACTCTTGGAACATCTCATATGCTCCATGACATTCAAAACGTCTTTGAAGTCCCGATTCTAAGCCGTAAAGCATGGCACACTGAACTATCGAGTAGTCATCAGATCGAGCTTGCCAGACGTTCATAACATCAGCATCTGCTCCTGTAGCAGGCCTTTCACCTAGCGGTGCATCAAGGACATAATTCTTCTGTGCAGCAATGAGGATAATCCTCAAGTTACGGACCCAGTCCGTGTAGTTGCTACCATCATCTTTCAACTTAGCTTTCTCTAGGAACGCATTAAAATTCAAGGGAACGGTAGCACGGCCCATTGATCTACAACAACATAGATATGCAAAAACTATCAGGTACTAAGTTCATGATAAATTAAAGTTCAATTAATCATATTACTTAAGAACTCCCACTTAGATAGACATCCCTCTAGTCATCTAAATGATCACGTGATCCATATCAACTAAACCATGTCCGATCATCACGTCAGATGGAGTAGTTTTCAATGGTGAACATCTCTATGTTGATCATATCTACTATATGATTCATGTTCGACCTTTCGGTCTCAGTGTTCCGAGGCCATATCTGCATATGCTAGGCTCGTCAAGTTTAACCCGAGTATTCTGCACGTGCAAAACTGGCTTGCACCCGTTGTATGTGAACGTAGAGCTTATCATACCCGATCATCACGTGGTGTCTCGGCACGACGAATTGTCGCAATGGTGCATACTCAGGGAGAACACTTATACCTTGAAATTTAGTGAGGGATCATCTTATAATGCTACCGCCGTACTAAGCAAAATAAGATGCATAAAAGATAAACATCACATGCAATCAAAATATGTGACATGATATGGCCATCATCATCTTGTGCCTTTGATCTCCATCTCCAAAGCACCTCATGATCTCCATCGTCATCGGCTTGACACCTTGATCTCCATCGTAGCGTCGTTGTCGTCTCGCCAACTATTGCTTCTACGACTATCGCTACCGCATAGTGATAAAGTAAAGCAATTATATGGCGATTACATTTCATACAAGAAAGCGACAAACATAAGGCTCCTGCCAGTTGCCGATAACTTTTACAAAACATGATCATCTCATACAATAACGTATATCACATCATGTCTTGACCATATCACATCACAACATGCCCAGCAAAAACAAGTTAGACGTCCTCTACTTTGTTGTTGCAAGTTTTACGGGCTTCTAGCAAGAACCGTTCTTACCTACGCATCAAAACCACAACGATTTTTCGTCAAGTGTGCTATTTTAACCTTCAACAAGGACCGTCCGTAGTCAAACTCGATTCAACTAAAGTTGGAGAAACAGACACCCGCCAGCCACCTGTGTGCAAAGCACGTCGGTAGAACCAGTCTCATGAACGCGGTCATGTAATGTCAGTCCGGGCCGCTTCATCCAACAATACCGCCGAATCAAAGTAAGACGTTGGTGGTAAGCAGTATGACTATTATCGCCCACAACTCTTTGTGTTCTACTCGTGCATATCATCTACGCATAGACCTGGCTCGGATGCCACGGTTGGGGAACGTAGCATGCAATTTCAAAAAAATTCTACGCTCACGCAAGATCTATCTAGGAGATGCATAGCAACGAGAGGGGGAGAGTGTGTCCACGTACCCTCGTAGACCGAAAGCGGAAGCGTTAGGTTAACGCGGTTGATGTAGTCGAACGTCTTCACGATCCAACCGATCCAAGTACCGAACGTACGGCACCTCCGTGTTCAGCACACGTTTAGCTCGATGACGTCCCTCGAACTCTTGATCCAGCAAAGGGTCGAGGGAGAGTTCCGTCAGTACGACGGCGTGGCGACGGTCAGTACGACGGCGTGGCGACGGTGTTGGTGATTTGATCAGGGCAGGGCTTCACCTAAGCACTACGATGATATTATCGAAGGAGTAAACGGTGGAGGGGGCACCGCACACGGCTAAGACAATGTTGTGTCTTTGGGGTGCCCCCTGCCCTCGTATATAAA
The DNA here is from genome assembly GCA_011799875.1 of Thinopyrum elongatum. Taxonomy (NCBI): domain Eukaryota; kingdom Viridiplantae; phylum Streptophyta; class Magnoliopsida; order Poales; family Poaceae; genus Thinopyrum; species Thinopyrum elongatum. Next base: position 621,253,189 of record CM022299.1, read on the forward strand.
GGAGGGGGGAAGGATGCCGGACACTAGGGGCGTGCCATGGAGGGGGGAGTCCTACTAGGACTCCAAACCTAGTAGGATTCCCCCCCCCCCACTTTTCCTTTTTTTCGGAGTAGCAAAGGGGGAAAGGAGAGGGAGTAGGAGAAGGAAAGGGGGGGGGGGCCGCCCCCACCGCTTATCCAATTCGGATTGGCAAGGGGGGGGGGGCGCGCGCCACCTCCTATGGCCGGCCCTCTCTCCTCCACTAAGGCCCATGTTGGCCCATTACTCTCCCGGGGGGGGGGGGTTCCGGTAACCTCCTGGTACTCCGAAACTTCCCGAAACCATTCCGGTGTCCGAATATAACCTTCCAATATATCAATCTTTATCTCTCGACCATTTCGAGACTCCTCGTCAGGTCTGTGATCGCATCCGGGACTCCAAACAATCTTCGATCACCAAAACACATAACTCATAATACAAATCATCATCGAACGTTAAGCGTGCGGACCCTACGGGTTCGAGAACTATGTAGACATGACCGAGACACATCTCCGGTCAACAAGCAATAGCGGAACCTGGATGCTCATATTGGCTCATACATATTCTACGAAGATCTTTATCGGTCAAACCGCATACCAACATACGTCATTCCTTTTGTCATCGGTATGTTACTTGCCCGAGATTCGATCGTCGGTATCTTCATACCTAGTTCAATCTCGTTACTGGCAAGTCTCTTTAGTCGTTCCGTAATGCATCATCCCGTAACTAACTCATTAGTCACACTAGTCGTCAACCCGTGCACTTGCACGGTCTAGCAATTTAACGACCACAAAATAAGTATTCAAGCAATACTTCTTGTTGTATGTGAGGTTTGTCAAAAATTCATGAATTTGATTTTCCTAATACTTTTACTAAAGAAGTATTATTTTAATATGGTCCAGAGAAGGATAATAAGAATCCTACGTGTTCACTAAATTGAGTCATAGTGGTACATTCTTGTGAAATTTGCTTTTATTTTACCAATGTTGTACTGGATTTGTTAGATCAATATTGACACCGACTTGAATATTGGATTCCCATGGCTCCAACGTGACTGAACGCATTATGGCTACTATGTATACCAATGTATTTCTCTTTTTTTGTGGTGTGTTTCTTTTTTCCTTTTTAACGGACATATACACATGCATGGATACTTAGAGCAATAATTCACTCGTATCTAACTTTGATATAGCTAAGTTTAGGCCTAGTGTTACTTGTCTCCAAATGTGACTAAAGCTAGCTAACAGAAGCTGGTACATAATTGCGGGAAAAATAGTGAAATAATGTATCTTGAGAAGGGCTCTTATCATTAGTAATATATATCATTGTTAAACAATTATAGGACACGTATAAGAGCAAAAAATGTTACATGCATAAATAAGAGCAGAAACTATTACATGCAAGAATACGATGAATAAATGTATCAAAGGGATCCATGTGGTGCAGAAATACTCCATCTGATTGAGAAAAGCACATGCAAGATATCATGCAAACAAACTTCTCTGTCTCTTCCCACGACCAGTAGAAACTGTAGTTCTAAAATTGGTGTTGTTGGGACATCGGGTGTCGTGTAACATCCAACACGTAAAACTTTTGGGACCATAGAACATGGTCAGCCGATCACCTTCTAAAATTAATGTTTGAGTTTTTTAGACTTGTGCTTTTATTTTGTAGGTGAGTCTTGGGCATAAATCAGTAATTGTACAGCTGACACATATACAAAGGAATATGTCATCATAAGCTTTTATTATGAGTCGGCCCAAACTGAGCATTATGGTACTTGCTTGATCTTAGCAGTAGAATTTAGATCTTTAGGTTATTTTATGTGTCCACAATGGCTATAGTTATGAAATCATTGCAAATAATAACATGCCACAACGCAATAATTATAAATTATTGTTATAAATGGAAATTAAAATTTGTTGTTATATATGGAAATTAAGGTAATAGTTAAAATCATTGCAAATAATAACATGCCACAATGCATATTGGTTACTGTGTGTGGAAAAGATATATTAGTTTGATTGATATTTTGATCATATAATTTTGATATATGTGTGGTTTACCAATTATGTGATAATAATATTATTATATCGACTTGTTAGATTTTGTTGGACCTCGTTGGTAATTTTTTGTTCACAATATATCAATGAAATGAAAAGAGCAGTCGCAAGAAAAAATGAAATGAAAAGAGACTACATGACAACATGCCCATGTTCATTAATATTTTCATAGGTATATTTATTAACTGATCTTTGGCCCCTATTATTATGTAACATGCTGCTCTAATACGGATAAATATATTTTCCTTCACCAAATAGTACTCTCTCCGATCCAAAATAGGTGATGCACTTTTGAAATAATGTTAGTTCAACCTTAGTTCAAAATCGTGACACCAACCCTAGTTCAAAAGTGCGACACTTATTTTGGGTTGGATGGAGTACTCTGTTTTTCCTTCAAAATCATGTTTCCTTGCAAAATCCACTATCTAAAACCTAGTGTTACACTGTCACTAATAAGTCATGACACTGTGCGGAAACCACATATGGCTCCTATGAGCTCAGTTGGATTACAAAGAAATTGCATTTTGAGTATGAGAAAAAATGTACATGTAGATGTTTACTCTCCAAATATAAAATTTGTTATAAAATCTTTTATTTGAATGTTAGACTGAAAGATCAATGGGTGCATTGCTTTTATCTACTGTTTGCTTATTCAGATCCACACATTAGTAAAAAAATTGTGTAACCCACTAATAAAATATTTGCTAAGCAAATGCTACATACACATAGTGGTTATTTACATGTAGGACAATCAGGATTTTTCAAAATACAACTGAAGGACTTGATTTTTTTTTTTAAAAGGCTATGTGAAACCTGGTAGTAAAAGCTTTGCACTCGATCACAGTCTACTGCACCAATTATCTTAAAAAAAATCTACCAAAGAGAAAACAACAGTCCAAAACAACATCTGTATAGAAATATATATTGCCATGAGGCGTGCATGCAAATACTTGACCCGTTTCATCCATAAACAGCTACAGTAATACATGTTCATCTCATGAGGAGGAGCGAGAACCTGTGGTGAGGGTCATCGTTCAATAAAATGGTGCTGCTGTGGGTATTGTATCTCTAGCAATACTCATCAATCCTACCTGCAGTTTCAGACAAATTATTGTTTGTCTCCGACTGCCGACAGATAGGACCTAGATTCTGCAGCTGTTGTGTGCTTTAGTATCCACCTGGAAAAGGTGGAGAATACCATCGGATTTACAGGCAGTAGCAAAAGTAGAAGCAACGAGCGGGGCGGAGGGAGAAAGAAAAGGTCAGGGAGAGAAAGAAAAATAATGGAGGAAAGGAGAATCCATGTACACGTACCTTCCCAAGCTGCAGATCACTTTCTTCCCTGCAGCTAACACACGATATAACATCACCTACTAAGAGATATACAATTCATGGCCACATGACCGTTGTCATACGATCGTAATGGCTTGCAGCGCCTGCCTATGAACAGCGACCAAGCAAGGCTCGTCCAGCGAGATGCACACATAGAAGGCTGGCTTGAGTGACCTTAACATGTACTTACACACCCTCCTGATCGAGCAGCACTCGATTGATCTTTGCGGCTGGAAACACGGCGTTCGCGAATATGATAGGTTTAATTAGGTTTAAATCAAATAAAAAGATCTAATTAGAGGGTCGGAGAGAGAACTGACGGAGGATGATGCGCCACCCATGGTACACAAACCCAATTTTCAAGGAAGTCTAGCGACAGTGGCGGCGTGTCATGGAAGGCCCAAGGAAGAGAGAGAACGCAAGGAAGGAAGAGAGAACGTAAGAGATTAATAATTTGATACTATTCTGCACACGGGGGAGGATTGTGTGGAAGGAGTCATATCTGCGGTTCATCTTTTAGTTCAACCGTAAATAACATGCAGATAGATGGTGGCTTGTAGCGTAGGAAATCAAGCTACGCACGGCAGAGTTTCTATAGGATTTGTTTTGCGGGTAGAGTCCTCATTGGAATTGTATTTGTCTACGTGATCCCATTGGAATTGTTTTCGTGTTGCACAAATATTGAAGCAAAAATCCATCCGAGAATTACATGGATTAATATACACCTTAATAATTCGGTCCCAGCAGATAAACCCGAGAATTACATGGATTAATCTACACCTTAATAATTCGGTCCCACCAGATAAACGGCTCTTATTTACTGATTAACATGGGAATTTTTGGAGAGTCAAGAATTAGTATAGGTATAGATTGCTTGCAAGGCTTATAGTGATGTGCATTACCGAGAGGGCCCAGAGATACCTCTCCGATACTCGGAGTGACAAATCCTAATCTCGATCTATGCCAACCCAACAAACACCTTCGGAGACACCTGTAGAGCATCTTTATAATCACCCAGTTACGTTGTGACGTTGGATAGCACACAAGGTGTTCCTCCGGTATTCGGGAGTTGCATAATCTCATAGTCAGAGGAATATGTATAAGTCATGAAGAAAGTAATAGCAATAAAACTTAACGATCATTATGCTAAGGTAATGGATGGGTCTTGTCCATCACATCATTCCCCTAATGATGTGATCCCGTTCATCAAATAACAACACATGTCTATGGTTAGGAAACTTAACCATCTTTGATTAACGAGCTAATCAAGTAGAGGCATACTAGGGACACTCTGTTTTGTCTATTTATTCACACATGTACTAAGTTTCCGGTTAATACAATTCTAGCATGAATAATAAACATTTATCATGATATAAGGAAATATAAATAACAACTTTATTATTGCCTCTAGGGCATATTTCCTTCAGGTGGTTCACACTTTATTCATGGTGCTTTTCGAAAAATACTTGCTAAATATGATGTCAACCATAGAATTGCATCAACCTATCAACCTCAATCTAGTGGTCAAGTTGAACTTAGCAATAGAGAAATAAAACTAATATTACAAAAAACTGTTAATAGGCCCCGAAAGAATTGATCTAAGAAACTAGATGATGCACTTTGGGCCTACAGGACATCATATAAAAAATCTATGGTTATGTCTCCCTATAAAATGGTTTATGGAAAAGTTTGTCATTTGCCTCTAGAGTTAGAACATAAAGCTTATTGGGCAATTAAAGAACTCAACTATGATTTCAAACTTGCTGGTCAAAAGAGGCTATTTCATATTAGCTCACTAGATGAATGGAGAACCCAAGCCTATGAAAGTGCCAAATTATTTAAATAAAAGTTAAAAGATGGCATGACAAAAGAATCCAAAAGCGGGAATTCAAAGTTGGAGAATATGTTCTTTTGTACAACTCTCGTTTCAGATTCTTTGCAGGAAAACTTCTCTCTAAATGGAAAGGACCATATATTATCGTAGAGGTTTATTGCTCTGGAGCTATCAAAATAAATAATGCCGAAGGTACTAATCCGAAGGTGGTCAATGGGAAAAGAATTTAACACAATATATCAGGTACGCCTATTAATGTTGAAAGCAATATTATTCAAACCATGATACCGGAGGAACACATAAAAGAAACCTTCCGGAACACTCCAGAATCATGATAAAAGAGGAGGTACGTGATACGGTAAGTAAACGGACTCCAAAAAATCCGCAAAAAAAAATTCTGTTAATTTTGGAATATTAAAAAAAATAGGAAAATAAGAAATAACTTGGAAGGCAACCGAGGAGGGCACAAGACACCAGGGTGCGCCTGGTATGCCTGGCGCGCCCAGGTGGGTTATGCCCACCTCGGGAACCTTCCTGACTCTGTTTTCCTCCCGTTTGCTTGTTTCCCAAGATAAAAAAATCTTTATATACCCCCCAAACGTATTGACCACCGTATCACGGAGAAATCTTACGTTCGTCTTTCTTGCTGTTTTCTGACAGATCTAGATCGCCATGGCCGCTTCGAGCTCCTCCAAGGACAAGTTCTTCGAGAATGTCATCAACCCGTATTTGTGGGAGGTGATGCAGCACCCTCAAGCCATTGAGATGCGTGAGGGGGTGCTCCACATCCAGGACGTCTAGGGGCCCAAGAGGACGGGAACTATGGAGGCTAGGCTCGAAGCAATGGAGCAAGAGGTCTTCAAGTGCGAGGGGATGGTGGAGCACGGACTCAATGCCAATTACCTCATGATTATGGATTTCACCCGTGATCTCAAGGTGGATGGCCGGTCCATGAAGGACGTAGTCTTCACCCTCAACGAGCAAATCAACTTTCTGCAAAGCCAAATCTATGATCTCCAAAACCAAGTCTTTGATTATGAGGCAAGGTTTAAAGGTATGAGTTTGGCTGCCAGTTGCAGGACTTGCGAGACTCGTTCTTCCTCTTATGATGGTGAGCCACTGCCATGGAAACCGGAGGATAAGCTCGCTACTACCTCATCACCACAACCTCATTCTTCATCACCAAAGGAGACTTGAGTTCATGGTATGGGCACCTCCCCCAAGCTTGTTCATCACTAAAGGAGACTTGAGTTCATGGTATGGGCACTCCCCTTGGCTTGTGCCAAGCTTTGGGAAGGTGCCCCGGTATCGTATTACCACCACTATCTTTGCTTTTATTTATCTTAGTTCGATCTTTAGTTATCTTTTGAATTACTTGAATAAAATTTTAGTTCGATCCTTTCTTTTTGAGTGCTTGCTTAGTAATCTACCTATCTATGTAATCGTGTGCGAGATATATAATAAAGAGTAGTTTGAGTTTTGTTTCTTTACTCTTATGTTTCAATAAAAAGAAACGAGAATAAATAAAAAGATCATATGCTAATCTTATGGTAAGTAATGACATCACATAAGGGAAAATATAAGTGGTAAAATTTATTGGAGATTGACAAACATAGCATTGGTCAATGATGCAATTCATGAAAGAATTAATAAGGGAAGAGAAGATTCACATCCAAATACACTATCTTGGACATCTTTTATGATTGTGGCCCCCATTAAATATTATGTGCCAAAATTGTTGACATTGGACAAGGAAGACAACGTAATAATTTATGTTTGTTCATATTCACATAGAAGTTATATTGTCATAGATCCTTCAACATGTGGTGCTTGATCAATATCTTTGCTAGCCAAAAACTTCGCACTAAGTAGAGATACTACTTGTGCATCCAAAAACCATTAAACCCAAAATCTTGTTTTGAGAGTCCACCATACCTACCTATGGATTGAGTAAGATCCTTCAAGTAAGTTGTCATCAGTGCAATAAGGCAATAAAAATTGCTTCTGAATGTGTTGGATCATTTAGTGTAATAGAAAATTGAGTGTTGTACGAACTTGTGATGGCTAAATAATAAAAGCGACAGACTGCATAATAAAGGTTGATATCATAAGGGGCAATATAACATGACGTTCTTTTGCACTAAGAGATTGAGCATACAAACCAAAAAGCGCATGAAAACTTCTGCTTCCCTTTGCGAAGGGCTTATCTTTTACTTTTATGCATTTACTTTTATGTAAGAGTCAAAGTATTCTTCCCTTTTCCTTTTTATTTTTCTGTTTTGCAAGCATCATGTGGTGAGGAGAGATCTAGGCACATATATCCAGTTGGACATGAGTGGGTATGAGTTATTATTGTTGACATCACCATTCAGGTGAATACGTTGGGAGGCGAAACTATAAGCCCCTATCTTCCTATGTGTCCGGTTGAAACTTTTTGTTCATGGGTATGCTGTGAGTGTTAGCAATCATAGAAGACTAAATGATGGTTTAGTATGTGGACTTGCCTAAAGGTTCCGATACGTGACCCTTCCTGAAAAGTATGATGAATTATAGTTGCAAAATTGACTGAGAACATAGTTTGTTAGTTTTCAATAGAGTTTATGCTTTATACTTCAATGTTGTGTGTTCATGAGAAGTTTTATGATAAAAGTTGTGTGATAAAGTTTTATGTTAAAATTCCTTGCTATTACAATAATATGCATGATGCTTCTATGTCCGTATTTTGTTTTTATCGACACCTCTCTCTCTAAGCATGTGGGCATGTTTTTTGATTTCGGTTTTTCAATTGAGGACAAGCAAGGTCTAAGCTTGGGGAGTTGATACATCCATTTTGCATCATGTTTTCCTACTGTTAATTATAATGTTTTTATGCATAATAATGTTTTTGGAGTAATTCTAATGCCTTTTCTCTCATAATATGCAAGGTTTACACAAAGAGGGAGAATACTGGCAGCTGGAATTCTAGACCTGAAAAAGCTATGTCAGAGTTACCTATTCTGCACATCTCCAAAATAAGCTGAAAATTTACAGAGAATTATTTTGCAATATATAAAAAAAACTGGAGCAAATAACTACTGGATGAGGCCCACCAGGTGGGCACGCCAGGCCCCCCAGGCACGCCCTGGTGGGTTGTGCTCTCCTCGGCCCACCTCCGATGCCCATCTTCAGGTATATAGGTCATTTTGACCTAGAAAAAAAATCAGAGAAGGACTTTCGGGATGAAGCGCCACCGTATCGAGGCGGAACTTGGGTAGGAGCACTTTTGCCATCCGGCGGAATGATTCCGTCGGGGGAACTTCCCTCCCGGAGGGGGAAATCATCGCCATCATCATCACCAACAACTCTCCCATCTTTGGGGGGGGGGGGGCAATCTCCATCAACATCTTCAACAACACCATCTTCTCTCAAACCCTAGTTCATCTCTTGTGTTCAATCTTCGAACCGGAACCTCAGATTGGTACTTGTGGGTGACTAGTAGTGTTGATTACATCTTGTAGTTGATTACTATATGGTTTATTTGGTGGAAGATTATATGTTCAGATCCATTATGCTATTTAATACCCCTCTGATCTTGAGCATGATTATTATTTGTGAGTAGTTACTTTTGTTCTTATGGTCACGGGAGAAGTCATGTTGCAAGTAATCATGTGAACTTGATATGTGTTCGATATTTTGATGATATGTATGTTGTGATTCCCTTAGTGGTGTCATGTGAACGTCGACTACATGGCACTTCACCATATTTGGGCCTAAGGGATTGCATTGTGGAGTAGTTATTAGATGATGGGTTGCTAGAGTGATAGAAGCTTAAACCCTAGTTTATGCGCTACTTCGTAAGGGACCGATTTGGATCCAAAAGTTTAATGCTATGGTTAGATTTTATGTTAATACTTTTCTCGTAGTTGCGGATGCTTGCGAGGGGTTTAATCATAAATTGGAGGTTTGTTCAAGTAAGAACAGCACCTAAGCACCGGTCCACCCACATATCAAATTATCAAAGTAGTGAACACGAATCAAACCAACATGATGAAAGTGACTAGATGAAATTCCCGTGTACCCTCAAGAATGCTTTGCTTATCATAAGAGACCGTTTTGGCCCGTCCTTTGCCACAAAAGGATTGGGCTACCTTGCTGCACTTCATTTACCGTTACTGTTACTTGCTGGTTACAAATTATCTTGCTATCAAACTACTTGTTACCGACTATTTCAGTGCTTGCAGAAAATACCTTTCTGAAAACCACTTGTCATTTCCTTCTGCTCCTCGTTGGGTTCGACACTCTTACTTATCAAAACGACTACGATTGATCCCCTATACTTGTGGGTCATCAGCCTCCAACGTGTCGGCGTAGATGATGTTAAGCCCGCTACCGCAGTCCATTAGGACTTTGCGCAATTAGACTCCACCAACGACTTCTACCACCAAGGCCTGCCACCTGGGGGTTAGTATATGGGCCAGGTGATCCGACATATCGAAGGTCACAGGTGTCTTGGCCCAGTCAAGGTATTCGGTGACAGTCGGAACCGCCATGTTGACCTCTCGGTTAATGACTTTGAGGCGACTCTTGCTCTCGACATCGGCGAAGATCATCAAGACGTTCTCGACGTTGGGGTATCCGGAAGTACCTTTGCCTCTGTCATCGTCGTCTTCGTCCTTGTCCCCGGAGGAATCTTTCTGCATTTCTTGCTTCAGGATCCGGCACTCCCGAGTGGTGTGCTTGGGCAGAATCAAATTGCCATCCTCGTCCATCTTCGTATGGATCTGGCAGGGTTGATCAAGGATATCACTCTTCTGGGCGACTTGCTTCTTTCCCTTCCAATCCTTCTTCTGCTTCTGGGAGCTTTTGCCTTTGCCCTTGCCGGCCAGAGCCACAGCTTCGGCGTTGCCTCCAACATTAGCCTTCCGTTTGTTCTTTTTGCCCTTGTTGTCCGACTAATGAGTGTCGCCTGTTCAGCTTTTGCCGCTTCTCAATCGGTCTTCCTGTTCACCATTGGCGTACCAGTTGGCTATTTCCATAGCCCGACTGAGAGTCGGGGTCTCAGTTCGGCCAAACTTCATGTTTAGCTCCCGATACGTAACCCTGGCCTTGAAGGCGCAGATTGCCTGGTGCTCGGTGACGTTCTCCACCGTGTTGTGTAAGGTGGTCCACCGCTGAATGAACTCACGGGGAGTCTCATTTTGCTTCTGCACGCAGTGCTGCAGCTCAGCTAGGCCACCCGGTCTCTTGTAAGTGCCTTCAAATGTCTTGACGTACACTCTTGCCAAGTCATCCCAACAGAATATGCTGCCTGGCGGGAGCTGCGTGAGCCAGGCCCGAGCGGAGCCTTCCAACATCAGCGGCAAATGCTTCATGGCCACATTGTCGTTGCCATCGCCAATCTGAACCGCCACTCGATAATCTTCCGGCCAGATCTCAGGCTTGGATTCGCCGGTGAACTTGGTGATCCCCGTGGCCAACTTGAAATTGTTGGGAATCTCAGTCGCTCGTATGTAACAGCTGGAACACTCGGGACCTGATAGTACGGAGCCACCCGGTACATCGTGATCTTGGCCCTCTCGCAGGGCCCGGCCTCTGTCGAACAAGCTCTAAGCGAGAATTGATCTCGCGTTGAACTTCAGGTCTTGAGTGTCCCTCATGGGACGTGGTGGGCTTGGCCTGCGGTCGTTGCCATGTGACCGCCTGTCGTCGGTGGAGGCATCAGGGTGCGGTCGTAGTCATCATGACGCCGGGCGGCGCGACTCGATTGCGCCTCCGATCTTCACGATGATATCTCGAGGAGGAAATGACTCGGCAACCGTGAGCGTCTGCCCGAACCGAGTGGGCTGTGCGCTGACTGAACAGTTTCCACTCGCACCGGTGCGCTGTCGATCCGATCTCTGGACTGAGTCACTGCCGCATTTTGCGACAACGCCATCTTGAGGAGCGCCTGGATCTGCCGAATCCCTTCCCCGGCCGTAGAGCCGGATGGCTGGATGGAGTCCGCGATCCGAGTGGCAGCCGCCAGATTTTGCAATGGAGTACTGAGGACTTGATACTTACGAGGCTGGTCGCTTGAGTAGAGCCGACGCTTGTGTCGACTGGAGCTAGGGTGGCGGCGCTCACGGTCGTCCAGCTCCCTTTGCAGCCATTCAAGGCGATTGCACTTAGCCAGGGTGGCCAAGCGAGTCGACTCCATGGCCAGCGCCTCGGGAGTAGTTCCAGTGATGGGAGTGTTCAGGAGCTGGTCATTCCTATGACGGAGCTCGTCCCGCTGCTCCCGAGTGAGAGCCAGGGGTACGTACGGCTCATGGCCATCTGCATCGCCGTCGGTGTTGTCTAACGCACCCGCGCGGTGATGACTACTACACAACTTGTTCTTGTAGACTCGTGTTGGGCCTCCAAGCGCAGAGTTTGGTAGGACAGTAGCAATTTTCCCTCGAGTGGATGACCTAAGGTTTATCAATCCGTGGGAGGCATTGGATGAAGATGGTATCTCTCAAACAACCGTGCAACCAAATAACAAAGAGTCTTTTGTGTCCCCGACACACCAAATACAATGGTAATTTGTATTGGTGCACTAGTTCGGCGAAGAGATGGTAATAAAAGCGTAGTAATGATTGTAGATATTGATTTTTGTAATAGGAACAATAAAAAACAGCAAGGTAGCAAATGATAAAACGGAGCACAAACGGTATTGCAATGCTTGAAAATGAGGTCTAGGGTCCGTACTTTCGCTAGTGCAATCTCTCAACAATGCTAATCTAATTGGATCACATAACCATCCCTCAACGTGCGATGAAGAATCACTCCAAAGTTCCTATCTAGCGGAGAACATAATAAGAAATTCTTTGTAGGGTACGAAACCACCTCAAAGCTATTCTCTCCGATCAATCTATCCTAGAGTTCGTACTAAAATAACACCAAGCTATTCTTTTCGATCGGTCTAACAAAGAGTTCGTACTAAAATAACACCATATGATGCACATCAACCAACTCTAATGTCACCTAGATACTCCAATGTCACCGCGAGTATCCGTGAGTTGATTATGCGATGTGCATCAAACAATTTCAGATTCATAATACTCAATCCAACACAAAGAACCTCAAAGAGCGCCCCAAGATTTCTACTGGAGAAACAAAGACGAGAACGTGCATCAATCCCTATGCATAGATTACCCCAATGTCACCTCGGGAATCCGCGAGTTGAGTGCCAAGACATAGATCAAGTGCTCTCAAATCCATAAAAGTATTCAATCCGATAAAACGAAATCTCAAAGGGAAAACTCAATTCATCACAACAAGATAGAGAGGGGAAACACCAACTATATTAACAAAGCCCGCGATACATCAAGATTGTAACATCTCAAGAACACGAGAGAGAGAGAGAGAGAGATTAAACACATAGCGACTGGTACAAACCCTCAGCCCCGAGGGTGGACTACTCCCTCCTCATCATGGTGGCCGCCGGGATGATGAAGATGGCCACCGGTGATGATTTCCCCCTCCGGCGGAGTGCCGGAATGGGGGTCTAGATTGGTTTTTCGTGGCTACAGAGGCTTGCAGCGGCGGGACTTCTGATCTAGGGTTACCCCCAGTGTTTTTGGAATATTTGGCAATTTATAGGGCGAAAAGGTGGTGCGGGAGGTCACCGAGGTGGGTGATACATCTCCAACGTATCTATAATTTTTGATTGTTCCATGCTATTATATTATCTGTTTTGGATGTTTTATATGCATTAATATGATATTTTATATTATTTTTGGGACTAACCTATTAACCTAGAGCCCAGTGCCAGTTTCTGTTTTTTCCTTGTTTTTGAGTTTCACAGAAAAAGAATACCAAAAGGAGTCCAAACGGAATTAAACTTTCGCGATGATTTTTCTTGGACCAAAAGGAAACCAAGAGACTTGGAGATGAAGTCGGAGGAGCCACGAGGCGTCCACAAGGACGGAGGGCGCGCCCAGCGGGGTAGGGCGCGGCCCCCACCCTTGTGGGCCCCTCGTGCACCTCCAGACCTAATTCTTTCGCCTATATATACTCATATATCCCCAAACCAACAGGGGCATCCACGAAAAGACTTTTCCACCGCCGCAACCTTCTGTACCCGTGAGATCCCATCTAGGGACCTTTTTTGGCACCCTGCCGGAGGGGGATTCGATCACGGAAGGCTTCTACATCAACACCATTGCCCTTCCGATGAAGCGTGAGTAGTTTACCACAGACCTACGGGTCCATAGCTAGTAGCTAGATGGCTTCTTCTCTCTCTTTGATTCTCAATACCATGTTCTCCTCGATGTTCTTGGAGAACTATTCGATGTAATACTTTTTGGGGTGTGTTTGCCGAGATCCAATGAATTGTAGATTTATGATTAGCTTATCTATGAATATTATTTGAATCTTCTCTGAATTCTTATATGCATGATTTGATATCTTTGTAATTCTCTTCGAACTATCGGTTTGGTTTGGCCAACTAGATTGGTTTTTCTTGCAATGGGAGAAGTGCTTAGCTTTGGGTTCAATCTTGTGGTGTCCTTTCCCAGTGACAATAGGGCCAGCAAGGCACGTATTGTATTGTTGCCATCGAGGATAAAAAGATGGGGTTTTCATCATATTGCTTCAGTTAATTCCTCTACATCATGTCATCTTACTTAATGCATTACTCCGTTCTTTATGAACTTAATACTCTAGAAGCATGCTGGATAGTGGTCGATGTGTGGAGTAATAGTAGTAGATGCAGAATCGTTTCGGTCTACTTGACACGGACGTGATGCCTATATTCATGATCATTGTTTTAGATATCGTCATAACTTTGCGCTTTTCTATCAATAGCTCGGCAGTAATTTGTTCACCCACCGTATTATTTTCTATCTTGAGAGAAGCCTCTAGTGAAACCTATGGCCCCCGGGTCTATTTTCCATCATATAATCTGCTATTTTCCATAATACAAGTTTCTGATCTACTATTTTGCAATCTTTTACTTTCCGATCTATAAAACAAAAATACCAAAAATATTTACTTTATTGTTTATCTATCTCTATCAGATCTCACTTTTGCAAATAACTGTGAAGGGATTGACAACCCCTTTATCGCGTTGGGTGCAAGTTGTTTGATTGTTTGTGCAGTTATTCGGTGTTTTGTGCGTTGTCTCCTACTGGATTGATACCTTGGTTCTCAAACTGAGGGAAATACTTATCTCTACTTTGCTGCATCACCCTTCCCTCTTGAAGGGAAAAACCATTGCAAGCTCAAGAAGTAGCAGGAAGAATTTCTGGCGCCGTTGCCGGGGAAATCTACGCCAAGTCAAGACATACCAAGTACCCATCATAAACTCTCATCTCTTGCATTACATTATTCATCATTTGCCTCTCGTTTTCCTCTCCCCCACTTCTAAAACAATTTTTGAAAAGATTTGTCTTTTTCTTTGCCCCTCTCTTTGCCTTTTCTTTGCCCCTCTTCCGTTCATTTTCTTCGTTCGTTTTCGGTTTGCTAGATTGGTTTGCTGCCACCTTGTCTGAAATTGGGGAGATTATCATTGAAAAGGATAGTAGTAACGATGGGGGAAACTTTGATGCTTTTGCTAATACTAATCCTCATGAAGAATCTACTATCTTGCACACTAAAAAACTTCGCATAGGTAGCGGCAATATTATTGGAAAAGGGGTTATTCAAGATTTCTTTACTTGTGCCGGTGCACTACCCACTTTAGGTGGATCTATTCTCCATAAAACTAGTAGTCTTGCGGATGCTATATCTTTGCTTGTGGTTGAACTTGAAAGACAATTTGTTCATATGCATCCATCCATACAAAGGATTTTTCTGGAGTTTTCTAATATTGAGCATTCTTACGTTAAGCGCGCCGCCACTATATTTCTAGCTCATGAATTTAGATTTATTATGAAAGAAGCTAGTGAAATTTTTGCGCATTATAAAGTAGATGGTGGTCGTCAGCCCATAGAGGGAATTCTCTTTAACCAAGAAGACATAATGATGAAAATTTAAGAAAGAGGGTCCCCACCGATGTTTTAGTTGAAAAGATTTCCGAGCTTAATGACAATTTTGCTATACAAAACAATGGATTGGGTTTTTCTCTTGGACACAAGCTCATGACTTTTTGCCAAAAGAATGCTTATAATGATGAGTTGGTTATACAATATGAGGGGCCGAAGGAGGAACCAATTCCTCCCGAGATTGATCTTGGGCATTCTTATCCCATTAAATTTAGCCCTTTTGATTACTTTTGCTTACCACAAAGGAACCTTGCTGCTGAACGAAGGGAGTACGAGATGAGTTTTCGAGATTTGCCCTATCATTATTATGGTAATACCTAGATCTATTTGTGTTTTTATGCCTAGCTAAGGGCGTTAAACAATAGCGCTTGTTGGGAGGCAACCCAATTTTATTTTTGTTTTTGTTTTTTAGTTATGTTTTGCAATAAATAATTCATCTAGCCTCTGGTTAGATGTGTTTTAATGTTTTAATTAGTGTTTCTGCCAAGTAAGACCTTTGGGATGGCTTACGGTGATAGTTGATTTGATCTTGCTGAAAAACAGAAACTTTTGCGTCCAGTCTCAGAATTTTAATAATTCACTGGAGAATTTAAAAACACTGAATGTTTTACACGAGATTCATATACAAATTTCCTATGCTGTCCTAATTTTTCAGAATTTTTGGAGTTACATAAGTATTAGAACAATTCGGATCTTCGCAGACTGTTCTATTTTTGACAGATTCTTTTTTCTTTGTGTTGTTTGCTTATTTTGATGAATCTATGGGTAGTATCAGGGGGTATGAAACATGGAAAAGTTGGAATACAGTAGATATTACACCAATATAAATAAATAATTAGTTCACAACAGTACCAAAGTGGTGATTTATTTTCTTATACTAACGGAGCTTATGAGATTTTCTGTTGAGTTTTGTGTTGTGAAGTTTTCAAGTTTTTGGGTAAGGATTTGATGGACTATGGAATAAGGAGTGGCAAGAGCCTAATCTTGGGGATGCCCAAGGCACCCCAAGGTAATATTCAAGGACAACCAAGAGCCTAAGCTTGGGAATGCCCCAGAAGGCATCCCCTCTTTCGTCTTTGTCTATCGGTAGCTTTACTTGAGGCTATATTTTTATTCACCACATGATATGTATTTTGCTTGGAGCGTCTTGTATAATTTGAGTCTTTGCTTTTTAGTTTGCCACAATCATACTTAATGTACACACCTTTTGAGAGGGACACGCATGAATCATGATTTATTAGAATACTCTTTGTGCTTCACTTATATCTTTTGAGCTAGGCAATTTTGCTCTAGTGCTTCACTTATATCTTTTTAGAGCACGGCGGTTGTTTTATTTTGTAGAAATTATTGAACTCTCATGCTTCACTTATATTATTTTGAGAGTATTTAAACAGCATGGTAATTTTCTTTGGTTATAAATTTAGTCCTAATATGATAGGCATCCAAGAGGGATATAATAAAAACTTTCATATAAAGTGCATTGAATACTATGAGAAGTTTGATTCCCTATGATTGTTTTGAGATATAAAGATGGTGATATTAGAGTCATGCTAGTGAGTAATTGTGGATTTGAGAAATACTTGTGTTAAGGTTTCTGATTCCCGTAGCACGCACGTATGGTGAACCGTTATGTGATGAAGTCGCAGCATGATTTATTTATTGATTGTCTTCCTTATGAGTAGCGGTCGGGGACGAGCGATGGTCTTTTCCTACCAATCTATCCCCCTAGGAGCACGCGCGTAGTACTTTGTTTCGATAACTAATAGATTTTTGCAATAAGTATGTGAGTTCTTTATGACTAATGTTGAGTCCATGGATTATACGCACTCTCACCCTTCCACCATTGCTAGCCTCTCTTGTACCGCGCAACTTTCGCCGGTACCATACACCCACCATATACCTTCAACAAAACAGCCACCATACCTACCTATTATGGCATTTCCATAGCCATTCCGAGATATATTGCCATGCAACTTTCCACCACTCCGTTATGACACGCTTCATCATTGTCATATTGCTTTGCATGATCATGTAGTTGACATCGTATTTATGGCAAAGCCACCGTTCATAATTTTTTCGGACATGTCACTCTTGATTCATTGCACATCCTTATACGTACATTTTGCATCATGATTTTATATCAATATTTATTGCATTATGGGCTGTTATTACACATTATGGCTCAATACTTATGCCTTTTCTTTCTTATTTTACAAGGTTTACATGAAGATGGAGAATGCCGGCAGCTGGAATTCTGGGCTGGAAAAGGAGCAAATATTAGAGACCTATTCTGCACAACTCCAAAAGTCCTGAAACTTTACGAAGAGTCATTTTGGATTTAATAAAAAATATTGGGCGAAGAAAGTACCAGAGGGGGGCCACCTGCCATCCACAAGGGTGGAGGGCGTGCCCTACCCCCCTAGGCGCCCCCCCCCCCCCCCCCATCCTTTTAGGCCACCTGGCAGGCCCCCGATGCCCATCTTCTACTATATGGTGTGTTTTGACCTAGAAAAATTAGGAAGGAAGCTTTCGGGACGAAGCGTCACCGTCTCGAGGCGGAACCTGGGCAGAACCAATCTAGGTCTCCGGCGGAGCTATTCTGACGGGGAAACATCCCTCCGGGAGGGGGAAATCATCGTCATCATCATCACCATCGATCCTCTCATCGAGAGGGGGTCAATCTCCATCAACATCTTCACCAGCACCATCTCCTCTCAAACCGTAGTTCATCTCTTGTACCCGATCTTTGTCTCAAAACCTCAGATTGGTACCTGTGGGTTGCTAGTAGTGTTGATTACTCCTTGTAGTTGATGCTAGTTGGTTTATTCGATGGAAGATCATTTGTTCAGATCCTTAATGATAATTAATACTCCTCTGATTATGAACATGAATATGCTTTGTGAGTAGTTACGTTTGTTCCTGAGGACATGGAAGAAGTCTTGTTATAAGTAATCATGTGAATTTGGTATTCATTCGATACTTTGATGAGATGTATGTTGTCTTTCCTCTAGTGATGTTATGTGAACATTGACTACATGACACTTCACCATGATTTGGGCCTAGGGGAAGGCATTGGGAAGTAATAAGTAGATGATGGGTTGCTAGAGTGACAGAAGCTTAAACTCTAGTTTATGCGTTGCTTCGTAAGGGGCTAATTTGGATCCATATGTTTCATGCTATGGTTAGATTTATCTTAATTCTTCTTTCGTAGTTGCGGATGCTTGCGAGAGGGGTTAATCATAAGTGGGAGGCTTGTCCAAGGAAGGGCAGCACCCAAGCACCGGTCCACCCACATATCAAATTATCAAAGTAACAAACGCGAATCATATGAGCATGATGTCGGTGTCAAAACCGGCAGATCTCGGGTAGGGGTTCCCAAGCTGTGGGTCTAAAGATCGATGGTAACAATGGACAATGGGGACACGATGTTTACCCAGGTTCAGGCCCTCTTAATGGAGGTAAAACCTTACGTCCTGCTTGATTGTATTCGAGGAATATAGGGGTTACAAGAGTTGATCTACCTCGAGATTGTAATGGCTAAACCCTAGCTGTTTAGCCTATGATTATTCTGATATCCTCTACAGACTAAACCCCCTGGTTTATATACACACCGGAGGGGCCTAGGGTTGTACAGAGTCGGTTTGCAGAGGAAGGAAATAACACACCCGGACACCAAACTTGCCACCCACGCATATGGGAGCCCTACCCGGACACGGGGGATAGTCTTCTACTTTATCTTCATGGCCCATCAGTCCGGCCCATATCGAATAGTCCGGACACCCGATGACCCCCTAATCCAGGACTCCCTCAGTAGCCCCTGAACCAGTCTTCGATGACGATGTGTTCGGCACGCGGATTATCTTCGGCATTGCAAGGCGGGTTCCTTCTCCTGAATACTTTAAGTGAGCTTCGTGCATAGAGGAACTGTATCCAGCTCTGCACAATTAATACAACCCTTAGCCACGAAGGCAAGATGTCAAAATAGGAACAGTGTCTTTTACTGACAACTTTTTTGGCGAAGCGTCACACTTGACTCTTTAACATTTCGAACTGTTTTCACGCCTCCTGTTTCGCGTTTCGAGGCCTAGCCCTCATTGGCACGTCCCGTCAAAACAGAGATCATGCCCGTCCATTACGGGATTCTCATCAATGTGGTTTGGGTAACCCAACCACGCCTTACGCATGATCTCGTTGGGAACAGGTGAGGTTTATGGGTTGAGAAGGGGACGTTTGGTATTTTCACCGTCTATAAGAGGATAAAGATCCCTCCTTCTTCCCCATGCCTTCTTCTAGCTCCTGCCTTCCAACCTCCAAGCTCCAGCGCCCACAACTTCGAACTTTCCCACCGCTGCCACCCTCCCTAGCAATGGCCGGGTCCGGTTCCATGGGCAAGTGGGAGGCCTCCTCCGTCTCCGAGAAGGACATCAAGGATCTCCGGAGCGCGGGCTATCTGTCCGCGGATATCGCGCATAGGCTCCATGACAAAGATCAGGTTATCCCTACTCCGGAGCCTGGTGAGAGGGTCGTGTTCATCCCCCATTTCCTCTGAGGGCTATGGTTTCCCCTCCACTCCTTCGTCCGAGGCCTCATGTTTTAGTACGGGTTAGATTTCCACGATCTAGCCCCAAATTCCTTCCTCCACATATCAGCGTTCATCGTCGTGTGCGAGGCTATTCTCCGCATCCCCCCACACTTCGGCCTGTGGCTCAAGGTCTTCAATCTGAAGCCAAAGGTGGTTGACGGACAGCATGCGGACTGTGGCGGGGCCATGGTAAGCAAGCTCCCCAACGTTGTCTGGCCCAAAGGGGCATTTGTGGAGACAGTCAAGGTGTGGCAACAGGAGTGGTTCTACATCACCGAACCCCGCGACGCCAACTGGGCGGCCACGCCTGACTTCAGATCCGGACCCCCCACGAGACTCACCTCATGGACCGCCAAGGGCCTTGATTGGGGGTCCAAACCGGAGGTGCAGATGCTACAAAAGCGCATCTCCAACATATTAGGTGCAAACACCGGTCTCACAAACGTGATTCAGGTGATGCTCTTCCGCCGCACTCTTCCCTGCCAACTCCGGGCCTCCCCCATGTGGGAGTTCAATCCGGAGGAGCCACGGACCCTGAAGCGATTCTTCGGCACCACGCATGAAGACATATGGAAGCAGCTCTTCAAGGCCCAGAAAACATGGCCGAAGAAGACCGAGGACATCGGACTCGACATCGAGAACCCGGCCTCAGCGGTAAGCATAACTTTTCCAAAGACTTATCCGGTGAATACTTCAGATATAATGTAGATTATCTTGCGTGCCTTCCGTACAGGGCTGGATGGCAAAGGCGGAGTGGATCAATTGTCCGGCACCGCTGCCTGAGAACCCGGCCACACCCCAGCTAACGGATATGCTGGTCCCGGCGCCCTATCAGGCGCCAGAGAAGAAGGCCAAGAAGAAGAAGGGCAATGAGGCCAAGGGCGGCCTCGCCACAAAGGTCCTTCAAACGCAGTGTCCGGAGAGACCAAAGCCCTCTCTTCCCATGAAGAAGATGAGGAAGAAGAGGAGGAGGAGGTGGAAAGCGACTCCCCTCAAAAGGGGAAGAAGAAGAAGAAGAGGGCAGCCTCCGAAGACCCGGAGGGCGAGGCGCCCAAAAGAGGGAAGGTGACCCTCCCGGACAATTCGGACTCAGAGTCCGAACTAGTCCCGAAGAGACCTCCCAGGGTGAAGTCCCTGGCCGAATCATAAGTATTCAGAAACTTACTCATTTATCTTCGGTCTACTTGCTGTTATTGTATAAGTTATTTTTGTTATTCGCCTTTCAGCCCTTCCCGTCAGCTTCCGCAAACCCCATTATCGGAGGGGAACTCTCTGCCACCCGAAATGGCCGAGAGTGACATGCCGCCGCGAGCCCCCTCGCCTAACACCATGGAGGACACCGAGGTGTCATTTCGAAGGACCTCTCTTTGCAGAGAGAGGGCGAACGAGGCCGTCGAGAAAGTGCCCGAGGTTAATACCTCGGTCGCCGAAGACCTAGGGGAGGCGACCCCCTATGACAACCGAAGGTGGGGACCCCCAACAATCCGGGCCCCAGCCGGACACCATTCTGGAGACCAACACGGCTCCGGGATTGGATAAGCAGCCTTCTTTGAAAGAGGGGGGAGGAGCATCAGCTCCATCGGCGACCTCCACTAATCCGGAGGCGCCCAACGCTTTGGAGGAAGCACTGCAGCGTGCTTCCATCGTGGCGGAGCACCACACCCTGATGGGTGCGGTGGTGGAGAAGGTTCAGTCTGCTAAGAGCGGACTAAACGAAGCGTTCACCAGCCTACTGACAAGCTTTGAGGTATGCGACATAATGTTCTAAAAACTTTTCATATAGAGGAATATACCTGTGTACAGACAGTAGCCCCTGAGGCTCTGTTCGGTTAAAAGAAACCGAATAGAGGATCCATATAGTATTCGGGAGAGTTAACCTGCTGTGCTATTATTGTAAGAGGCTTCCCTGTTGGCGGCAACCGCCCAGGCCGCAGAAGTTTCCGGACTCAATCGGAAGCTTCAGGTGGCCGATGAGGAAATCGACCGCATTAATAAGTGGTTCGATGAGACGCAAGGTATGCGTATAATGTTAAAAGTTTATTTTGATATCAGAAGTGATATGTATATTTAGAGATTAACTCATGGAATGCCTTGATTATAATCACAGCTGACGCAGCCGAGGTCGAGACCCTCAAAGGCGCCCTTGCCCAGGCCAAAAAAGAGGCGGAGGCGAATAAGGCAGCCGCTAACAAGGCGGCTACCGAACTGAAGACCGAGCAAGATGCCCGCTGCCAACATAAAGCTCGGGTGGCCGAAGTAGAGTAGGAGCTGAAGGATGCCACCAGCAAATGCGAAACTTTGGAGCAGAAGACTTCGGACCAGTCGACCGAGCTCGCCAAGGCTCTCCATGATGCCAAAGAGGCGCGGATCAAGTCCCGGAGTGCTCGTGAAGAGATCCATCAGGCGAGGCAGATAGCGGCTGGTAAGGCCTTTCTTTTGCAGAGTATCTTTGGAGGTCAGAGGTTTCTTTGCTCACCCGAGTATGGAGTTCTCCAGGCGCATTTGCGGATCTTCCGAGGAGTGCCGCCGATGCCGCACAGTTCTTCCGAGCCCAGGAGGGGAACTCGACCGAGAAGCTATTCTGGTCACAATTTCTCGCGCCGGAACACCCGACGCCTCTGAACAACCAGCTGAAGCAGCTGACGGAGCTGCATAGGGTGGCAGGTTTGGCCATGAACGACCTGATAGTCCAGCTATGGCCGGCCGAGCCAATCCCTAGTAGCTACTTTGGTTTGGTGAAGCGGCCTGTCGACGCGCGGCCTCGGATTGATGCATTGAAGCGTTCGGCCGCATAGAGGGTGCCCGGATGGCCTTCGCCCGCGTCAAGATGCAATGGGCAAAGATGAAGGCCACCAAAGTGGCAACTGCAGGCCCGCCCGAAGTTAAAGATCACCGGAAGCCAGGGAGGTACTTCGATGACGTCCTAGAAGGAGCCCGAGTGATCGAGGGTCAATGCTCGAAAGATGTAATATTTGATTGTGTGTTCGGGTTGTACAAACAATGTGATGAACCCATGCTATTTATATATCTATGTTTGCGCCTTTTGTTTCAAGCGATTTTTCCTCCTGTGCGGCCGTTTATTGTTCTATTTCTGAAAGTTGCCAGTCGTCGGCTTCAGCCCCCATGTAGATGCTACAAGGGTGTTCGGCGTAACGCCTGACCACACTTTATCCAATGTCTTGGTCCGTAAAGCAGGTGTCAGCGTGGTGAACCAGGCAATCAGACTATGCGGCTTTATTACTTTCACTTAGCCATAGGAGTTTGACTGTGGAGCTAAGTACTAGCCCCTGGTGCATGTGCGGCTATCCGGACTACGGTGCCTTTTCCACGCGGCTGGATGAAGACCAGCCCCTCGTATAACACGGAGTGAATCGCTAACGATTTGTAGTATAATACTAAGTCGCCGAATCGCCGACCAGCTCGCGCTTATCATGACAGTCAGTTTTCGGCTTTCTCTACTGAGGTAGATGACCGGACGAACCAGAAATACAATCACAGTAGTTCTCCCTTTACTACCTTAGCTGAACGAGCGGAACGTAAGCTGGTAAGCACAGGAGCCGGGCAACCCAACTATAGACCAAAGACATGATTCAGAGCCGATGCATATAATGCAATATCCGGGACACCGAAGAGTACCCTATAGGTGTTCGGATTTTGAAATGTGCAGGACCGAATACAGCCCCCGGTGTTAAGGCCGGACTAAAGCACGTGTGGTAGTCTGAAGTAGGGAGGGCATACAGATGACAAAAATAAATGAGTGCCAAACAAAAGTGGTGATCAACTGCTTCCTTTATACCCTGATGAGTACGTCGAGCCGTGTTATTACTGATAATGCCATAAATATCGAGGCTATTTTACATGCCAAAAGTTTACACAAGGAAAAGGTTTACACCGGGCCTAAAAGTAGTGGTTTGAAGATCCCAATGCTGCCCTGCCGCACGTCTGCGCCGTTTCTCCTTGGTGGGAAATCCTTTAAGAGGAGGAGGTGATGGTCGTCTGTAAGAAAGAGAGACCTGGAAAAGAGCCTCCGTAGATCAGGTAGGTTTTTTAACGAACCTATAGTGGAAAAAATAGTTGAGGTCTGAATAGGGTTAAACCGTACTATGGACCTTTTCCGCAGTGTGCCTCCTGTGGTGCCCAAGGTATTTTAAGTGTGTAGTTATGTATGCGCGGTACGTATGCCGCAACCTTATGGGGCAGTCCGCGGAGGCTAAACTGCTATTTGAGCTCCGGCTCCACCGGGCTATCGCATTGTAGTGCGGATCAGACTCGCTTAGTAGAGTCGTGAGTCTTGATGACCGATGGGTTGTTCGGCTTGATGAGGCCGCCCAGTACTTCGGCTGCTAGGGCCGCAGTATGCTCCTCAGTACGGAGGGAGCGCTTCATATTCCCATTTACTGTGATGACGCCACGAGGTCCATGCATTTTGAGCTCAGATAAGCATAGTGCGGCACCGCATTAAAGCGGGCGAAGGCCGTTCATCCGAGCAGTGCATGATAACCACTGCGAAAAGGGACGATGTCGAAGATCAAGTCTTCGCTTCGGAAGTTATATGGAGAGCCGAATATGACTTCCAGTGTTAAGGAGCCCGTGCAGCGGGCCTCCACGCCAGGTATCACTCCTTTAAAGGTTGTGTTGCTAGGTTTGATTCTTGAAGGGTCGATACCCATCTTACGGACAGTATCCTGGTAGAGCAAGTTGAGGCTGCTGCCGCCATCCATAAGGACTCTAGTAAGATGGTATCCGTCAATGATAGGATCGAGTACCAGGGCCGCCGAACCTCCGTGACGGATACTGGTTGGGTGGTCCCTGCGATCAAAGGTGATCGGACAAGCCGACCATGGGTTGAATTTTGGGGCGACGGGCTCTACAGCGTAGACATCCCTTAACGCGCGTTTGCGCTCCCTCTTGGGGATGTGGAAGACGTAGATCATGTTCACCGTTTTTACCTCGGGGGGAAACTGTTTCTGTCCCCCGGTGCACGGTGGGCGAGGCTCATCATCGTCCTCGCTTGGAGGTCCTTTCCCCTTATGTTCGGTGTTTAATTTACCGGCCTGTTTGAAAACCCAGTAGTTTCTGTTGGTGTGGTTGGCAGGCTTGTCAGGGGTGCCATGAATCTGGCAGGGTCGATCCAGTATCCTGTCCAAGTTGGATGGACCATCCCTAGTACCTTTGAATGGCTTCTTCCACTGATCGGGTTTAGATCCACTGAATCCGGCGTTTACCGCCGTATCCTCTGTTTCTTCGTTGTTGTTTCGGCGCTTGTTTTTGCTGCGTCGTGGCCTTCCATTGCCGTCCCGGGCCTCAGAAGTACCGGGGTCGCTGGTACTGTTGCTTCTACGAGCCAACCAGCTATCTTCGCCAGCACAAAAGCGGGTCATGAGTGCAGTAAGAGCTGCCATGGTCTTCGGCTTTTCCTGACCGAGGTGTCGGGCGAGCCATTCATCACGGACGCTGTGCTTAAATGCCGCTAAGGCCTCGGCGTCCGGACAGTCCATGATTTGGTTCTTTCTAATTAAGAACCGATTCCAAAGTTTGCGAGCGGACTCTCCGGGTTGTTGAATTATGTGACTCAGGTCATCAGCATCCAGTGGCCGGACATAAGTGCCCTGAAAGTTGTCCCGAAAAGCATCCTCTAAGTCTTCCCAGCTTCCAATGGAGTTCTCTGGGAGGCTGTTCAACCAGTGTCGTGCTGGTCCTTTCAGCTTTAGAGGGAGGTATTTAATGGCATGGAGATCGTCTCCGCGAGCCATGTGAATGTGGGGAAGAAAATCTTCAATCCATACAGCGGGATCTGTCGTTCCATCGTATGGCTTGATGTTTACGGGTTTAAACCCTTCCGAAAACTGGTGCTGCATTACCTCATCGGTAAAGCACATGGGGTGCACGGCACCTCTATACCGGGCAACATCGCGACGGAGTTTGGATGACATCTATGTTCGGGGCTGACCCCGGATTTGGTTATGTTTGTCGTTCCAGGCTTGGTGGCCGTTATCTCGTGCTGGAGCACGTCCTCTTGATCCATAGATTGATCTGGTCTGGTCGGCTCTATTGGTCAGGTCCTGACGTAGGTCGTACGTGTAGCCCGGAGCCGCTGTCTCCTTGCCTCTACGACGAGGGGGCGCGGGCTGATGTTCGGCATAATTGGCCGTTTTGTCCCATCCACGTGGTGGTCGGTCCGGTTGATCAGCATGATTGTATTTTGACGGTATTGGCTCAAAGGCCTCCTCGTCAAATTGTGGCAGTAGCCTGCGCTTAGGATAGCTCTTTGTTTGGCGCTCAAAGCCGTATCCCTCTTCGGCGGCCAGGACCTTAGTCCATCTGTCGTTGAGCGTATCCTGTTCAGCTTGAATCTGCTGATGTTTCCTTTTCAGGCTCCGTGTAGTGGCGATCAGCTGTTGCTTGAAGCGTTCTTGTTCAAGGGGTTCCTCTGGGATGATGAAATCTTCGTCACCGAGGCTAATATCCTCTTCGGAGATAGGTAAGTAGTTACTATCTTCCGAATCCCCGTGATCGGCAAGTTCGTCGGGGTTGACTTGACCCTCTTCCCTCTCATCCTGCTCGAACGCAGGCTCAACGGGGTGGTCAGAGTCTTCGGCGTTTTCCGGAGTGTCATTATCTCCGGTGCCGGTATTGCTTTCCCTTGCCCGATGCGATCGTGAGCGGCGCCGCTGACGCCGCTGTTTTGGTGGTTCGTCGACGGGCTTCTCCTCATCTGGATCTTGAGTGCCATCGTCATCCTTCTTTCCAGGCGTGTCCACCATGTATACATCATAAGTAGAAGTGGCCGTCCAACGCCCAGTGATGGGCGGGTTTTGGCCTGGTTCAACTCTGACATCGTCGTCCATGCCATCGATGTCTTTGGAGGCGTAATCTAGCATGTCGGTTAAATCCTCGACAGTGGCTATTAAGCGGGTGGTGGGTGGGACGCAAAATTCCCTACTCTCAACCCCCAGTTCAAGCTGGGCATAGTTCGGAGGTGATACTTCCGTGATGGCGAGAGATTGCATTATGTCTAGTGTTTCGTTGAAGAGTGAAAGCTGGACAGGCATCAGAGGATCTGCGGAGCTAGGTTCGGTAATAACCACTTGACCGAGCCCGATAGACGCATACCTTGAGAGTTCGGAGTTGACGTCCAGAGGCGAATCCGGCTTCCTGATGACGGGGAGAGTTCCGTTTGACTCCGGGTCCGCCGACGGCATGGTTGCATCTGGGTCTTCAGCTAGAAGCTCCGTAATGGGAGAAAATCTGGCGGGGTTCACCCCCCCCCCCCCCCCCGTCTTCGGACGAAGTGTTCCGCTCCGGACCTAAGGCCAAGGCGGGCATGATAGTCAATCCCTAGACGGGATCTGATAACGGATCCGAGGAGCCTTCTTTGTATGGGTGGGGAGCGGCGGCCGAGGCCGTGAACCCCTCGAAGATTAGATCTCCTTGGATATCGGCGATGCAGTTCAAACTTCCAAACCTGATCTGATGACCAGGGGCATAGCTGTTGACCTGCTCAAGGTGACCGGTCGAGTTGGCACGTAGTACGAAGCTGCCAAACACAAAGAGTTGACCAGGGAAAAAAGTCTCCCCGAAAACAGCGTCGTCGTCGATGACAAGGCGAGCCATCGATCCTTCTGTCGACAACACAACGGAACTCTCAATGAAAGCACCAATGTCTGTGTCAAAACTGGCAGATCTCGGGTAGGGGTTCCCAAGCTGTGTGTCTAAGGATCGATGGTAACAATGGACAATGGGGACACGATGTTTACCCAGGTTCAGGCCCTCTTAATGGAGGTAAAACCCTACGTCATGCTTGATTGTATTCGACGACTATAGGGGTTACAAGAGTTGATCTACCTCGAGATCGTAATGGCTAAACCCTAGCTGTCTAGCCTATGATTATTCTGATAGCCTCTACAGACTAAACCCCCCGGTTTATATACACACCGGAGGGGCCTAGGGTTGTACAGAGTCAGTTTGCAGAGGAAGGAAATAACACACCCGGACACCAAACTTGCCACCCACGCATATGGGAGCCCTACCCGGACACGGGGGATAGTCTTCTGCTTTATCTTCACGGCCCATCAGTCCGGCCCATATCGAATAGTCCGGACACCCGATGACCCCCTAATCCAGGACTCCCTCACATGATGAAAACTAACTTGACAACAATTCCCATGTGTCCTCGGGAGCGCTTTGCTTTATATAAGAGTTCGTCCAGGCTTGTCCTTTGCTACAAAAAGGATTGGCCCACCTTGCTACACCTTGTTTACTTTTGTTAGTTATTACCCGTTACGAATTATCTTATCACACAACTATCTATTACCGATAATTTCAGTGCTTGCGGAGAATACCTTGCTGAAAACCGCTTGTCATTTCCTTCTGCTCATCGTTGGGTTCGACACTCTTACTTATCGAAAGGACTACAATAGATACCCTATACTTGTGGGTCATCAAGACTCTTTTCTGGCGCCGTTGCCGGGGAGTGAAGCGCCTTTGGTAAGTGGAATTTGGTAAAAAAACATTTATATAGTGTGCTAAAATTTACTGTCACTTGTTACTATGGAAAATAATCCTTTGAGGGGCTTGTTAAGGGTATCTTCACCTCAACCAGAAGAGCAAAGAGTTGCTCCTCAACCTACTGCACCTACTGAAAATATTTATTATGAAATTCCTTCGGGTATGATAGAGAAACTGCTAGCTCATCCTTACACAGGAGATGGAACACTACGTCCTGATATGCATCTAATCTATGTGGATGAAGTTTGTGGATTATTTAAGCTTGCAGGTTTGCCCGAGGATGAAGAAGAAGGTCTTCCCTTTATCTTTGAAGGAGAAGGCATTGACATGGTATAGGCTATGTGATGATATTGGATCATGGAACTACAACCGATTGAAATTGGAATTTCATCAGAAGTTTTATCCTATGCATCTGGTTCATCGTGATCGAAATTATATATATAATTTTTGGCCTCGTGAAGGAGAAAGTATCGCTCAAGCTTGGGGGAGGCTTAAGTCAATGTTATATTCATGCCCCAATCATGAGCTCCCAAGAGAAATTATTATTCAAAACTTTTATGCTCGGCTTTCTCATAATGATCGATCCATGCTCGATACTTCTTGTACTGGTTCTTATATGAAGAAGGATATTGAATTCAAATGGGATTTATTGGAAAGAATTAAAAGCAACTCTGAAGATTGGGACCTCGACGAAGGTAAGGAGTCAGGTATAAACCCTAAGTTTGATTGTGTTAAATCTTTTATGGATACCGATGCTTTTCATGATTTTAGCACTAAATTTGGACTTGACTCTGAGATAGTAGCTTCTTTCTGTGAATCATTTGCTACTCATGTTGATCTCCCTCAGGAGATGTGGTTTAAATATCATCCTCCCATTGAAGTTAAAGTAGTAGAACCTATTAAAGTTGAAGAAGAAACTATTACTTATAATGTTGATCCTATTGTTCCTACTGCTTATATTGAGAAACCACCTTTTCCTGTTAGAATAAAGGATCATGCTAAAGCTTCAACTGTGGTTCGTAAGAGTTATACTAGAACACCTACACCCCCTGAACAAATTAAAGTTGAACCTAGTATAGCTATGGTTAAAGATCTCTTGGTTGATAATATTGATGGGCATGTTATTTATTTCTGTGATGAAGCTGCTAGAATTGCTAAACCCGATAGTAAAGATGAACATAGACCCATTGTTGGCATGCCTGTTGTTTCAGTTAAAATAGGAGATCATTGTTATCATGGCTTGTGTGATGTGGGTGCTAGTGTGAGTGCAATTCCTCATTCCTTATATAAAGAAATTATGAATGATATTGCACCTGCTCAGATAGAAGATATTGATGTTACTATTAAGCTTGCCAATAGAGATACTATTTCACCAATTGGGATTGTTAGAGATGTTGAAGTCTTGTGTGGGAAGATAAAATATCCTGCTGATTTTCCTGTTCTTGCTTCCCCACAAGATGACTTTTGTCCCATTATATTTGGTAGACCCTTCTTGAATACTGTTAATTTCTCTAAATTTCGTAGACAACCCCATGATAAAGAATTGCCTAGTAAGGATGAAATTATTGGTCTTGCTTCTATTGCCGTGCCTCCTACTGATCCTTTAGAATTGCCTAGTAAGGATGAAAATGATTTGTCTATGAATGAAAGAAGGGAAATAGATGAAATATTCTTTAATCAAGGGCCTATTTTGAAACACAATATGCCTGTTGAAATAATTGGGGATCCTCCTCCACCTAAGGGTGATCCCGTGTTTGAGCTTAAACAATTACCTGATACTCTGAAATATGCTTATCTTGATGAAAAGAAGATATATCCTGTTATTATTAGTGCTAACCTTTTAGAGCATGAAGAAAAGAGATTATTGAAAACTCTGAAGAAGCACCATGCTGCTATTGGATATACTCTTGATGACCTTAAGGGCATTAGTCCCACTCTATGTCAGCACAAAATTAAATTGGAGAAACATGCTAAACCAGTTGTTGATCACCAACGACGGTTAAATCCTAAGATGAAAAAGTGGTAAGAAATGAAATACTAAAGCTTCTGGAAGGAGGTATAATTTATCCTATTGCTGATAGTCAGTGGGTAAGTCATGTTCATTGTGTCCCTAAGAAGGGAGGTATTACTGTTGTTCCTAATGATAAGAATGAATTGATCCCACAAAGAATTGTTACAGGTTATAGAATGGTAATTGATTTTCGCAAATTAAATAAAGGTACTAGAAAATATCATTACCCTCTACCTTTCATTGATCAAATGCTAGAAAGATTATCCAAACATACACATTTTTGCTTTCTAGATGGTTATTCTGGTTTTTCTCAAATACCTGTGTCAAAAGATGATCAAGAGAAGACCACTTTTAATTGCCCTTTTGGTACCTTTGCTTATAGACGAATGCCTTTTGGTTTATGCAATGCACCTGCTACCTTTCAAAGATGTATGACTGCTATATTCTCTGATTTTTGTGAAAAGATTGTTGAGGTTTTCATGGATGATTTCTCCGTTTATGGAACTTCTTTTGATGATTGCTTAAGCAACCTTGATCGAGTTTTGCAGAGACGTGAAGAAACTAATCTTGTCTTGAATTGGGAGAAGTGCCACTTTATGGTTAATGAAGGTATTGTCTTGGGGCATAAAATTTCTGAAAGAGGTATTGAAGTTGATAAAGCTAAGATAGATGCTATTGAAAAGATGCCGTGTCCTAAAGATATCAAAGGTATAAGAAGTTTCCTTGGTCATGCTGGTTTCTATAGGAGGTTTATTAAAGACTTCTCTAAAATTTCTAGGCCTCTCACTAATCTCTTGCAAAAAGATGCTCCTTTTGTTTTTTATGATGATTGTGTAGAAGCATTTGAAATACTTAAGAAAGCCTTAATTTCTGCACCTATTGTTCAGCCACCTGATTGGAATTTACCCTTTGAAATTATGTGTGATGCTAGTGATTATGTTGTTGGTGCTGTTCTAGGGCGAAGAGTTGATAAGAAATTAAATGTTATTCATTGTGCTAGTAAAACTCTAGAGAGTGCCAAGAGGAATTATGCTACTACTGAAAAAGAATTCTTAGCAGTAGTCTTTGCTTGTGATAAGTTCAGATCTTATATTGTTGATTCCAAAGTAACTGTTCACACTGACCATGCTGCTATTAAATATCTTATGGAAAAGCAAGATGCTAAACCTAGACTTATTAGATGGGTTCTCTTGTTACAAGAATTTGATTTGCATATTATTGATAGAAAGGGAGCTGAGAACCCCGTTGCAGACAACTTGTCTAGGTTAGAAAATGTTCTTGATGACCCACTACCTATTGATGATAGCTTTCCTGATGAACAATTAGCTGTCATAAATGCTTCTCGTAATACTCCATGGTATGCTGATTATGCTAATTACATCGTTGCTAAATTTATAACACCTAGTTTCATATACCAGCAAAAGAAAAAGTTTTTCTATGATTTAAGACATTACTTTTGGGATGACCCACACCATTATAAACGAGTAGATGGTGTTATTAGATGTTGTGTACCTGAGCATGAACAGGAACAGATCCTACGCAAGTGCCACTCCGAGTCTTACGGAGGACACCATGCTAGAGATAGAACTGCACATAAGGTATTGCAATCTGGTTTTTATTGGCCTACTCTCTTCAAGGACGCTCGTAAGTTTGTCTTGTCTTGTGATGAATGCCAGAGAATTGGTAATATTAGTAGACGTCAGGAAATGCCTATGAATTATTCACTTGTTATTGAACCATTTGATGTTTGGGGCTTTGATTATATGGGACCATTTCCTTCCTCTAATGGGTATACACATATTTTAGTTGCTGTTGATTATGTTACTAAGTGGGTAGAAGCTATTCCAACTAGTAGTGCTGATCATAACACTTCTATTAAGATGCTTAAAGAAGTTATTTTTCCGAGGTTTGGAGTCCCTAGATATTTGATGACTGATGGTGGTTCACATTTTATTCATGGTGCTTTCCGTAAATTGCTTGCTAAGTATGATGTTAACCATAGAATTGCATCTCTATATCATCCTCAGTCTAGTGGTCAAGTAGAATTGAGCAATAGAGAGATTAAATTGATTTTGCAAAAGACTGTTAATAGATCTAGAAAGAATTGGTCTAAGAAACTTGATGATGCATTATGGGCTTATAGAACTGCTTATAAAAACCCTATGGGTATGTCTCCGTATAAAATGGTTTATGGAAAGGCATGTCACTTACCTCTTGAACTAGAACATAAGGCATATTGGGCTATTAAAGAGCTCAACTATGATTTCAAACTTGCCGGTGAGAAGAGGTTATTTGACATAAGGTCGCTTGATGAATGGAGAACCCAAGCCTATGAGAATGCCAAGTTGTTTAAAGAAAAAGTTAAAATATGGAAAGACAAGAGGATACAAAAGCGTGAGTTTAATGTAGGTGATCATGTTTTACTATACAACTATCGTTTAAGATTTTTTGCAGGAAAGCTTCTCTCCAAATGGGAAGGTCCTTACATTATCGAGGAAGTCTATCGTTCCGGTGCCATAAAAATCAACAACGCTGAAGGTACAAATCTGAAGGTGGTAAATGGTCAAAGAATCAAACATTATATCTCAAGTACTCCCATAAATGTTGAGACCAATATAATTGACATCGTAACACCGGAGGAGTACATCAGGGACACTTTCCAGAACGTTTCAGACTCCAAAAAGGAATAGGTATGTGGTACGGTAAGTAAACCGACTCCAAAACGTTTCCAATGATAATTTCTCTCCGTTTTGGAATATTTAAAAAATTAGGAAAATTAAAAGTAGTCTGAAAGTTGCACGAGGAGACCATAAGGGTGGAGGGCGCGCCCTACTCCCCTAGGCACGCCCCCATACCTTGTGGCCACCTCATGTGCCCTCCGGACTCCGTTTTCTTGCACAATACTTCTTTTGGTCGGTAAAAATTCACTATATAATCTCCCGAAGATTTTGACCACCGTACCACGGCAATATCTCCTATTCTTGTTTCGAGCTGTTTTTCTGACAGATCCAAATCGCCATGACTTCTCCAAGCGCCCCCAAGGACAAGCTTTTCGAGAAGGTCATCAACCCTTATCTCGCGGAGGTGCTGCAACACCCTCAAACCATTGAGATGCGTGAGGGGGTGCTGCACATCCGCGATGTTGAGGGACCGAAGAAGACCGGAAGCGTGGAGACAAGACTCAAAGCAATGGAGCAACAAGTTTTCAAGTGCCAAGGGCTGGTGGAACGTGGACTCAACGCCAATCACATGATGATCGCGGAGTTCACCAACAATCACAAGCTGGATGCCAAGAACATCGGGGAGGCCATCTTCAAGCTTCATGAGAAAATCGAGCATCTCCAATCCGAGATCTATGACCTGCATAACCAAAACAATGAGTATGAATACAGATTTAAGAGGATGAGTTTGGCTGCAGATTTGAGGATCCCGGAGACTCGTTCATCTTTCTATGATGGTGAGCCTATGCCTTGAAAGATGGATGACAAGCCTACTTCATCAACAACTCCATCATCATCACCTCCGAAGAAAGAGACATAAATACATGGGTATGGGCACTCCCCTTGGCAACTGCCAAGCTTGGGGGAGGTGCCCCGGTATCGTATCACCATCACACCTTTACTCTTATCGTTTTTCTTAGTTCGATCCTTTTGGTTATATCTTGATCTAGTAGAATAAAGTTTTAGTATGATCTAGCTTTGAGTTTTGTTTTGATCTCTATCTATGTAATCGAGTCCATGAGTTATATAATAAAGAGTAGTTTTGAGTTGAGGGCTTTGCTTTCTTGCTATGATCTTGAGGGAATATAAATAAAAGAAAGGAATAAAAAGAAATAAAAAGATCATATATTGATCTTATGGAGAGTAATGACTTCACATATAAAGAGTATGATGAATAAAATTTGTTGGGAGTTGACAAACATAGTTTTGGTCATTGTTGCAATTAATAGGAAGTAATAAAGAAAGAGAGGCTTCACATATAAATATACTATCTTGGACATCTTTTGTAATTGTGAGCACTCATCAAAATATGACATGCTAAGAAGTTGATGTTGGACAAGGAATACAATGTAGTGGGTTATGTTTTCTTATATCCGAATAGAAGTTATATTGTCATGGATCCTCGAACATGTTGAGCTTGCTTTTCCCTCTCATGCTAGCCAAATTCTTTGCACCAAGTAGAGATACTACTTGTGCTTCCAAACATCCCTAAACCCATTTTTGCCATGAGAGTCCACCATACCTACCTATGGATTGAGTAAGATCCTTCAAGTAAGTTGTCATCGGTGCAAGCAATAAAAATTGCTCTCTAAATATGTATGATCTATTAGTGTTGAGAAAATAAGCTTTATACGAACTTGTGATATGGAAGAAATAAAAGTGACGGACTGCATAATAAAGTTCTTTATCACAAGCGGCAATATAAAGTGACGTTCTTTTGCATTAAGATTTTGTGCATCAACCATAAAAGCGCATGACAACCTCTGCTTCCCTCTGCGAAGGGCCTATCTTTTTACTTTTATCTTCTACCTTTATACAAGAGTCATGGTGATCTTCACCTTTCCTTTTTACATTTTTTCCTTTGGCAAGCACTATGTGTTGGAGAAAGATCCAGATATATATATATCCACTCGGATGTAGGTTATCATAAAGAATTATTGTTGACATTACCCTTGAGGTAAATGGTTGGGAGGTGAAATTATAAGCCCCTATCTTTCTCTATGTCCGATGGAAGCTTTGAACCCATAAGTATCGCATGAGTGTTAGCAATTGTGAAAGACTAAACGATAGTTGAGTATGTGGACTTGCTGAAAAGCTCTTATATTGACTCTTTCCGACGTTATGATAAATTGCAATTGCTTCAATGGCTGAGATCATAGTTTGTTAGTTTTCAATGAAGTTTTTGATTCATACTTTACCTTGTGAACGAATTCATGTCCGTATTTTATTTTATCGACACCTCTATCTCTAAACATGTGGACATATTTTTCGATATCGGCTTTCGCTTGAGGACAAGCAAGGTCTAAGCTAGGGGGAGTTGATACCTCCATTTTGCATCATGCTTTTATATCAATATTTATTGCATTATGGGCTGTTATTACACATTATGGCACAATACTTATGCCTTTTCTCTCTTATTTTACAAGGTTTTCATGAAGAGGGAGAATGCCGACAGCTGGAATTCTGGGCTGGAAAAGGAGCAAATATTAGAGACCTATTCTGCACAACTCCAAAAGTCCTAAAACTTCACGAAGAGTCATTTTGGATTTAATAAAAAATATTGGGCGAAGAATGTACCAGAGGGGGGCCACCTGCCATCCACAAGGGTGGAGGGCGCGCCCTACCCCCCTGGGCGCGCCACCCGTCCTTGTGGGCCACCTGGCAGGCCCCCGACGCCCATCTTCTGCTATATGGTGTGTTTTGACCTAGAAAAAATAGGAAGGAAGCTTTCGGGACGAAGCGCCGCCGTCTCAAGGCGGAACCTGGGCAGAACCAATCTAGGGCTCCGACGGAGCTGTTCTGCCAGGGAAACATCCCTCCGGGAGGGGGAAATCATCGCCATCGTCATCACCATCGATCCTCTCATCAAGAGGGGGTCAATCTCCGTCATCATCTTCACCAGCACCATCTCCTCTCAAACCCTAGTTCATCTCTTGTACCCGATCTTTGTCTCAAAACTTCAGATTGGTACCTGTGGGTTGCTAGTAGTGTTGATTACTCCTTGTAGTTGATGCTAGTTGGTTTATTCGGTGGAAGATCATTTGTTCAGATCCTTAATGATAATTAATACTCCTCTAATTATGAACATGAATATGCTTTGTGAGTAGTTACGTTTGTTCCTGAGGACATGGAAGAAGTCTTGTTATAAGTAATCATGTGAATTTGGTATTCGTTCGATATTTTGATGAGATGTATGTTGTCTTTCCTCTAGTGGTGTTATGTGAACGTCGACTACATGACACTTCACCATGATTTGGTCCTAGGGGAAGGCATTGGGAAGTCATAAGTAGATGATGGGTTGCTAGAGTGACAGAAGCTTAAACCCTAGTTTATGCGTTGCTTCGTAAGGGGCTGATTTGGATACATATGTTTCATGCTATGGTTAGATTTATCTTAATTATTCTTTCATAGTTGCGGATGCTTGCGAGAGGGGTTAATCATAAGTGGGAGGCTTGTCCAAGGAAGGGCAGCACCCAAGCACCGGTCCACCCACATATCAAATTATCAAAGTAACGAACGCGAATCATATGAGCATGATGAAAACTAACTTGACAACAATTCCCATGTGTCCTCGGCAGCGCTTTGCTTTATATAAGAGTTTGTACAGGCTTGTCCTTTGCTACAAAAAGGATTGGGCCACCTTGCTGCACCTTGTTTACTTTTGTTACTTATTACCCGTTACGAATTATCTTATCACACAACTATCTGTTACCGATAATTTCTGTGCTTGCAGAGAATACCTTGCTGAAAACCGCTTGTCATTTCCTTCTGCTCCTCGTTGGGTTCGACACTCTTACTTATCGAAAGGACTACGATAGATCCCCTATACTTGTGGGTCATCACATCCCAGTACACCACCGGAGGCATTCATATAGAGTCATATTTTGTTCTAAGAATCGAGTTGTAATTCTTGAGTTGTAAGTAAATAAAAGTGTGATGATCTTCATTATTAGAGCATTATCCCATGTGAGGAAAGGATGATGGAGACTATGATTCCCCCATAAGTCGGGATGAGACTCCGGACGAAAAAAATAAAAATAAAAAGAGGCCAAAAAAATGAGAGAAGGCCCAAATAAAAAAATAAAAAAATGAGAGAAAAAGAGAGAAGGGGCAATGTTACTATCCTTTTACCACACTTGTGCTTCAAAGTTGCACCGTGATCTTCATGATAGAGAGTCTCCTATGTTGTCACTTTCATATACTAGTGGGAATTTTTCATTATAGAACTTGGCTTGTATATTCCAATGATGGGCTTCCTCAAATTGCCCTAGGTCTTCGTGAGCAAGCGAGTTGGATGCACACCCACTTAGTTTCTTTTTGAGCTTTCATAAACTTATAGCTCTAGTGCATCCGTTGCATGGCAATCCCTACTCACTCACATTGATATCTATTAATGGGCATCTCCATAGCCCGTTGATACGCCTAGTTGATGTGAGACTATCTCCCTCTTTTTGTCTTCTCCACAACCACCTTCTATTCCACCTATAGTGCTATGTCCATGGCTCACGCTCATGTATTGCGTGAAAGTTGAAAAAGTTTGAGAACATCAAAAGTATGAAACAATTGATTGGCTTGTCATCGTGGTTGTGCATGATTTGAATATTTTGTGTGATGAAGATGGAGCATAGCCAGACTATATGATTTTGTAGGGATAAGCTTTCTTTGGCCATGTTATTTTGAGAAGACATAATTGCCTTGTTAGTATGCTTGAAGTATTATTGTTTTTATGTCAATATTAAACTTTTGTTTTGAATCTTACGGATCAGAACATTCATGCCACAATAAAGAAAATTACATGGATAAATATGTTAGGTAGCATTCCACATCAAAAATTCTATTTTTATCATTTACCTACTCGAGGACGAGCAGGAATTAAGCTTGGGGATGCTTGATACGTCTCCAACGTATCTATAATTTTTTATTGTTCCATGCTATTATATTATCTGTTTTGGATGTTTTATATGCATTAATATGCTATTTTATATTATTTTTGGGACTAACCTATTAACCGAGCCCAGTGCCAGTTTCTGTTTTTTCCTTGTTTTTGAGTTTCGCAGAAAAAGAATACCAAAAGGAGTCCAAACGGAATTAAACTTTCGCGATGATTTTTCTTGGACCAAAAGGAAACCAGGAGACTTGGAGATGAAGTCTGAGGAGCCACGAGGCGGACACAAGGACGGAGGGCGCGCCCAGTGGGGTAGGGTGCGCCCCCACCCTTGTGGGCCCCTCATGCACCTCCTGACCTAATTCTTTCGCCTATATATATACTCATATATCCCCAAACCAACAGGGGCATCCACGAAAAGACTTTTCCACCACCGCAACCTTCTGTACCCGTGAGATACCATCTAGGGACCTTTTTCGGCACCCTGCCGGAGGGGGATTCGAACACGGAGGGCTTCTACATCAACACCATTGCCCTTCCGATGAAGCGTGAGTAGTTTACCACAGACCTACGGGTCCATAGGTAGTAGCTAGATGGCTTCTTCTCTCTCTTTGATTCTCAATACCATGTTCTCCTCGATGTTCTTGGAGATCTATTCGATGTAATACTTTTTTGTGGTGTGTTTGCCGAGATCCAATGAATTGTGGGATTTATGATCAGCTTATCTATGAATATTATTTGAATCTTCTCTGAATTCTTATATGCATGATTTGATATCTTTGTAATTCTCTTCGAACTATCGGTTTGGTTTGGCCAACTAGATTGGTTTTTCTTGCAATGAGAGAAGTGCTTAGCTTTGGGTTCAATCTTGCAGTGTCCTTTCCCAGTGACAGTAGGGGCAGCAAGGCACGTATTGTATTGTTGCCATCGAGGATAAAAAGATGGGGTTTTCATCATATTGCTTGAGTTAATTCCTCTACATCATGTCATCTTACTTAATGCATTACTCCGTTCTTTATGAACTTAATACTCTAGATGCATGCTGGATAGCGATCGATGTGTGGAGTAATAGTAGTAGATGCAGAATCGTTTCGGTCTACTTGACACGGACGTGATGCCTATATTCATGATCATTGCCTTAGATATCGTCATAACTTTGCGCTTTTCTATCAATTGCTCGGCAGTAATTTGTTCACCCACCATATTATTTTCTATCTTGAGAGAAGCCTCTAGTGAAACCTATGGCCCCCGGGTCTATTTTCCATCATATAATCTTCTATTTTCCATGATACAAGTTTCCGATCTACTATTTTGCAATCTTTTACTTTCCGATCTATAAAACAAAAATATCAAAAATATTTACTTTATCGTTTATCTATCTCTATCAGATATCACTTTTGCAAATAACCGTGAAGGGATTGACAACCCCTTTATCGCGTTGGGTGCAAGTTGTTTGATTTTTTGTGCAGGTATTCGGTGATTTGTGCGTTGTCCCCTACTGGATTGATACCTTGGTTCTCAAACTGAGGGAAATACTTATCTCTACTTTGCTGCATCACCCTTTCCTCTTCAAGGGAAAAACCAACGCAAGCTCAAGAAGTAGCAGTGGGCACAACCCACCTGGGCGTGCCTAGGGCCCCAGGCGCGCCTTGGTGGGTTGTGCTCCCCTCGGAGCTCCCCTCTAGTACTTCTTTGGCCCACCGGGTGTCTTCTGGTCCAGAAAAAATCTCCAAAAAGTTTTGCAGCGTTTGGATTCCGTTTGGTATTGATTTTCTGCGATGTAAAAAACAAGCAAAAAACATCAACTGGCACTGGGCACTATGTCAATAGGTTAGTCCCAAAAAATGATATAAAGTTGCTATAAAATGATTGTAAAACATCTAAGAATGATAATATAACAACATCAATACTTCATAAATTATAGATACGTTGGAGACGTATCAGCATCCCCAAGCTTAATTCCTACTCGTCCTCGAGTAGGTAAATGATAAAAGAAATAATTTATGAAGTGTGAATGCTAGCAAAGTGCGTCAGTTTGATCAATGATAATTTCAATCCCTTTTCCTAGCATCATAACAGCAATTCTTTCTCATAAAACTTGTCACGTTAAAGTAGCAACCAATTCACATGTTAAGGTTCAAACAATGAATTCTCTTGAAACTCAACAACCTATACTCTTAGTCACCAAAAAATTGCGATTCAACTTATTCAACAGAGTCTAAGTAAGAGCTCCACATACTCAATCATCATATTGTCTTCCATGATTGCTAGTACTCAAAGCATATTCTTAGAACAAATGGCATCCATCGAACACAGAGAAAGATTGGGGCTTAATATTTCGCCTCTCAACTCATTTATCATAGAGATAATTGTCAACAATAATAAATCATGATCAAATATATTTGAGTGGTCATATGTGCCTAGATCTTTCCCCACCATATGATGCTTGCCAACTAGAGAATAGTTGAGGTTGAAATGAGATTTCATACTATTAACTCTTTGCATAAAAGTAAATACTGAAAAGTAAAAGATAGGCCCTTCGCAGAGGGAAGCAGAGGTTGTCATGCGCTTTTTATTTGGATGCCCAAGCTCTTAATGCAAAGGAATGTCACGTTATATTGCCCCTTATGATAGCAACATTTATTATGCAGTCCATTGCTTTTATTACTTTGCCATCACAAGTTCGTACAACGCTCAATTTTCCCTTACAATAAAAGATCAAACATATTTAGGAGCTATTTTTATTGCTTTATGCACCGATGACAACTACTTGAAGGATCTTATTCAATCCATAGGTAGGTATGGTGGACACTCATGGCAAGAAACTGGGTTTAAGGGTTTTTGGATGCACAAGTAGTATCTCTACTTAGTACGAATTTTTGGCTAGCAAAAGGTCCTAAGAAAACACCACATGTTGGAGGATCCATAACAATATAACTTCTATGCAAATATACCCAAAAATAACTCATTATGTTGTCTTCCTTGTCCAACTTCAACTATAATTAATGGGTATTCACAATCACAGAAGATTTCCAAGATAATATATTTGCATGTGAAAGTTCTCTTCCTTATACTAATCATTCATGAATTGCTTGTATGACCATTATTGTGATTGTCAAGCTTCAAAAGATTTCACTTTCTAAACCCAATGTGAAGCTACCACTAGGCATGATATGAACATATAATTTCAACTTCATGAAATTCTATTCATTCAACAATTTACTCATAGGATATAAGTGAAGCACAAGAGTAAATGACAAGCTACTCCAAAAAGATAAAAGTGAAGATCAAGCGAGTAGTTAAGTAAATGGGTAGCTATTTGAGGACTCTCTCTTATTTAAAAACTTTCAGATATAAGTATTTTATTAAAACAGCAAAACAAAATAAAATGACATTCCAAGAATAGCACACATCATGTGAAGAAGCAAAAACTTAGGCTCAACCGAGACTAACCGATAATTGTTGATAAAGAAAGGTGGGATGCCTACCGGGGCATCCCCAAGCTTAGATGCTTGAGACTTCTTGAAATATTATCTTGGGATGTCT
The DNA here is from genome assembly GCA_011799875.1 of Thinopyrum elongatum. NCBI lineage: Eukaryota > Viridiplantae > Streptophyta > Magnoliopsida > Poales > Poaceae > Thinopyrum > Thinopyrum elongatum. Next base: position 621,294,674 of record CM022299.1, read on the forward strand.
TAGGCATCCCCAAGTTTGAGCTTTTGTGTTTCCTTAATTCCTTTTATATCACGGTTTCCCTAAATCTTAAAAACTTCATCCACACAAAACTCAACAAGAACTTGTGAGATAAGTTAGTATAAATCAATGCAATAACCTTATCATTCTCTACTATAGAAATCACTAAAATTATTATTCAACATTGCATACTAAATACCTCTGCATATTTAATACTCCTATCCTCAAATAGAATCATTAAACAAGCAAACATATGCAAACAATGCAAACATAACTGCAATCTGCCAAAACAGGACAGTCTTTAAAGGATGCAAGAGTATTCATACTTATCTAACTCAAAAAATTCTGAAACTTTAGAACACTGTAGAAAATTTATCACAGCTTATTGTACAAAAAGTTTCAACATTTTCTCACATTTTTACTTTTCTCGGGAATTTTTACAACAGCGCTAAACTTTCTGTTTTGAAACAGCAACAAATAGACTTGCAAAATAAGCATGGTAAAGGCTATCCTTGACATTTTTATTGAAATGAAAGATGCAAAAAATTATTATAAATAGCAGCAAGAAAATACAAATAAAATAAAATGACGCTCCAAGCGAAACACATATCATGTGACGAATAAAATTATAGCTCCAAGTGAGGTTACTGATAATGTCGGAGATGAAAGAGGGGATGCCTTCCGGGGCATCCCCAAGCTTAGTTGCTTGGATCTTCCTTGAATATTACCTTGGGGGTGCCTTGAGAATCCCCAAGCTTAGGGTCTTGTCACTCCTTATTCTCCTCATATCGATATCTCACCCAAAACTTGAAAACTTCAAACACACAAAACTTAACGGAACTTCGTGAGATGGGTTAGTATGATAAAGACAAATCATTCACTTTGGTGCTGTCAAAGACAAGATTCATTATTGTTCTCACACAATTCCTACTGTACTCTACAATTTCCATAATTTATATTAAGCAATATAAGCTATAGAAACCATAAAAAAAGCAAACTATGCATTGAAAACAGAATCTGTCAAAAACAGAACAGTACGTAAAGATATGAATTAAGCTCATGCTTATGTAACTCCAAAAAAGCTGAAAATTTAGGAAAGCGTAGGGAATTTGTATACTCATCAACTGTAAAACATTAAGAATTTTTAGACGCTCCAGTGAATCTAAACAATTCTGTTACTGGGCGCAAAAGTTTCTATTTTTGCACAGAATCAAGTCAACTATCATCCACACTATACCAAAGGCTTTACTTGGCACTTTATTGAAACAAAAGTTATAAAACATGCATACTACAGTATCCTAATCATGTGAACACACAAAAACAGTAGGTAAAAGTGTTGGGTTGTCTCCCAACAAGCGCTTTTCTTTAATGCCTTTTTAGCTAGGCAAGATGATTTCAATGATGCTCACATAAAAGATAAGAGTTGAAACACAAATAGAGCATCATGAAGCATATGAGTAGTACATTTAATCCTAACCCACTTCCTATGCATAGGGATTTTGTGAGCAAACAATTTATAGGAACAAGAATCAACTAACATAGGAAGGCAAAACAAGCACAACTTCAAGATTTTCAACACATAGAGAGGAAACTTGATATTATTGCAATATGTAAAAGCATATGTTCTTCTCTCAAAATAATTTTCAGTAGCATCATGAATGAATTCAACAATACAACTATCACATAAAGCATTCTTTTCATGATACATAAGCATAGAAGTTTTATTACTCTCCACATAAGCAAATTTATTCTCATCAATAGTTGTGGTAGCAAATTCAAAAAAATAACTATCATGGGATTGAAAATTAAAATCATGAGGACAAGTTTCATGGTTATCATTATTCTTTATAGTATACATATCATCACAATAATCATCATAGATAGCAACTTTTTTATCATAGTCAATTGTAACCTCTTCCGAAATAGTGGATTCATCACTAAATAAAGTCATGACCTCTCCAAATCCACTTTCATCAATATAATCATCATAAATAGGAGGCATGCTATCATCATAATAATTTTTCTCATCAAAACTTGGGGGACTAAAAATTTCATCTTCATAAAACATAGCATCCCCAAGCTTATGGCTTTGCATATCATTAGCATCATGGATATTCAAAGAATTCATACTAACAACATTGCAATCATGATCATCATTCAAATATTTTTTGTCAAACATTTTATAGAATTCTTCTTCTATCAATTTAGCACAATTTTCCTTTCCATCATTTTCAAGAAATACATGATAAAGGCGAATAATATGAGGCCACCTCAATTCCATTTTTTTTAGTTTTCTTTTACGAACCAAACTAGTGATAAGACAAGAAACTAAAAGATTCAATTGCAAGATCTAAAGATATACCTTCAAGCACTCACCTCCCGGCAACGGCGCCAGAAAAGCGCTTGATGTCTACTACACAACTTGTTCTTGTAGACTCGTGTTGGGCCTCCAAGCGCAGAGTTTTGTAGGATAGTAGCAATTTTCCCTCAAGTGGATGACCTAAGGTTTATCAATCCGTGGGAGGCATAGGATGAAGATGGTCTCTCTCAAACAACCCTGTAACCAAATAACAAAGAGTCTCTTGTGTCCCCAACACACCAAATACAATGGTAATTTGTATAGTTGCACTAGTTCGGCGAAGAGATGGTAATAAAAGCGTAGTAATGATAGTAGATATTGATTTTTGTAATAGGAAAAATAAAAAACAGCAAGGTAGCAAATGATAAACGGAGCACAAACGGTATTGCAATGCTTGTAAATGAGGCCTAGGGCCCGCACTTTCGCTAGTGCAATCTCTCAACAATGATAATCTAATTGGATCACATAACCATCCCTCAACGTGCGATGAAGAATCACTCCAAAGTTCCTATCTAGCGGAGAACATAAGAAGAAATTGTGTGTAGCGTACGAAACCACCTGAAAGCTATTCTTTCCGATCAATCTATCCTAGAGTTCATACTAAAATAACACCAAGCTATTCTTTCTGATCGATCTAACAAAGAGTTCGTACTAAAATAACACCATATGATACACATCAACCAACTCTAATGTCACCTAGATACTCCAATGTCACCGAGAGTATCTGTGAGTTGATTATGCGATGTGCATCAAACAATTTCAGATTCATAATACTCAATCCAACACAAAGAACCTCGAAGAGTGCCCCAAGATTTCTACCGGAGAAACAAAGATGAGAACGTGCATCAACCCCTATGCATAGATTACCCCAATGTCACCTCGGGAATCCGCGAGTTGAGTGCCAAGACATAGATCAAGTGCTCTCAAATCCATAAAAGTATTCAATCCGATAAAACGAAATCTCAAAGGGAAAACTCAATTCATCACAACAAGATAGAGAGGGGAAAACACCATATGATCCAACTATATTAAAAAAGCCCGCGATACATCAAGATCATGACATCTCAAGAACACGAGAGAGGGAGAGAGATTAAACACATAGCTACTGGTACAAACTCTCAGCCCCGAGGGTGGACTACTCCCTCCTCATCATGGTGGCCGCCGGGATGATGAAGATGGCCACCGGTGATGATTTCCCCCTCCGGCGGAGTGCCTAAACGGGGTCTAGATTGGTTTCGTGGCTACAGAGGCTTCCGGCGGCGGGACATCTGATCTAGGGTTACCCACAGGGTTTTTGGAATATTTGGCAATTTATAGGGCGAAAAGGCGGTGCGGGAGGTCACCGAGGTGGGCACAACCCACCTGGGCGCGCCTGGGCCCCCCAGGCACGCCCTGGTGGGTTGTGCTCACCTCAGAGCTCCCCTCTGGTACTTCTTTGTCCCACCAGGTGTCTTCTGGTCCAGAAAAAATCGCCAAAAAGTTTCGCTGCGTTTGGACTCCGTTTGGTATTGATTTTCTGCGATGTAAAAACAAGCAAAAAACAGCAACTGACACTAGGTACTATGTCAATAGGTTAGTCCCAAAAAATGATATAAAGTTGCTATAAAATGATTGTAAAACATCTAAGAATGATAATATAACAGCATGAATACTTCATAAATTATAGATACGTTGGAGACGTATCACGCGGCCGTCCGTGTATCCCGAGGGCGCGCGATGCTTGCCGTTGTCCGCCATAAGAACCTCAGCGGTCGACTCGATGCTTTCGCACTCAGACCCCTTAGAGGAGTCGTCGAGTGATCCCTCCGAGAGGTCGAGGGTGGACTCGTCGAACTCGAGGGCCGCCACATGTTCCGCCGCGGTCTGGACGTCCACGGCATGTTTGATCAAGTGCTGCACCGCGAGCGTCCGGAACGCTTGCGACGACGCGCAGTGGTGGGGTGGACAACCACTCGGTACGAAGCCGAGGGCTGTCGGAGGAGGACTCCGTACGATGATGCGCTAAAATGTGTCGCACCGCGGATGGGCAACGCCTCTACGTTCAGAGGGGCCTCGCGAAGCCACGCTGAGTCGTTGGCGATGAAGGAGAGTGCCCCGAAACGGATTTCGCTGCCGACTGACATGATGATGAGGAAATCCACCAACGTCGTGAAATTTTGCTAGACGCCTAGCCCCACGATGGGCGCCAACTGTCGGGGTTATGATCCTGAGAATGAGTACTAGGGGTACGAATAAGGGGCAGAGACTAGCTACGACGCAGGTGTAACACTCGGTGTTTAACGAGTTCAGGCCCCTCTTGGCGGAGGTAAAAGCCCTACATCTCATGCCCTGGGGCTTGCTTTGTTTTCATGGGTATGGTTACAAAGATTACTCGCTGCCTGGCTATGGAGAGGGGTGCGGCTTATATAGAGTGCGCTGCAGCCCCATGTCTCCCACGCTGCCGAGGCAGTTAATGACATTGAATGAATCAGTTACTAGTGTAATGAGCCTCTACTACAGCAGTTACAGGTAACAGTAGCTATAACTCTATTTAGTGGATGACTTAGGATTCCTCGACCGTTGCAGCTCCCACGACGTCCTCTTTCCCTCTTGTGTCCGAGTGAAGATCCATCATCCGAGTGACGTGTAATCGTCCGAGTGCCGTTGAGCTGTCCGAGTGAACTTTCTGATGTGTGCATCCGAATGTTGGCTTGATCCAGGGACCTGCCCTATGATGGTGATGGGCCCCATGTGGGTCCCAAATGATGGGTCCTTGACCCTACGTGGAAAAGGTGACCACATGAACGCCGGAGCTGGACCTTCCCGGCCCGCGCACAGCGATGCCCAGTCAGCACAGTCCGCGCCGGCCCCGCGTCGTCTCCTTCCCCCGCCGGCCGCTCATGCACGCGGCCAGCGCTGGGTGCTTGTGCTCGCGCCTCCGGCGCGCCCCGCGAGAGGCAGCATGCACAGGAGAGGGAGGCGGCGGAGCAGTCCGCGCGCCGCCGCCGCGGGACGGTGCCGGACGCCGATGAGGACGCGTGTCTCCTCGCCTGGGTGTACCGCCGCTCCCTCACGAAGGCGGAGACGGACACTCGCCGCCTTCGACGGAAGAATGTCAAGGCGCTCCGGCTAGCCATTGAGCAGTCGGAGAGCGAGGCGAAGGAGGCAGCGGCGGAGAAGGCTCGGGTGGCAAGGCTGAAGCGGGAGTAGGACAGGGCAGTTCGTCGGATGAAGGGGTTGATCGTCCTCTCAGACTCCGACTCCGACGGCGGTGACAGCTGCACCTCATCGTCCGACGACCAAGACCCTCCACCAACCGCGGACGCCTACAACTGCGCCGGCGACCGGAAGGGCAAAGGCCCGGCGAGGAAGTGGTGATTCCGGCCCCCCTCCTCCTCAATGTTTATATCGTTTCAGTTGTAGAAGTTTATGAACTTGTCCGTGGACGAACTATGATCTTTTGGATGTGGTGAAGTATGTTTATCCGTTTGCAGATCTTGTGTTCCTTTGCAGCTCAATTTTGTTGTCCGTCGTCTGATCACGTAGGATAGATCAACGTGTGCATGGGTAGTATGGATATAAGACGCCGGATATGAGATACGCGGATGCAGAATGGCAAATATGAGGGGTGCCGGCTCAGGGCGCGTCCGCGGGGGTTTGAGGGGCCGGATTTGCCATGTCCGACTATAGATGCTCTTAATGCTCGAGTGATTTTTGAGTTTTCATCAGATTGATCTCTCCTTTTACTGAGTATATAAAAAAAGTCATTGTATGTACAAGTCTAAAAAAGACTTAAATTTTGAGACGAAGGTAGTAACTGATATTCCTGTGCAAACTACTTCCTTCGCTCCATAATATAAGAGTTTTGATACTACACTAGCATCAAGAACACACTTATATTATAGGACGAAGGGAGTAGCTACATATACGGGTTGCTAACTTGCCACGGACACAAGTCTACTCCCGGGTGAATATGAGGTCATACCACCAACTTTCATGCTCCCATAATAACATTTTAAAAAGTCAAATTTAAATGTTTAAAAAAAATCATGAATGTTCACAACACATATTGATACAGCCCCTAAAAGTTTCGGATCCAAATTTAAAGTACACAAAGAGAAACCAAAAAGACAACTCTAGATGTGAATAGTGCAGGTTTTGACACTTTTCATGCTTTTGTCTTTATTGACACTACTGATGTTGAATTTGTCTTTTTGTTTCTCAATGTATAATATGAATTTGGATCTGAAATTTTTAGAGGTTGTAGACATACGTGTTGTGAACATCCACAAATTTTTTGAGAATTTTTTGAAGCATTTAAATTAGACTGATTTTAAATTGGTATCATGAAACCATCTAAGTGGTGGTATCACTAGATATTTTCCCGACTACATCCGTCTCAAAATTATATACGGGCGGCGAGGTGTTGCTGGAGCACGACCGGTGTCGTCTTCTTTGCGGCCAGCGGAAGAAGGCGGTTGAATGTGGAACAATTCTCGTAAGCCCTTGGATATTATTTTTGACGACCCATGCTGATTCGGTTGATGCTCAACTGATATGAGAAGTCTCGGGGCATCTCCAATGTGGATCCTTAAATAGTCCGCAAACGTTCGGACCGAGTTGTACAACACACATCCAATGCAGATCCGTATTTGTCACGGACCCGTCCGTTCGTCTATCTTTTCACAAACCGGAGACAAACCTGCTAGAGCTTTGGGGAGTCCGAATATCCATATGGCGACCAAAATCCACTATGGGCATGTCTCCACTCTTCATACACGCAAGGCCACTCCAAAAAACATTGTATGCGCTATATTTTTGAAAGAACAATAGAAGTTGGATATAAACAGGGGCCGACAAGGCGTAAATCGACTGGTAAACATTTCATGCCAAGTCAATTGTTTTTGAACCCTTGGATTAAGATCCAATGGATCGTAGTTCCAATTATAGCCGGCAGCACTGTTCCTCTTCTTCCTATGTCCGTTGCCGGATCCAACCAAGACCAAATCACCTGCCTCCGCAGCTCCGCCCTCCCCTCAATCTCCCCCACCGTCATGTTGGCACTGCAAGCCTGCAGCCCCGCACCACTAAGCCGACACCCGACAAGTCTGCACCCCCGCACCCGTAAGATATACCTAGAGGCTGATACTTCCTCGACGAGCCGGCGGCTGCTGCTTCCTTCCCTCCAGAATCGACTGACCCAATTGTAAATTTTAGATGACATGCATTTAGCTAAAGTTGTATAAAAATAATAATGGCACTACCAACAGTTCTTCGAAGAGCCTGCATTAGAATCTCTTTGCAAAATGGCTAACACTAACAAAATAATTTGCCCTCACTTAGTGGGCCTGCAATGGGAGTATCATATGTAGTATCATGCTTGCCCACTAGACATTTTTATGAGGTGGAACACAATTAAAGAAGAAAAAGAGAATTTGATTTCATATCATGATATCGTATCATATTTAATGTCGCATATAATGAGATAATCTAAGATACTAACTATGATATTACGCAATATGGATTATGCAGTAGTATCATGATACTACTGCTTAATACACCACATTGCGCTTAATACACCACATTGCGGGCAGCCTTAACTAGATAAGATTAAATACACGTACTTGGTATAATTTTACATCTTTTTATCATTGCCTAGATTAAATATTCTTTTATTGCACAATATATATCCATTAACGTGGTTAAGATATGCCAAAAGGAATTTCGTTGACCCATCGCAAGATTTGGAGGAATTAATAACGAAGATTAATTGTGTCATCCACGAGTACATCATCATGGCTACGAAATGACTAATTCTCGACAAAATAATTTCCCCTCACTTAACTTCGGTTTCGAAAAAAATTCCCCTCACATAACTAGATAAGATTAAATACACATAGTTGGTATAATCTTACATCTTTTTATTATTGCCAAGATTAAATATACTTTTATTGCGCGATATATATCCATTAACGTGGTTATGATATGCCAAAAGGAATTTGGTTGGCCTATTGGTAGATTTGGAGGAATTAATTAACGAAGATTAATTGTGTTAGCTACGAATACATCATGGCAGCCCTGCATGGGCGTAACTAATTTGGCCCGGCCACATGTAGACCCCATCCACCGTCGTCCACGATAAAAAGACAAGAATCCACCACCACCACCCCACAAGGCGCGCGGGGTCCATCTCCCTCCCAAAGTCCTCCACTACTGCGCTGCACACCTGCGCGCACACACAGACCAATCAGTCGATCGACAATGGCGGTTCCCACGCCGCAGCGCCGTCTCCTGGCGGCCGCCATGGCCCTGCTCCTCGTCCTCGGCTCGTCCGGCGCCGTCGCCTTCGCGGGGCCGATCAAGACGGTGGTGGTGGTGGTGATGGAGAACCGGTCGTTCGACCACATGCTGGGGTGGATGAAGCGGCTGAACCCGGCGATCGACGGCGTGACGGGGGCCGAGTGGAACCCGGCCAACGCGTCGGACCCGTCGGCGGGGCCGCGGGTCTACTTCGGCGACGGCGCGCAGTTCGTGGACCCGGACCCGGGCCACTCGTACCAGGAGATCCGGCAGCAGGTGTTCGGCTCCGACGACGCGTCCGGCCCGCCGCGGATGAACGGGTTCGTGCAGCAGGCGAGCTCCATCGGCGGCGGCAACATGACGGACGCCGTGATGAACGGGTTCGCGCCCGACAGCGTGGCCGTGTACCGGGAGCTGGTGGCGCAGTTCGCCGTGTGCGACCGGTGGTTCGCGTCCGTGCCGTCGTCGACACAGCCCAACCGCCTCTTCGTCCACTCCGGCACCTCCGCCGGCGCCACCAGCAACAACCCAGAGTACGTACGCCCTCCTTCTTCAGGCCATTAACAACTGATTATTATTACTCCCAAGCCTCCTTCAAGCCTTGATTCTTGTTCTATCTATCTATCCGTCGAATGCGTCCCGATTCGTTGCTTTCGAGGGCGCGCGCGGTGGATTCGATTCCAACCTGCATTGGCATTGCGGAGGGAGAGGGGTGGGTTGGTCGCCAACAAAAAACAAAATAAATTTATGGATGGTAGGTTGTTGGGGATGATGCGCGCTTAGATAGGAACAAGAATGTCGTGATCCTGCTAATTCTAAGAGGTGCTTGATACGTTTTAGTCTCATGACTAAAAGTAGTAGGACTAAAACTTGCTAGTCTCATCCATGCTTGGATGCAAATACTAAAGAGACTAAAATCAAGTTAATGAGCATTTATTATCCTCCAAACTCTCCAATCCAGAACTCGCATGGGTTAAAGGAAAGGAGTTAAATGAGAAGAGAGAGGACTAATCCACATTTTAGTAGGGGTACCCCTGACTAAAAAATTTTAGTCTCAAGACTAGTTTTAGCCATTTTTAGTCAGGGGTGCTTCAAACTTTAGCCTCTTAAAGAGACTATTTTTAGTCAGACAAAAATAAGTCCGTTGGATCCAAGCACCCTCCAATTGTAAAAAAGTGCTACCTCTATACGAGAGGGAGTTGCGTATTAGCAGCACGAACACGATCGATGGAGACGTTCTTTATAAGTAGTTTGTATATGCGTACACACACACATGTATATATATATATCTATGATTTAATGGTTGCCATATCTGTGGTTTTTATTTACACTAGTTTCGCCATCTATTAATAATTTGCTTGAACGTGCATAATCAAATCCTAATATTACAGTAGTACTAAAATTATTTGGATTACGCTGTTTGGTCATCAAATCAGTGGTCTTGTTTGGGTCAAAAGTAGCTACGTGGCAGCATTTACAACCGGACGTACTACCCTGTTTCCGGAAGGAGCCTTGGCTGACGTTAGTGTGAAGCAGAGTGGCCGATTTGTGCCTGGCCGGGACAGAGCATCCAGTGCACGGAGACTAGACTGCCCTTGTCGGCAGGTTTCTCTTTGTCCAATCCATGAAAGGCTATAGGATATCGGACAGCAATCACCCTTCATCATACATGAGTGAATACTTACTTATCTTTGGCCATTTGTCACACGGCCGTTGAACCAACTAATTTCTAAGTCGGAATTGACCTGCACAAACATGATGCAACACAAACAGCAGGCTAGTTTAAAAAACGCACTTATATTATAGGACGGAGGGAGTAGTACGTAGCATACTTGGAAACTACTTCAGCAATATAACTTCGTTGTCTCTGTTCCGATATTGTTCTTAGAGAATGGACATTGCTGCAAACATGTTCCTACTGGTATTGGTACCACTTTCATCTTTTTGTGTAGGGCAAGGGCAGCTCTTATCCGAGTGCTTTTCCTCTTCCTTCGTTGAGCAGCAAAGCCAAGCAATCGTTGCGAAAAGAGCTTTAACCTGACATTATAGTGTCTAATGTGAGAGGACATCCCTCGCAAAACAAAATAATAATGCGAGAGGACACTGCCACTACCCACTAGTGTTTAAGAAAATGACACGAGGAACCCAAATGCCGGCTGCCAAATCTTTCTTTACATATATGGGCCACGCGTTGCTTTCTCGCGCCTCTGCTTTTTGTCACGCTCCAGACACCAGTCACGCTGGTTTATGCTGGATGCGGCTAATCAAACAGGGTTAGAATAGTAACTAATCCTAGTAGCACTAGCACTACACCTAGTACGATCGGCTCTTCAATCAAATAACTAATCGCCAGAGGACGGTGCGCACGATCAATCACGCATCCATGTGAAACTGATGCGACCTGGCAGTACCCACGCGACCTCTGGGCGGTGGCCTGCCTCGCTGAACCGTGGGACCAGAAGGCTGACTGGGCCCACCGTCATTGAGTCTCTCCCTCGACGCGTCTCTGTCAGAGTTTCGGTCGTCAGGCCAGTGACTAGAGTGGAAATCCGTGCATGCTCGGCCCTGTCCGTGACACGAGAGCTGGCTGGCTGGCTGACATTTACTGGCGTCCAAGAAGCGAGGCGCACGCCGCGTCTGTGATCGATTTCATCCGTATTTTACCCAAAAAAAACAGGAAAACAACATGTATTACGCAAGAAAATAAAATGGAAAACAGAGTACAAACTTTATCTTTACCCCCATGATCTTTGGAGGCACGTAGCAAACATGAAATGGTGTAACAAATTAAGTAAACCGGCTGGCCTATTAATATTTTCGTAAGCATATATTGTCCCCTTTCGTAAGTAAAAAAATGTGATGGGCGTGGTAGTAATATGCATTTGGACTCATTTTCATATGCCCTGTTTGATTAACAATGAGATCAAATCGGATTGTTACCAATGTGTACACCCTATAATAGAGAAATATTTCTTGTCCAGTTTGTGCATCATTTTCATCAACATTTCATATGCAATTCCTAGTCGGCCCTCTTTCATTCTCTTTTAAACAGGAATTTGTGTAATGAAATTAAAAATTAAAAATTTGTAAGTAATTTGAACCCCAAATTTGTCGTGGTGTGAAAATGGATAGTAATTGGCAGAGAGCTTATGTTAACGCAATATCTATGAATGGTTAATCTGATAATAGGACGTTCTACTCAATCTGCTTTTTGAACTATGATATAGCATAAGTGGTGTCTGTGATATAGGATAAGTGGTGTCTCCATGCTTCGAGAAATTTTGACGGCTGAGGAATAATTGATTCTATAATAAATTTTTGAGCAAACACTACCCTCTATGGATGAGCCACTGTCTTGTATTTCTCTTTGAATCGGTCAAAAAAATGGAATAGGGAGTCGAGTGAAGGGGTTGGTCGAGCGATAGTTTTTATCTTCATGTTGCCTCTTCTCATTGGCTGCTTGTAGATTGTCATGATAGAGCGCGTCGTAGAGGTAGCTTCATTGACGGCATTGTGGTTGAAGCCTCGTAGGGGATTACTGTTCGCAGACGGTACTGTTCGCATACGGTATTGTTCGTCCGTACTGTTCTCTGACAGTGACGGAAAATGAGTAGTAATATTTCTAAAGGAAAATAAAAAAAATAGAAAAAGGGAATCCTTTCCGCTTTAGTATTAGTATACTTTCGCTGGTTTTATTGCTTCGGATTATTAGGGTTGTTGTTTCGGTTTATTTGGACTATTGTTTTGGTTAGTAGTCCTGAGTTCATTCCGATAATGTTCGATTTTTGTTTAGGTATTTGTTAGTAGATACTGTTTTGGTTTATGATTCGGGTGGGCAAATGTTTTTGGTTTATTCCGGTGATGTCCGTTTCACTGGTTTTATTGCTTCAGGTCCAGCGAGGAGGAGTTACAGTTTTTTTTATTTTTTTATGTATTTCTTATGGATTTCTGTTCACATGAATGCGTAGTGTTTTTTTCCCCTTTTTTTAGTTGTTTCGGTTTATTCGGGTGTGTTGTTTTGGTTTAAAATTCGGTTACTGTTTCAGTTTTATGATTCATGTGGGTTAATGTTTTCGGTTTATTCAGATGTTGTTTCGTTTCACTGGTTTTATTGCTCCGGGTTATTCGGAGTTGTTGTTTTGGTTTATTTGGGCTATTGTTTCGTTAGTACTCCTGAATTCATTCGGAAAATGTCCCGTTATTGTTTGTTAGTAGATACTGTTTTGATTTATGGTTCGGGTGGGCAAATGGTTTTGGTTTATTCCGGTGGTGATCCGTTTCACTGGTTTTATTGCTTCGGTTCTAGGAAGGAGGAGTTCCAGCTTTTTTGGATTTTTTATGTATTTCTTATGGATTTCTGTTCACGTGAATGCGTAGTATTTTTTTTCTTTTTTTTAGTTGTTTCAGTTTATTCGGGTGTGTTGTTTTGGTTTAAAATTCGGTTACTGTTTCAGTTTTATGATTCGTGTGGGTTAATGTTTTCGGTTTATTCAGGTGTTGTTCCGTTTCGCTGGTTTTATTGATCCGGGTTATTTGGAGTTGATGTGTCGGTTTATTTGGGCTATTATTTCGTTAGTAGTTCTAAGTTCATCCGGAAAATGTCCGGTTATTGTTCGGGTATTTGTTAGTGCACTTTTAATTGTTGTTGCTTTGAAAAAATGGGCAGTACTCGGTATAGAATTTTTTTTGATGGATTACTGTTCATGCAAATATACAATTCCAGCCTACTGTTTTTGTGCTCTATCAACACTATCATCGGAAAGAATTAGGAGACGATTGAGGTGGCTGTATATTGGTACGCCGGTGTTGTGCATCGGTACGTCGGTGCATCGGTGTCGAGAAATGATGTATAGAAAATTTTAAATCCTAACTCTGTATATAAGGACGTGATGTTGGAGGAAAGGAAGAGAAATGATGTGTAAAATATATCCTATTTTTTAAAAAAAATTACATATTTTTTCTCCGGGAAGACTTTAAAAAAAATGTGTTGTGGTCACTGTTCACGAAGGCACTGTTCATGCGTACTTACTGTTCATACTACTCGCTGTTCATTGCCGTTGCCATGAAAATATGAACAGTAGCCACCGAAAAAAAATAAAAAAAACCTCAAAAATCGAAGGCTTCCCGCTTTAGTTATAGTGCTAATTTGGCCATGCGACCTCCCATGACCTTTGTCGGTAGTACAGTAAGTACATGGGATGAAGTGAAGTGAGATGCCGGATGCGGGTAGACTCCTGTACTCTCAACGCGTTCGAGGGTAAAAAACTGAAAATAAACCACCCACGTTCGATGCTGTGCACGATACACATTTGTACAGCGTAGCAGAGGGCGTGTTTCATCTAGGGGTACGTGATTACGTTTTTTCTTTTCTTTTTTTGGAGAAATACTTTTTTGTGATCTCTTTTGGAGAAATACGTGACTACTTTTTGTGTTATTTGATTCTTTTTTTTAGAGAAATTATTCTTTGATTACTTTTTTTGGGGGGGTTGGGGGTTGTTCTTTGATTGCTGTCCTACACCGGCCTGTATTATGGCAAGGCCCAAAAACTAGCCGAGTCTCGGCCGAACAGTGCGTGACTGAGCTCTATCTATCTCTAACCAGCAATTCTATCGGCCTCGGAACGGCCCAGCCTATTTGAGTGGATTGAGTCCGTGGGCTGGAAGACAGAAATGAGCACGCCCCTAAACTTCAGAATCCAGAGCATATGCTTTTATTTACACTCCCCTAAAAATTGTTTTCTTTTCTGCTAAGAAGAATGTTTTTCTTTACTACACGAAGCAAGCAGTTTTGGGGAACAATGTTACTATCACCACTTGAACTGAGCAGAGCACAACATGAGCTACCCCGAGTGGTTCTCTGACAAGAGCGTTGCACGTATGCAGGTTGCTGGCCAAGGGGTACCCGCAGAGGACCATCTTCGACAACGTGCACGACGCGGGCCTCTCCTTCGGCGTCTACTTCCAGGACGTGCCGGCGGTGCTCTTCTACCGCAACCTCCGCAAGCTCAAGTATATCCTCAACTTCCACCCCTTCCACAACGCGTTCCGAGACCACGCCAGCCGCGGCTCCCTTCCCAACTACGCCGTCATCGAGCAACACTACATGGACTCCAAGGACCACCCCGCCAACGACGATCACCCCTCTCACGACGTCTACCAGGGCCAGATGTTTGTCAAGGAGATCTACGAGACGCTCCGCGCCAGCCCCCAGTGGAACGAGACGCTGATGGTCCTCACCTATGATGAGCATGGTGGGTTCTTCGACCATGTGCCCACGCCGGTCGATGGCGTGCCTAGCCCCGACGACATTGTTGGCCCGCCGCCTTACAACTTCACGTTCAACAGGTTGGGGGTGCGCGTCCCAGCCATCTTGATCTCGCCATGGATTGAGAAGGGAACAGGTCAGTCAACACTTCTTTGTTAATATATGAAAACGGATGCTAGATTTGCTCGATGTACATTTGTTGCTGACATTTGTTTCGGTTTCAGTTATGCATGGGCCGAATGGAAGTCCGACCCCGACGTCACAATTCGAGCATTCTTCGATTCCCGCAACCGTGAAGAAGTTGTTCAATCTGCCACAGGATTTCCTGACAAAAAGGGACGCATGGGCTGGGACCTTCGAAGGCGTCGTGCAAACCAGAACTGAACCAAGGACAGATTGTCCAGGTAATTTGTCAACTTTAGCATACGACTTGCGTGTCACCACTTGGCTTGCTTTGCATTCTTGCGATGAGTTGCTTGCTTATCCATGTAAGTTATGAAATGTGCAGAGCAACTCCCGACGCCGACGAGGATCCGGCAGACGGAGGCGAACGAGGAGGCGAAGCTGAGCTCGTTCCAGCAGGAGATCGTGCAGCTGGCGGCGGTGCTGAACGGCGACCACCAGCTGAGCAGCCTGCAGAAGAGGATCAGGGAGAGGATGAACGTGAGGGAAGGCACCTCCTACATGAGGAGCGCCGTGCGGCGCTTCTTCGAGGCGGGCATGTCGGCCAAGAAGATGGGCCTCGCCGACGACGAGCAGATCGTCAAGATGAGGCCCTCCCTCACCACCCGAACCTCCTCCTCCGTTCAAGATGATCGTCCGTAGAGGACACATACATACCATACAGACATAGGACGAAATTGATGTTTGGGATCATCAAAATTAGTGGCACTACACATACATAGAGGATCGATATGGTGTGGTCATAGCGTAGCCAGTACGATATGGTGTGCTTGTGCTACATGTAATGGAAGTGCTGTAGGATGGATGGATGGATGGATGGATTTGGGCCATAGAAAATGAAGCATTGGTACCGTGGTATACGTTACAAGCAATGCAGCATGCGCCGCCCCATGTCAGCATTCGGCAATGTCTCTTGCTGACAGAGTCACGACGTAAGTCGAAGTAAGTCGACTCGACAGGGCGGAGCAGGGATGATCACATGCGTGTGATATGGATTGGTGCTCTACTACCATGGCAACTTGTGCTCCACCCTGACCACCAACAGGCAACAGGCGCCACGGAGGACAATCTATGTGTGGTTATCTAGAAAACCTGCATGTGTATGTGCATGCCAGCCAATGGTCGGCACAAGGAAGTCCATGGACCCTTGCAGCAATCTGCATTCTGTTTATGAATCGTCATCAAGCAGGGTAGTTCGTCCTGACCATCACCATGGAGTCGACTGGCTGGTTGAGACTTGTGACTATAAACCTAACTAGCAAAGCTAATTAACATGTTGATCTAAAACCATGACAAGTCAGGAGGCTAGGATCCTATTCCTAGCTCGGCTGGCACCTGGTAGCACACAGAGGTCGCCGGTGCCTTGGCCACCTGGGTTGGAAACACCTCGTGCCTTCTTGCGTCCTACCTTTTCGGTGTTCGTCTGCTCAAAAAGCTTCCCAATGGGGAACTTCCGCGTGTAGTACTTTATGCTGGCACCGCCTAATGTTGGTGAAATAACCTATTCAGTGTATGTTTATAAATAAAGTTCATTTGGAAATGTGGCCAGCATTGCCCGTCTAGCTCAGTCGGTAGAGCGCAAGGCTCTTAACCTTGTGGTCTTGGGTTCGAGCCTCAAGGTGGGCGTCAATTCTTTTTTCATTTACCTTATTAGTTTAATAGGACAAAATAAGATGAAGTTGTTTTCGAAAACATTCTACCTTTTTCCTTTTAATTCACAAGTTCAATGTTTCATATTATTTTACTAAATGACCCCACTTTATCGTTGACTAGGTGGAATAAGGCCGAAAAAAAATGCAAACCATTGATATGCATCATAAAAGGGAAGTTAAAATAAAAATATTTAAAGTTGTGATCTCTATAATCGTCTTTTGCATCTTATGTTCCACTGCGACTCACTTAAGACAATTGCACAACACAAAATTCGTCTGATTTGGACCAATCTCAAAGATTTGAAAAGCCGCATGAGTCGAATATTGTCAGAACCTTAAATCATTGCGCGTCTGGACACACTTTTGTCTAAGACAAGAGGTTTGCAAGGTGAACAACCGCTGCTTCCTTGTTGTACTATCGGCAACAAAGATCTTAGGTACACAAAATATAAAATGGGAGAAACTCTAATCAAAACACATTTGATGCCATCGTGGACACATGGTTTGCATGGCGAGCCTTCATTGTGGCACTGTGAGCACTACAACTGCTAAGATAATAAGACGTTTTGTGATATAAAAACACTATAGGCTTTCTTGCACAAAGCAAGATGTACGAGATAGTCCAAAGATTTTTCTTCCTGCAGTAGTAGATTCCATTATAACTGAGACGTTGATAT
This sequence comes from Thinopyrum elongatum, assembly GCA_011799875.1. Taxonomy (NCBI): domain Eukaryota; kingdom Viridiplantae; phylum Streptophyta; class Magnoliopsida; order Poales; family Poaceae; genus Thinopyrum; species Thinopyrum elongatum. The sequence goes on from CM022299.1 coordinate 621,312,085, forward strand.
GTGATGGGTTGGTGTTTTGTGGCATATTATCTCTGTTGGGGGACTGGACACACTCTGGAGTTTGTTGCCTCGGTCATCTATTGGTTTTGGTTTGCTCCCCCTCACCTGATTTCGCTCACATTTTCCCTTATTTCGTACCATTGTTTTGCGGAGTTGCTGGAAGAATTTGGGAGCGACGGGAGGCGAGCGGATGCACGAGAGGGGGACTTTGCAAGATTCTTGCTAAAGTTGCAACATAATCTCAAAAGCACCGGAACCCAAACATAAAACACTTACTGCAACACAACAAGGAACAAAACCCCCACATTTAGTCCACCGGACATAAATAGGTTAAAAAAGAGACCGGCGAAAAAAACAATTTTTTTGTTAGAAGGGAATAGAGAGGGATTTGAAGGAAATATGCCCTAGAGGCAATAATAAAGTTGTTATTTTATATTTCCTTATTCATGATAAATGTTTATTACTCATGATAGAATTGTATTAACCGAAAACTTGATACATGTGTGGATACATAGACAAAACACCGTGTCCCTAGTAAGCCTCTATTAGACTAGCTCGGTAATCAAAGATGGTTAAGTTTCCTAACCATAGACATGTATTGTCATTTGATGAACGGGATCACGTCATTAGGAGAATGATGTGATGGACATGACCCATCCGTTAGCTTAGCATATTGATCGTTCAGTTTTATTGCTATTGCTTTCTTCATGTCATATACATATTCTTTTGACTATGAGATTATGCAACTTCCAGATACCGGAGGAATACCTTGTGTGCTATCAAACGTCACAACGTAACTGGGTGATTATAAAGATGCTATACAGGTATCTCCGAAGGTGTTTGTTGGGTTGGCATAGATCGATATTAGGATTTGTCACTCCGAGTATCGGAGAGGTATCTCTGGGCCCTCTCGGTAACGCACATCATAAGAAGCCTTGCAAGCAAAGTGACTAATGAGTTAGTTGCAGGATGATGCATTACGGAACGAGTAAAGAGACTTGCCGGTAACGAGATTGAACTAGTTATGAAGATACTGACGATCGAATCTCGGGCAAGTAACATACCGATGGACAAAGGGAATAACGTATGTTGTCATAACGGTTCGACCGATAAAGATCTTCGTAGAATATGTAGGAGCCAATATGAGCATCCAGGTTACGCTATTGGTTATTGACCGGAGAGGTGTCTCGGTCATGTCTACATAGTTCTCGAACCCGTAGGGTCCGCACGCTTAACGTTCGATGACTATTTTATATTATATGAGTTATGTGATTTGGTGACCGAATGTTGTTCGGAGTCCCGGATGAGATCACGGACATGACGAGGAGTCTCGAAATGGTCGAGAGGTAAATATTGATATATAGGACGATGGTATTCGGACACCGGAAGTGTTCCGGATGGTACCGGGTACATATCGGGTCACCGGAAGGGGTTCCGGGCACCCCCGGAAAAAGATATGGGACTAATGGGCCGAGAGGGGAAACACAATAGCCAGCAGGGGCTGCTGCGCCTCCCATATGGGCCGCACCTGAGGGGAAGGAAAGAGGGGAAGAGAGAAGGAAGGGGAGGAATTCGGCCTCCCCCCTTCCTTCCCTCCTCCCTCCTCCTTCCTTTCCCCTCCGGTGAATAAGGAAGGGGGGAGGCCGAATTGGGGAGGCGCCCAAGTAGGATTCCTCCTACTTGGGGTGCCCCCTGCTGCTCCCCTCCCTCTCCCACCTATATATACATGGGGAGGGGGCGCCTAGAAGACACAACAACATCTGTTAGCCGTGTGCGACGCCCCCCTCCACAGATTACACCCTCGGTCATATTCTCGCGGTGCTTAGGCAAGCCCTGCGCGGATCACTTCACCATCACCGTCACCACGCCGTCGTGCTGACGGAACTCATCTACTTCCTCGACACTTTGCTGGATCAAGAGTTCGAGGGACATCATCGAGCTGAACGTGTGCATAACTCGGAGGCGCCGTACGTTCGGTGCTTGATCGGTCGGAATGAGAAGAAGTTCGACCACATCAACCGCGTTGTCAAACGCTTCCGCCTTTGGTCTACGAGGGTACGTAGCCACACTCTTCCCCTCTCGTTGATATGCATCTCCTAGATAGATCTTGCGTGAGTGTAAGAATTTTTTTGAAATTGCATGCTACGTTTCCCTACAGTGGTATCAGAGCCATGTCTATGCGTAGATGATATGCACGAGTAGAACACAAAGAGTTGTGGAAGGTGATAGTCATACTGCTTACCACAAACATTTTATTTTGATTCGGCGGTATTGTGGAATGAAGCGGCCGGACCAACCTTATATGTCCACGCACATGAGACCGGATCCACCGACAGACATGCAACTAGTTTTGCATAAAGGTGGCTGGCGCGTGTCTGTTTCTCATACTTTAGTTGAATCGAATTTGACTACGGCCGGTCCTTGAAGAAGGTTAAAACAGCAAACTTGACGAAACACCGTTGTGGTTTTGTGCGTAGGTAAGAACGGTTCTTGCTAGAAGCCCGTAGCAGCCACGTAAAACTTGCAACAACAAAGTAGAGGACGTCTAACTTGTTTTTGCAGGGCATATTGTGATGTGATATGTTCAAGACATGATGTGATATACGTTGTTGTATGAGATGATCATGTTTTGTAAGTTATCGGCAACTGGGAGGAGCCTTATGGTTGTCGCTTTATTGTATGAAATGCAAATGCCATGTTTTAGCGATAGTTGTAGAAGCAATAGTTGGCAAGACGACCACGACGCAACGATGGAGATCAAGGTGTCGAGCCGGTGACAATGGAGATCATGACGATGCTTTGGAGATGGAGATCAAAAGCACAAGATGATGATGGCCATATCATGTCACATATTTTGATTGCATGTGATGTTTATCTTTTATGCATCTTATTTTGCTTAGTACGACGGTAGCATTATAAGATGATCCCTTCACTAAATTTCAAGGTATAAGTGTTCTCCCTGAGTATGCACCGTTGCGACAGTTCGTCGTGTTGAGACACCACGTGATGATCGGGTGTGATAGACTCTACGTTCAAATACAACGGGTGCAAGACAGTTTTGTACATGAGGAATACTCGGGTTAAACTTGACGAGCCTAGCATGTACAGACATGGCCTCGGAACACTGGAGACCGAAAGGTCGAACGTGAATCATATAGTAGATATGATCAACATAGAGATGTTCACCATTGATGACTACCCCATCTCACATGATGATCGGACATGGGTTAGTTGATTTGGATCACGTATCACTTAGATGACTTGAGGGATGTCTATTTAAGTGGGAGTTCTTAAGTAATTTGATTAATTAAACTTAATTTATCATGAACATAGTCCTGATAGTATTTGCATATCTATGTTGTAGATCAATAGCTCGCGATATAGCTCCCCTATATTTTTGATATGTTCCTAGAGAAAACTAAGTTGAAAGATGATAGTAGCAATGATGCGGACTGGGTCCGTGATCTGAGGATTATCCTCATTGCTGCACAGAAGAATTATTTCCTTGATGCACCGCTAGGTGACAGACCTATTGCAGGAGCAGATGCAGACGTTATGAATGTTTGGCAAAGCTCGATATGTTGACTACTTGATAGTTAAGTGCACCATGCTTTACGGTATAGAACCGGGACTTCAAAAAGTTTTGAACGCCATGGAGCATATGAGATGTTCTAAGAGCTGAAATTGGTATTTCAGACTCATGCCCGTGTCGAGAGGTATGAGACCTCTGACAAGTACTTTGCCTATAAGATGGAGGAGAATAGCTCAGCCAGTGAGCATGTGCTCAGAATGTCTGAGTACTACAATCACTTGAGGCAAGTGGGAGTTAATCTTCCAGATAAGATAGTGATTGACAGAATTCTCTAATCACTATCACCAAGCTACTAGAACTTCGTGATGAACTATAATATGCAAGGGATGATGAAAACGATCCCCAAGCTCTTCGCGATGCTGAAATCGACGAAGGTAGAAATCAAGAAAGAGCATCAAATGTTGATGGTTATCAGGACCACTAGTTTCAAGAAAAGGGCAAGGGAAAGAAAGGGAACTTCAAGAAGAATGACAAGCAAGCTATCACTCCCATGAAGAAGTCCAAAGCTAGACCTAAGCCTGAAACTGAGTGCTTCTACTGCAAAGGAAATGGTCACTGGAAGCGGAACTGCCCCAAAAACTTGGCGGATAAGAAGGATGGCAAAGTGAACAAAGGTATATTTGATATATACATGTTATTGATGTGTACTTTACTAGTGTTCATAGTAGCCCCTGGGTATTTGTTACCGGTTCACTTGCTAAGATTTGTAACTCGAAACAGGTGTTGCAAAAAGAACAGAGATTAGTTAAGGGCGAGGTAACAATGTGTGTTGGAAGTGATTCCAAGGTTGATAAGATCACCATCGCAGACTCCCTTTACTTTCAGGATTAATGTTGAGCCTAAATAAACGTTATTTGGTGTTTGCGTTGAGCATGACTATGATTGGATCATGTTTATTGCAATACGGTTATTCATTTAAGTCAAAGAATAATAGTTGTTCTGTTTACATGAGTAAAACCTTCTATGGTCTTACACTCAATATAAATTGTTTATTGAATCTCGATCGTAGTGATACACATATTCATAATATTGATGCCAAAAGATACAAAGTTGATAATGATAGTGCAACATGTTTGTGGCACTGCCGTTTAGGTCATATTAGTGTAAAGTGCATGAAGAAACTCCATGCAGATGGGCTTTTGGAATCACTTGATACTTGAGAACCATGCCTCATGGGCAAGATGACTAAAACTCCGTTCTCCGGAACAATGGAGCGAGCCATTGACTTATTGAAAATAATACATACCGATGTATGCGGTCCGATGAGTGTTGAGGCACGCGGCGGGTATCGTTATTTTCTGACCTTCACAGATGATTTGAGCAGATATGGGTATATCTACTTAATGAAACACAAGTCTGAAACATTTGAAAAGTTCAAAGAATTTCAGAGTGAAGTGGAGAATCATCGTAAATAAAGTTTCTATGATTTGATCGCGGAGGCGAATATTTGAGTTACGAGTTTGGCCTTCATTTGAAACAATATGCAATAGTTTCACAACTCACGCCACCTGGAACACCACAGCGTAATGATGTGTCCGAACATCGTAACCGTACTTTATTAGATATGGTGCGATCTATGATGTTTCTTACCGATTTACCACTATCGTTTTGGGGTTATGCATTGGAGACAGGTGCATTCACGTTAAATAGGGCACAGTCTAAATCCGTTGAGACGACACCGTATGAACTGTGGTTTGGCAAGAAACCTAAGCTGTCGTTTATGAAAGTTTGGGGTTGCGACCCTTATGTCAAAAGGCTTCAGCCTGATAAGCTCGAAACCAAATCGGAGAAGTGCGTCTTCATAGGATACCCTAAGGAAACAATTGGGTACACTTTCTACCACAGATTCGAAGGCAAGATATTTGTTGCCAAGAATGGAACCTTTCTAGAGAAGGAGTTTCTCTCGAAAGAAGTGAGTGGGAGAGAAGTAGAACTTGATGAGGTAATTGTACCTTCTCTCAAATTGGAAAGTAGTTCATCATAGAAAACTATTCCCGTGATGCCTACACCAACTAGAGAGGAAGCTAATGATAATGATCATGAAACTTCAGATCAAGTTACTACTGAACCTCGTAGGTCGACCAGAGCATGATCCGCACCAGAGTGGTACGATAATCCTGTCCTGAAAGTCATGTTACTAGACCATGACGAACCTACGAATTATGAAGAAGCTATGATGAGCCCAGATTTCGATAAATGGCTTGAGGCCATGAAATCTGAGATAGGATCCATGTATGAGAACAAAATATGGACTTTGGTGGATTTGCCCAATGATCAGCAAGCCATTAAGAATAAATGGATCTTTAAGAGGAAGACGGACACTGATGGTAGTGTTACTATCTACAAAGCTCGAATTGTCGCAAAAGGTTTTCGACAAGTTCAAGGTGTTGACTACGATGAGATTTTCTCACTCGTATCGATGCTTAAGTCTATCCGAATCATGTTAGCAATTGCCGCATTTTATGAAATCTGGCAAATGGATGTCAAAACTGTATTCCGTAATGAATTTATTAAAGAAAAGTTGTATATGATGCAACCAGAAGGTCTTGTCAATCCTAAAGGTGCTAACAAAGTGTGCAAGCTCCAGCGATCCATCTATGGACTGGTGCAATCATCTCGGAGTTGGAATATACGCTTTGATGAGTTGATCTAAGCATATAGTTTTATACAGACTTTCAGAGAAGTCTGTATTTACAAGAAAGTGAGTGATAGCACTACAACATTTCTGATAAGTATATGTGAATGATATATTGTTGATCGGAAATGATGTAGAATTTTTTGGAAAGCATAAAGGAGTGTTTGAAAGGAATTTTTTCAAAGAAAGACCTCGGTGAAGCTGCTTACGTATTGGGCATCAAGATCTATAGAGATAGGTCAAGACGCTTGATAAAACTTTCGATGAGTACATACCTTGACAAGATTTTGAAGAAGTTCAAAATGGATCAGTCAAAGAAAGGGTTCTTGTCTGTGTTGCAAGGTGTGAAGTTGAGTAAGACTCAAAGCCCGACCACAGCAGCAGATAGAGAGAGAATAAAAGTCATTCCCTATGCCTCAGCCATAGGTTCTATAAATTATGCCATGCAGTATACCAGACCTATTGTGTACCTTACCATGAGTTTGGCAAGGAGGTACAATAGTGATCCAGGAGTAGATCACTGGACAGCGGTCAAAATTATCCTTAGTTACCTAATAGGACTAAGGAAATGTTTCTCGATTATGGAGGTGATAAAGAGTTCGTCGTAAAGAGTTACGTCGATGCAAGCTTTGACACTGATCTAGATGACTCTAAGTCTAAATCTAGATACGTAATGAACGTGGGAGCAATTAGCTAGAGTAGCTCCATGCAGAGCATTGTAGACATAGAAATTTGCAAATTACATACAGATCTGAATATGGCAGACCCGTTAACTAAATCTCTCTCACAAGGAAAACATGATCATACCTTAATACTTTTTGGGTGTTAATCACATGGCGATGTGAACTAGATTATTGACTCTAGTAAACTCTTTAGGTGTTAGTCACATGGCGATGTGAACTATTGGTGTTAATCACATGGTGATGTGAACTAGATTATTGACTCTAGTAAACCTTTTGGGTGCTGGTCACATGATGATGTGAACTATTGGTGTTATATCACATGGCGATGTGAACTAGATTATTGACTCTAGTGCAAGTGGGAGACTGAAGGAAATATGCCCTAGAGGCAATAATAAAGTTGTTATTTTATATTTCCTTATTCATGATAAATGTTTATTATTCATGATAGAATTGTATTAACTGGAAACTTGATACACGTGTGGATACATAGACAAAACACCGTGTCCCTAGTAAGCCTCTACTAGACTAGCTCGTTAATCAAAGATGGTTAAGTTTCCTAACCATAGACATGTGCTATCATTTGATGAATGGGATCAAGTCATTAGGAGAATGATGTGATGTACATGACCCATCCGTTAGCTTAGCATATTGATCGTTCAGTTTTATTGCTATTGCTTTCTTCATGTCATATACATATTCCTTTGACTATGAGATTATGCAACTCCCGGATACCGGAGGAATACCTTGTATGCTATCAAACGTCACAACGTAACTGGGTGACTATAAAGATGCTCTACAGGTATCTCCGAAGGTGTTTGTTGGGTTGGCATAGATCGAGATTATGATTTGTCATTCCGAGTATCGGAGAGGTATCTCTGGGCCCTCTCGGTAATGAACATCATAAGAAGCCTTGCAAGCAAAGAGACTAATGAGTTAGTTGCAGGATGATGCATTACGGAACGAGTAAAGAGACTTGCCGGTAACGAGATTGAACTAGGTATGAAGATACCGACGATCGAATCTCGGGCAAGTAACATACCGATGGACAAAGGGAATAACATATGTTGTCATAACGGTTCGACCGATAAAGATCTTTGTAGAATATGTAGGCGCCAATATGTGCATCCAGGTTCCGCTATTGGTTATTGTTCGGAGAGGTGTCTCGATCATGTCTACATAGTTCTCGAACCCGTAGGGTCCGCACGCTTAACGTTCGATGACGATTTTGTATTATATGAGTTATGTGATTTGGTGACCGAATGTTGTTCGGAGTCCCGGGTGAGATCATGGACAAGAAGAGGAGTCTCGAAATGGTCGAGAGGTAAAGAATGATATATATGACGATGGTATTCGGACACCGGAAGTGTTCCGGAGGGTACCGGGTACATATCGGGTCAACGGAAGGGGTTCCGGGCACCCCCGGCAAAAGATATGGGCCTAATGGGCCAAGAGGGGAAACACAGTAGCCAGCAGGGGCTGTTGCGCCCTCCCATATGGGCCGCACCTGAGGGGAAGGAAAGAGGGGAAGAGAGAAGGAAGGGGAGGGATTCGGCCTCCGCCTTCCTTACCTCCTCCTTCCTTTCCCCTCCGGTGAATAAGGAAGGGGGGGGAGGCAGAATTGGGGAGGCGCCCAAGTAGAATTTTTCCTAATTGGGGCGCCCCCTGCTGCTCCCCTCCCTCTCCCACCTATATATACATGGGGAGGGGGCGCCTAGAACACACAACAACATCTGTTAGCCGTGTGCGGCGTCCCCCTCCACAGATTACACCCTCGGTCGATCCTGGGGGGCTCGCCATCAACATCACCAGGGTCATCTCGTCTGATCTTATACCGCAATGCACCGCATACCGGGCATGCGTTCAAATCCTCGTACGCACCGCGGTACAGGATGCAGTCATTAGGGCATGCATGTATCTTCTACACCTCCAATCCTAGAGGGCATATGACCTTCTTTGCTGCGTACGTACTGTCGGGAAATTCGTTATCCTTTGGAAGCTTTTTTTTCAATATTTTCAGTAGCTTCTCAAATCCTTTGTCAGGCACAGCATTCTCTGCCTTCCACTGCAGCAATTCCAGTACGGTACCGAGCTTTGTGTTGTCATCTTCGCAATTGGGGTACAACCCTTTTTTGTGATCCTCTAACATGCGATCGAACTTCAGCTTCTCCTTTTCACTTTCGCACTGTCTCCTTGCATCAACAATGACCCGGTGGAGATTATCATTGGGCACATCGTCTGGTTCCTCTTGATCTTCAGCTTCCCCCGTTGCAGCATCACCGTATTCAGGGGGCACATAGTTGTCATCGTCCTCTTCTTCTTCGCTGTCTTCCATCATAACCCCTATTTCTCCGTGCTTGGTCTAAACATTATAGTGTGGCATGAAACCCTTATAAAGCAAGTGGGTGTGAAGGATTTTCCGGTCAGAGTAAGACTTCGTATTCCCACATATAGGGCATGGACAACACATAAAACCATTCTGCTTGTTTGCCTCAGCCACTTCGAGAAAATTATGCACGCCCTTAATGTACTCAGAGGTGTGTCTGTCACCGTACATCCATTGCCGGTTCATCTGCGTGCATTATATATAATTAAGTGTGTCTAAAACCATTACAGGACATCATGAATAGATAAGTGACCAAATTAATAGAAGTTCATCATCACATTAAAACCAAAGTACATACATAGTTCTCATTGAACAACATATAGCTCTCCAGAGCATCTAATTAAACCATACATTGAAACTATGTAAAACATTCAATGCAACAACAAATGCGATCATAATCGCAACCAAGGTAACAATTGATCCAACGGCATAATGATATCAAGCCTCGGTATGAATGGCATATTTTCTATACTTTCTAATCTTGAAGCGCATTGCATCCATCTTGATCTCGTGATCATCGACGACATCCGCAACATGCAACTCCAATATCATCTTCTCCTCCTCAATTTTTTTTATTTTTTCCTTCAAGTAATTGTTTTCTTCTTCAACTAAATTTAACCTCTCGACAATAGGGTCGGTTGGAATTTCCGGTTCACATACCTCCTAGTGTAGTAGATATGCCCTAGAGGCAATAATAAATGTTATTATTTATCTCCATGCTCATTATTATGTTTATGTTCCATGCTATAACTGCTGTGGTTCCCGAGCCCGTATATCCATAAAGGCTCTGGGGAAAACCCATGTGCACGTGTGGAATAATAAACGGTAAAATGTATTCCTAGTCATGCCTCTAAGACTAGCTCAAGTGTTGCATGATGATTATGTTTTCCCAATCATGGGCATGTCTATGCCAGCAGCTTTGAGGGCAAAATGTTAGAAGAACATTTGTGTTGAATCGACCCGAATTGATGTTATGCTATGAGTTACATTCATCACAAGTTAATGGTTAATAACACAGAGATGGTTAATGTTTGCATGATTCCTTAGACCATGAGAGTATCGAGTTTCTTCATGCTTGCTTCATGAACTTTGGGGTTTGTTAAACGTCATCCGTAAATGGGTGGCTATTACGGCAGCTTACGGGTTCATGAAAAAGTATGTCAAGTAACTTGATAGCTCAAGATTGGGATTTGCTCCTCCGACGATGGAGAGATATCTCCGGGCCCTCTCGGTGTTACGGTATCCATCATCGTCTGGCCAGACACTTTCTGATTTGATCACGGGGAAGCCGGAACACGGTAACGAGAAAAGAGAACAATACCGGTGACGAGGTAACTAGCATAGTTGACAAGTTGTTGATTCACGGGAATGCCAACATGTCTCACCTCGGGTATTTGTAACATATCGCGAAGCAACCGGAATAGCACACGGCAACTGGAGGTTCACTCGAATATTCATTCGTGTGGGTATAGGGGTCAATATGGGTGTCCATGGCTCCGATGTTGATCATTAATCGGAAGGGGTTCCGTGTCATGTCTATACTTCACCGAACCTATAGGGTCACACGCTTAAGGGTCATCTATCTGCTGAATACTAGACAGGGAGTCTGAGAGAAAATCACCGAAAAAGTTTCGGACAACGGAAAAGTTCCGCAGAGAGAGGTCACCGGATGAGTTCCGGTGAAACTGAAAAGTTGTTTCAGAGGATACCATAAAGTCAAATTGGTTTCGGCACATGCCTAATAATTCTTGGAGGATGCCAGAATCATTCTAGAAACTTTCTGGAATTTTCTGGAAGAAAAACCGGAAATGTTCCGGAGCTGCCGGAGCCGCTTCAGATGCTTTTCGCAGATGAAAATCACTATTTCGGAATTGTTCCGGATTGCATTGAAAATTATTTTTGTGGGTATTGGAAATGTTCTAGGAACACATGAAAATTTTCAGTTCAAACGGACGCTGAAAAATGTCGTCATGAATAGTGAAAGTGCTTTTTGGGTTACTTTTTGGAAAGCCATTATTTTGGGCTTTATCCCAAGATCTTTTGGGGATGACATGGAAGGATAAGGCCCCTTTTGAAGGGGCCCTACTAGGTGTGGCAGGCCACATGGGGGCTCCTCCTTGGAGCCCCCACTTGTCCCTTGGTTTCACTTTTGGGTCCTTGGGAAGGACTCCTTTTCATGTGGGTTTTGGGTTTTCTTGTAAAACCACCCTACCCCTTGGGTTTCCTATAAATAGAGGTGGAGGGACAGCCCTCCACACTCACTCATTTCTCACATACAAGTGCCATTGCATGATCTGGCTTCTCTCTCCCTCCCCGCGAAATAGTTTTGCAGAGCCGAAAGGCTGTCTGGTTTCCGGTGGGAACTAGTTCTGGACGGCGAAGCCCTGCCGGATAGATGACACCGTATGTGTGCAACTCTGTAGAGAGGTCATAGTTTCGATCTTAGTGCCCGAGGGGCTGTTCGTGAGTGCCTCCCGAAGGGCTGTCCAAGTGACGGTCCGAGTTCTGTGAGTCCTCCCGAAGGGCTGTCCGAGTGACCGTCCGAGTTTCGAAGGTCCTCCCGAAGGGCTGTCCGTGACACCATCCGGGGGACTGTTCGACCGCCTCCCGGAGGGCTGTCCGTAGGGCAGATGAGGGAGTACATCCTCGCGGTTGGGAGGTTGTAAATCCTAGCTGCGGGGATCTGCACCGCCGATCATCATCGACTCTACTTCCGCTGCGCTACGAGTCGGTAACGAATATTATCAAACCTTGTATGCAGTCTGCATAGTGGTCCTGGGTTGGTGCGTAGGTCGGAATTTTTTTGTTTTCTGCTGCGTTACCCTACAGTGGCATCATGAGCCATGCTATGCGTAGATGCAGGTTGCGATCTAGAATACATGGAGATGTATGGGTGTTGCACAATATAATTAGGTAGTAGATGAGTTCTATTATTGAAAATTATTTGTGCGGGTAGCAGATGAAATCTGTTACTCGAGGTTCTTGTTGCTTCCCTGGAATTTGCATATTTCTGATCTTGATAACAGCATGGTGGAGTTTCAATGTTCTGGCAATCCGCGATCCTGATTGATCAACGAAGTGCTAACAGTTCATTGAATTCCACCGTAGTTAAAAAGAAAGATGAAATTTCGCAGACGAAAGGGCAATGCAGATATGATCTGCACGGGGGTCATGCGTATGACGAAGTTTAGTATGGGGCTCGAGATTTTATTATCTCGGTTTTCATACACCCTGGAAAGTTAATCTAGCGACTTGAATTATCATACTTGATGATGGACGTTGGTAGCTTCGGTTTGTTTCGAAACCTTAGAAGCCACGTAAAACAAGTTTTTGCATGAACCGATTAGAGGCGTCTAACTTGGTTTTGCAGGATGGTTTGCATGTGCATGTGATGTGGTATAGCAGTGCTCATATTAATTTGATTATGTATGAGATGGCTATATAATGTAAATTAATTAACATGACCTGCGTGTCATGATTCAGCATGATGGCTGGAGCCATATGATTGCACTTTATTGACCTGCGTGTCAACCTTACGTAATGCACTTATTTTATTAGCTATAGAGATAGCAATATTATCTAGTGCATCGACAAGGTGGTGGCAATCTTCGCGAAGGTGAACACCGACGCAAATGCCAAAGACGAAGAAATACAAGACTTCTCCGTCAGAAAGGGCTATACCATATCATGCTATTATGAATTGCTTGAGATGTTTATCCCTTATGATGCACCCTTCTTGATTGCGCGGTAGTCGCTTTTTATTAGGGTGATCTCTCACAAAAATATCAAGTAGTTAGTGTTCTCCCAAGTGTAGCACCGTCACGGCACCTAACTTTTCAGGGTGCGCCATGGTTGCATGGGTACGAACGATTAGGGATGTGTGAGGCGGGTGAGGTCAGACCTCGCAGCAAGATCACTTGGTTGTCTTGACGTTCATGGCAGGATCGTCCTGAGCTCGGAACACACGCATCGAAAGATGAACAAGAGTCACATAGAGATGTGATCGGCAAGTTGGCCTACCGATTAAAATTCCCGTCATGAGATGATGATTCTATGGCGATGAATTGAAGTTTGGATCTTGTATCACTCAAAATCAATTATGAGAGATATTGATTTGAGTGGGAGCGCACTATTGAATTAACTTGTTTAATTCTCAGTGCAATTAATTATGAACTCTGTCTAAGTGTGATTTGCATAATAGTTGTAGAATTATGGCTTGCGTTTCCACCTTCCCTGTTAAAATTGAATAGCTGTTAAATATCTGGTTAAATCTTTACGGTTGGTAACGTAATGTGAGGATTGTCCTCAAGAGTGCCGAGAAGGACTTTGTCCTATCGCATACTTTCGGTATTCTCTCGCTTATGCTATGGATCATGTGACTCTCGTCCTTCGATCCAAAAGCTAGAATTCCGTTTCAGTCAAGTGCAATATGTTTGCTTCATGAGACCCGAACTTCGAAAGTTTGGATAGTTATGTGATATTCATGGAATCTGAAAATCATTTTCAGAGACAGACAAAGGCTAAAAGATATGAGATATCCAAAGCAATGTTTGTTTGCAAACTATTAGTAAAGGAGTTTACTATGCATTAGACTGATAAGAGAGGGATCCAGAAGAACGCCTGTCATATGATGAAAGGTGAATAAAACAACAACTTAAAGAGGAAGGAAGTGTCCAAAGGGTGTTAGTGTGACTTACACGCCTAGAAAGTCTAGGGCTTATGCCACTCTTAAGTTGAGTGCTTCTTCTGAGAGTAGGAGAAATGCTAAAAGTTAAACTGTTAGAAGTATAAAGGCAACAAGAAAGAAGACTGAAATATCCAGCTCATGTATGAATGTCATACACGTTTTTGATGTATAGAAAGCTGGTCAAAGATATAGTTCTTGGGAATTATGGTTAAACATGTTAATCACTAATTCTTGGGTATTGTGAGACAATCGCAAAGATACCCGCTCGATTGCATTCTTTGCAACTCGATGTAAGAACTACTATGGCCTGAAAGACTAGCCAGGAATGAGGTTTTGATACACGCTGGGAACATAGTAATAGTTACTATACCTTCCATTGGTGTATTCCCTATGTATTTACTTTCATAATTCATTTTAGAGTTTCATACACTCTAGCCCTTTGCATAAGGTATCTTGCAAAAAAGTTGTTCATAAGAGAACTTTTGATGTTCGATGTTATGAATAACATAAGGGCCATACTTTCATTGGGAATGAGATGTATGTTATGAATAATGATAATAATATATTACCTCTGTTTTTACTTTCATAATTCATTTTAGAGTTTCATACACTCTAGCCCATTGCAAAATGTTTGTTGCAAAAGGGTTGTTCATAAAAAGAACAATTGTTGTTCAGTATTATGAATAACATGAAGGGCCATGCTTCCATCCAGATGGGATGTATGTTATGAATATTGATAGTAATATGATACACCCATAACACTGACGCTAAATGTCGTAAGACTAAGAGAATACCACACAAGTGTGGCACTGCATTTGGTCACATTGGAGAAACCCGCATGGAAAATTCCATTATGATGGATTTTGAAGTCGTTTGATTTTGAATCATCTGACACTTGCAAATTTCCTCCGAAAAGTGAAGTGACTGAAATACCGTTCACAGGCCATAAGGAACGAGCAAAGAACTTATTGGTGATCATACATTTTGATGTATGTAGTCCGATAAATATTGTTGCAAACAGTGGATTTGTCTACCTTCAAAAATGACTCAAGTAGATATATGGATATTTACTTGATAAGACGTAAGTCTAGATCTTTTGAATTCATTCAAAAGGTTTTCAAGAATGAAGTAGAAGTTATTGTAACAAGAAAATTATGTTTCTACAATTCGATTGCAGAAAGGAATTTTTGTGTTACAAGTTTAGCGAATGTCTGATGAGTTGTGAAAGGGGTTTCATCACTTGCACCTCTCGGAACACCACTGCAAGTGGAAAGTCCGTGAAGATGTAATCGAACCATTTATGACATGGTAAGATCAAAGATGACATAAATAATTTTGCCATTATCCCTTTTAAAAGGTGATGCTTTAGAGACTGCGGCTTTTACACTAAAAAGAGCTCCATCGGGTCTGTTGAAATGACACCATGGTATGGTACGCCCAACCATGTTATATCTTTTCTTAAACATTTAGAATATGGGGCTTGTGTAAAAGGTTACAAACCTATTCCAAATCAGACAAGTGCTACTTTGTAGGTTATCCCAAGTCATTGGGTATTCCTCCCTCACTATACCAAGGCAAATAGGTTTGCCACAAAGAACGGTATGCTTTTTGAAGAAAATGGATCTTTCAAGAAGGGGAGTGGGAGAATAGTGCAACTCGACGAGATAAAACAGTATCTTCGTCATCAGGTCAAAGGAAAGAGACCTTGGAAGTAATTCCGGAGTTTCCTACTGCGACTGATACGGAAGTCTCTACAATAAAATGTATGGACTTCAGTCGAACTTGCAGCTGAACCACGTAGGCAAGGCTCGTGCAAACCTCTCAGGTGCACAAACGAGATATTGTTGTTAGACAACAGTATACCTACGATACACAAGGAAGCGTTGATGGGCCCTGACTCCAGGATTGGCTAAATGCCAATACAATCCGAGATAGTTTCCATATAAATGTTTCAAGATTAAAATCTTGATACACCTTTCGGAAGACTTAGAGTCTAACGAATTTTATGGAACTAAAAACTGATATGGGTAAAAATGTTTTATCCATAAAGCTAGACTTGTTGCAATATACAAGTTCAAGGAGTTGACTACGATGAGGTTGTTTCACCGTAGCGATGCTTAAAGTCGGTTCGGGTTGAACTAGCAATTAATACATATTTCAAATCATGAGATATGAAACAAAGGATGACAAAAGGATTTCCATCTGATGGAAATAAAACCAAGGACTTGCATGTGTTACAGTCCAAGGTATTTTGTCAGTCCAGAGGATGCTAGTAAGTATGCAAACTTCAGAGTTCGAGCGATGGACAGAAGAGAGCAAAATGGAGTTGGAATCTTCGTGTTTTGATGAAATGGTCAAAAAGGGTTTTTGACTTCATCAATGGGTAACGAAGATGCTTGTGATTCAAGAAAGTAAGTGGGAGCATAATAATATTTCTAAAAATGTTGTGTGCTTGACACATTGTTAATTGGAAATAAATTTCTTGACACGAATTAGGACTTCATTTGAAAATAGTTTTAGATGAAGTGCTTAATAGCCTTTATATTAGGCATGATGATCTATGGAGATAGATTTACCTAATGGGGCTGAGCAAAGATACATATTGACAAAATGCTAAAACCTTTTAGCATTAAAAATGTCAAGGAGTGATTCTTGCCGAAGTCACATGGAAAGAGTTTTTGCAAGACTCGGTGTCCCAAAACACTGATGAGCAAAATACATGATGGAGATTCCACACATTCTTGTGTTTGGATTAATCATGTATTCCATGGTATGTATAACAACCAGATATGTCCAGTACTCCCAAAGTTGTTGCGAGTATAGATACCAAAGTGATCAGAAGTACTGATCAAGGGACAACAGTGAAAAAGGGTCATTGAGTACTATAGTAGCACTAATGACAAGTTTTCTCGCAAGCGGAGATCATGAAGAGTTCGTTGTAAAAGGTTACATCGAAGCAGTCTTCATCAATGCTCCTTGCGATTTTTGATTTAAGTTAAGGGTTTTGTGTAATACACAATATGGTGGCACAATAGTTGGAAATTGTTCCAAACAAGTTACTGTGGCGAATTCTATAACAGAGGCGAAGTATGTTGCCGCTTTTAAAAGCGACAAAGAAGATGTTGAATCATATAGTTCATTCATGAACTTAGTATGGTTCCAAGATGGCTTTTGTCAATGGGACACTACTGCAGGTAGTTGCTCCATAACTCAGTCTGAGGAATCCAGGTTCGACCTGTGATTCACATACATACAAAACCAAGTCCACAAAAAATATGAATTTTGTGAAAGCGTGAAAACGCGAGGATATGCAAAGATACACACGGAGCTGAAGTCGTCAGATCCGTTGGACATCAGGCTATACCACAAACTAAGCATATTTACACCGGTGTGCCAAAGGTGTAAAGTGCATTAAGCATTAACTAGATTATTGACTCTAGTGCAAGTGGGAGTCTGTAGTAGATATGCCCTAGAGGCAATAATAAATGTTATTATTTATCTCCATGCTCATTATTATGTTTATGTTCCATGCTATAACTGCTGCGGTTCCCGAGCCCGTATATCCATAAAGGCTCTGGGGAAAACCCATGTGCACGTGTGGAATAATAAACGGTAAAATATATTCCTAGTCATGCCTCTAAGACTAGCTCAAGTGTTGCATGATGATTATGTTTTCCCAATCATGGGCATGTCTATGCCAGCAGCTTTGAGGGCAAAATGTTAGAAGAACATTTGTGTTGAATCGACCCGAATTGATGTTATGCTATAAGTTACATTCGTCACAAGTTAATGGTTAATAACACAGAGATGGTTAATGTTTGCATGATTCCTTAGACCATGAGAGTATCGAGTTTCTTCATGCTTGCTTCATGAACTTTGGGGTTTGTTAAACGTCATCCGTAAATGGGTGGCTATTACGGCAGCTTACGGGTTCATGGAAAAGTATGTCAAGTAACTTGATAGCTCAAGATTGGGATTTGCTCCTCCGACGATGGAGAGATATCTCTAGGCCCTCTCGGTGTTACGGTATCCATCATCGTCTGGCCAGACACTTTGTGATTTGATCACGAGGATGCCGAAACACGGTAACGAGAAAAGAGAACAATACCGGTAACGAGGTAACTAGCATAGTGGACAAGTTGTTGATTCACGGGAATGCCAACATGTCTCACCTCGGGTATTTGTAACATATCGCGAAGCAACCGGAATAGCACACGGCAACTGGAGGTTCACTCGAATATTCATTCGTGTGGGTATAGGGATCAATATGGGTGTCCACGGCTCCGATGTTGATCATTAATCGGAAGGGGTTCCGTGTCATGTCTATACTTCACCGAACCTATAGGGTCACACGCTTAAGGGTCATCTATCTGCTGAATACTAGACAGGGAGTCTGAGAGAAAATCACCGAAAAAGTTTCACACACCGAAAAAGTTTCGGACAACGGAAAAGTTCCGCAGAGAGAGGTCACCGGATGAGTTCCGGTGAAACTGAAAAGTTGTTTCAGAGGATACCATAAAGTCAAATTGGTTTCGGCACATGCCTAATAATTCTTGGAGGATGCCAGAATCATTCTAGAAACTTTCTGGAATTTTCTGGAAGAAAAACCGGAAATGTTCCGGAGCTGCCGGAGCCGCTTCAGATGCTTTTCGCAGATGAAAATCACTATTTCGGAATTGTTCCGGATTGCGTTGAAAATTATTTTTGTGGGTACTGGAAATGTTCTAGGAACACATGAAAATTTTCAGTTCAAACGGACGCTGAAAAATGTCGTCATGAATAGTGAAAGTGCTTTTTGGGTTACTTTTTGGAAAGCCATTATTTTGGGCTTTATCCCAAGAACTTTTGGGGATGACATGGAAGGATAAGGCCCCTTTTGAAGGGGCCCTACTAGGTGTGGCAGGCCACATGGGGGCTCCTCCTTGGAGCCCCCACTTATCCCTTGGTTTCACTTTTGGGTCCTTGGGAAGCACTCCTTTTCATGTGGGTTTTGGGTTTTCTTGTAAAACCACCCTACCCCTTGGGTTTCCTATAAATAGAGGTGGAGGGGCAGCCCTCCACACTCACTCCTTTCTCACATACAAGTGCCATTGCATGATCTAGCTTCTCTCTCCCTCCCCGCGAAATAGTTTTGCAGAGCCGAAAGGCTGTCTGGGTTCCGGTGGGACCTAGTTCTGGACGGCGAAGCCCTGCCGGATAGATGACACCGTATGTGTGCAACTCTGTAGAGAGGTCGTAGTTTCGATCTTAGTGCCCGAGGGGCTGTTCGTGAGTGCCTCCCGAAGGGCTGTCCAAGTGACGGTCCGAGTTCTGTGAGTCCTCCCGAAGGGCTGTCCGAGTGACCGTCCGAGTTTCGAAGGTCCTCCCGAAGGGCTGTCCGTGACACCGTCCGGGGGACTGTTCGACCGCCTCCCGGAGGGCTGTCCATGGGGCAGATAAGGGAGTACATCCTCGCGGTTGGGAGGTTGTAAATCCTAGTTGCGGGGATCTGCACCGCCGATCGTCATCGACTCTACTTCCGCTGCGCTACGAGTCGGTAACGAATATGATCAAACCTCGTATGCAGTCTGCATAGTGGTCCTGGGTTGGTGCGTAGGTCGGAATTTTTTTGTTTTCTGCTGCGTTACCCTACACCTAGATAAATAAAATCTATGTCACGTTGGTCGGCATAATTGTCATAAACAATAAATAAACCAAATAGTTATAAAATATAATATATACCACATCCGAATCATAGACAGGATGAGGGCCGATGGGGGCAGATACCAAAACCATCGCACTATATAATAACAAAGAATAATAAAAGTAAGAAAATTATACAAGTATCTATCTAAATCATACAAGTAAGAATTTTTCTCTTTTAGAAAGAAGATAAGAACAAGAGGCTCACCACGGTGGTGCCGGCGACGAGATCGGCGCGGACGATCGACGGCGGTGAAGACAGGGACGGGACGTGACGGACCGCTAAACCTAGACAAATCTTGAGGAAAATGGAGCTTGGAGGTCGAGTTTGGATAGGAGAAAGCTTAAGTAGTGTGGCTCGGGCATTTCATCGAACACCTCATGTGCATAGGAGGTGAGCTAGAGCACCACAAAGCCCTCCCCTCGCCGGCTAGAAAAAACAGAGCAGTGGAGTGCTCTGCTCGCGGGCGAGGGGTATATATAGCCACACCATTGGTCCCGGTTCATGGCTGGAACCGGGACTAAAGGCCACCCTTTGGTCCCGGTTCCAGCCCTTTAGTCCCGGTTCCAGCCACGAACCGGGACCAATGGATGTGGGCCAGGAGCGAGGCCCATTGGTCCCGGTTTGTGTCTGGAACCGGGACAAAAGTGTCCAGACGAACCGGGACAATGCCCCACGAGGCCCGGCCGGCCCCCTGGGCGCACGAACCGGGACGTATGCCCCCATGGGTCCCGGTTCGTGACTGAACCGGGACTAATGGGCTGGGCAGGCCTGAACCAAAGCCCTGTTTTCTACTAGTGCGGTCATATTCTCGTGGTGCTTAGGCGAAGCCCTATGCGGATCACTTCACCATCACCGTCACCACGCCGTCATGCTGACGGAACTCATCTACTTCCTCGACACTTTGCTGGATCAAGAGTTCGAGGGACGTCATCGAGCTGAACGTGTGCAGAACTCGGAGGTGCCGTACGTTCGGTGCTTGATCGGTCGGAACGAGAAGAAATTCGACTACATCAACCGCGTTGTCAAACGCTTCCGCTTTTGGTCTACGAGGGTACGTAGACACACTCTCCCCCTCTCGTTGCTATGCATCTCCTAGATAGATCTTGCGTGAGCGTAGGAATTTTTTTGAAATTGCATGCTACGTTTCCCTACAGGATTAGTGGAATATGATGGATGAAACTAGACAATACGTTTATATGTCAACAGTTTTGATGTAAATATGGCAGAAGGGGCGTGCCTATTTCTTGTCCTCGATGATATTCAAGTTGTTGAAATCTGTTCTTGACCTCCCCACCTCCTCGATGCCATTTGTATTCCATTTGATGTTATTTGCATAAGGATAGTTGTGGTTTCAATTATAATTCATACCATTTTGTTGGCTGATAGCTTGATGTCATGCATACACATCACTCGTGGTGCGTGTATGCGTCTCTTGTTATGTTATTGCAAACGAAAATGCATGTAACATTTGTATGCCTACTATATCCCCACAACCAGATACATATATACACTTCCACTATCCCGCATACAGACTGAATCCTGGCTAGGGTAAAAGTACATATTAATTTGGAATCTATCAGGAAGAGTAGGAGAGATGTGGTGTGGCTAGTCTTGGTCACCCAAACCAACTTTCTCTCAACATCTACCTTGCCTTGCCTTGCCCTTACACTGAACTGAAGGTCGTCACTCCATAACATAACTGTATGTATTGTAAATAATTCCACAGTAGCTATATATAAGTTGACTAAATGTCCAACAGGAAAAATACCATCAGGTGGATGATGACATCTGATCGTGTCTTTACTATAAATCTTTTTAAAGACAACTTGTTATTGTGGACAATGGCTTCCAACAGAAATGTATGTGGAAAATAAAAGTTGCTCCTAAAATTAAAGTGCTTTACGGCTGATGGTTAAGAAGAGCATGTTAACCAAAGACAATTTTCCGAGCAGAGGTTGGATAGGTAAACAAATTGTGTGCTTTTTGTGGTATTGTTCATCTTTTTTTCAAACACTTAGTTGCTAAATTGGATTGGAGTTTGTTCAAATGTTCTTTCGATTTGAGAAATCTTCCTGGCAGCTTAAACACTTGTTTTGGCCTTTAGATTAAAAGATTTTCAAAGATAAATAAGAATCTGGTATTGGTGGGGGTTTCTGCGTTCTTCTGGACTATATGGAGATGCAAGAATACTATTGTGTTTGAGAGAAAGAACAATTATGATCCAATTATTCTCATCAAATTGATATGTCATTGTATATCTTATTGGGCCATTCTGTATATAAGGAAAATCGAAGGGTGCTGGTGCTGGGGTAAGAGTCGTAGAGCATGTGGCCAATGAGGTGTATGGAGCTTCACAATGGTGGAAACCAGGAGTTCTCAGGAATCAGTGGCTGATGCTTTTGAATTTTTCTGGAGGCTGAACTTTGCTTGGTGATGTTTGTCCCCTCAATGCTGATGTCCGCTTTGGTTTTATCTTCTGTATTTGGCTCTAGGGTTTCGTGCTGGTAGTTTCTAATGTTGCTGAGTTTAGAACTCTGGTGGATTATGTAATGTTTGTGTCCGCCCTTGTTGTGGCGTCGGAGGCTAGATTCTTCATCTGGTGAGCTGGTTTTTTCTGAGATATTTTGCCGCTTGGTTTGATGATGTTTTTAGCTTTGTTGTAGTTGTTGGTGGGTGTTAGTTTGTAAGATACGAACCAGATGATTTCTGTAAAATAACTCAGAGAGGAAGGCTCTCATTTGCTTAAAAAAATGAAAATTTATTGAATTTGCAATTTGGGTAAATCGAATTTATGAGAGGAGGAATGGTCGGACGAGGAAGAAAGTTGGAGGAAGAAGAAAAAAGGACGGGCCGGCTATTGTATTTTAATGTAACGGCCTAGAAAATTGACTTACCCAAAATAAATTTTCAGGCAACTTAAAGTATAGCCGGTCCCTAATTAATTTAGTAGGGACTATTTTGATGTGTTTTGTTATATTCGACGCCATGACTCTGAAGTCTAAACAATATAACCCGAGTGGATATTTGGTTACTTCCTAGACTAAATGAAATAGCAGGTCCTGCAACCCTCTTCCATACATTTGGGGCATCTGAATTCCTCGAAAAACCCACAATCCAATTACAAGAGCATCGACAATAGATCGAAACCGAAAGCATTCACATAGATCAATTACGGTGCAACATCGTTACTATGAACGTTGTACAAGTAACATCATGAGTATATACGTACCATATAACAACTGAATGAATGAATGAATGAATCAACGAACGAACGAGCGAAGGAGCTATATGCAAGATGGAACTGATATATCCCTCGGTCCAGACGCGAGGTCGCTAGCTCAGCATGATCTTGAACTCGTCGAAGCTGAGTACGCCGTCGCCGTCAAGGTCGAACCGGCAGATCATGGCGAGGCACTCGCCGGCGGCCCGCTCAGCGCCGAGCCTACCGAGCATCCGGCCCAAGCTGGCCGGCGTGATGCACCCCTGCCCCTCCATCTCGTACATCCCGAACGCCTCCCTCAGCACCCGGATCCTCAGCTCGTCGTTCTCCTCGTCCGCGCCCGCCCAGGCCGCCTGCTGCTCCAGCTCGAGGAACTCGGCCTCGCATAGCAGGCCATCGCCGTCTGCCTCCGCCGACGCCACCAGCGCCTCAGCCTCCTCCGCCGGCAAGTCCTCGCACAGCGTCGCCCGCATGCACCCCCGCAGCTCCGCCGCCGAGACTCTGCCGTCCCCGTCACGGTCCAGCGACGCGAACCCTCGGCTCGCCCGACGACGCAACCATTCTCGCCGGATGGTCGACGCTACAGAGGCTCTTAATAAGACTTTAGCAGTTGATCTTGATCCTGCCTGTGCAGCTGTTCTTCCTTGATCCTCTGCTATAAAGCTGTGCGTTGCTGCTATGCATGATCTTGGAGGAGGTGCGCGTGTGCATATATACTCTGGGGCCGACGCGGTCCTTGGAAGCTTCACGGCATGCAGGGAGAGAGGAGAGATGCCGTGGTCGTCTTGGACATGTCGCGTCGCGGGTTGGACATGCGGGTTATTCTTCTGGTCTGGGTGGTCAACCAAGGCAGGCCAGTATTCTCAAGGAAATGGATTCGAAGCTTTCACGTGGCGTCCGTGTGTCGATTAATTCGAGAAACAAATACTCCCTCCGTTCCGATTTACCCGTCGTGGTTTCAGTTCAAATTTGAACTAAAACCACGACGAGTAAATCGAAATCGGAGGGAGTAGAAGCACGCGGGGAAAGAGGCGGCGAGATCTGTTGCTTCGTTCCGGGACAAGAAAAGCCGGAAAGATGAGTGTTGTTTGCGCGTACTAGTACGTCGGTTGGAGTCGCGTGTGTGGATTGTTACTCTGGCCGGTCCGGCGTTCGCGTGCGTGGGTTCGTAAGCAAGTTCATTACATGTCGGCATCGTGCCACTGCTGTTGGATGGAGCAATTGTATTTTGTCAACTGTTTGGTTGGGAGCGTTGATGCAACGCGTACACATTTCACTTGCCTCCGTTCAACAATTGTGCGTGATTTTCGAGATAGGCTTGGTTCCGTTAGGGCATGTACAATGGTGCTATCTTAAAAGTGCCACGTAGGATAAATGATGAGGTGGAGGACAGAGAACTCATAAGAAAAGACTTGTTTTCTCTTATTTAAGAGAAGACAAGAGATGATCTCTTAGCACAATATGTCTCACCACGTTTTTAGTAATAGCTAGTTATTGAAGATAAGGCTAAGAGATGACCCATTGTAGACATTTTTTTCTGTCATCTCTAAATTACATGCAAGACTTAAGATAAGACTATCTTATCAACCATTGTGCATGCCCTTAGGGCATCTTTAAAGCGGACCCTTAAACTGCCCACAACCGTTCAGACGGCATATGGAAATGTTTAGCCATTGAACACGGTTCTGTATGGGTACGCCGATCGGGCCGGATGCATTTTCTGCAAAGTCGAAACAAATGTGGGAGGCTTTGCAAGAGTCCCAACAATAGCCATGCAGGACTACGACACCCCGGCAACCCAAAACTCATCCCGGCCCCATGAGTCCATCCTCCCATCTTTCTCTACATCCTTTTTCTATCTTGCTTCCGTCGCCGCGTCACCACTCCGGCCGCCCAGTCACACCCTTGCCGGAACTCGACGACTCCGTCTCCTCGAATGCTACACCCGGGCTCCACGCCGCTTCTCCTCCGCCGCAATTATGATCCTATTATTCTCATCAAACTGATATATCATTGGATATCTTCTTGGGCCATTCCGTAGATAAATGAAGAAAATCAAAGGGTGTTGATGCTGGGGGCAAGAATCATAGAGCATGTAGCACATGAGGTGTATAGAGCTTCACAAGGGAGGAGACTAGCAGTTCTCAGTGATCAGTGGCTGATGCTGGAGTGATGCTTCGGATTTTTTCTAGAACCAGATTTTTGCTTGGTGATGTCTTTCCCATGGATGCTGATGTCCGCTTCGAATCTATCTTCTGTATTTGTAGTTGTGGTTTGGCTCTAGGTTTTGTGCTGGTAGCTTCTAATGTTGTTGAGTTTAAAACTCTAGTGGTTTGTGTAATATGTTTGTGTCTGCCCTTGTTTGTGGCGTTGGAGTCTAGGTTCTTCATCTGGTGAGCTGTTTTTCCCCAGATGTTTTGCCTCTTGGTTTGATGATGTTTTTAGCTTTGTTGTAGTTGCTAGTTGGAGTTAGTTTGTAAGATCTGAACCAGATGATTTCTTTAATAGACATCAGAGAGGAAGGCTCTCTTTTGCTTAAAAAATGTAAGTTCATTGAATTTGCAATTTGGGTAGGTCGGTTTTGTGGAAGGAGGAACAGCCAGACAATAAAAAGCTGGAGGAAGAAGGAAAAAAAGACGCCCAGAGGTCCCCCCACGCCTCCCCCTTCCCGTCGCCGCCGTCGGCTGGCGCGGCCGGGCATTGCCCGCGTGGCGTCGTTTGCATAGGCGTAGAATTAAATGAAGAAACAGAGAATTGAACATCATATTATAATACCGTATCATAATAAATTCTATGCTGCCATGTATCATTCATGGTAATAAATGAGACCACCTAAGATACTAGTTTATGATACTATGTGATATGTCCATTTTTCATCATGCTTTTATATTGATATTTATTGCATTATGGGCTATTATTACACATTATATCACAATACTTATGCCTATTCTCTCTTATTTTATAAGGTTTACATGAAGAGGGAGAATGCCGACAGCTGGAATTCTGGGCTGGAAAAGGAGCAAATATTAGAGATCTATTCTGCACAACTCCAAAAGTGCTGAAACTTCACGGAGAGTCATTTTGAAATTAATAAAAAATATTAGGCGAAGAAAGCACCAGAGGGGGGCCACCAGCCAGCCACAAGGGTGGAGGGCGCGCCCCCGTCCTTGTGGGCCCCCTGGCAGGCCTCCGACGTCCATCTTCTGCTATATGGTGTCTTTTACCCTGGAAAAAATCATGACGAAGCTTTCGGGATGAAGCACCGCCGTTTCGAGGCGGAACCTAGGCAGAACCAATCTAGGGCTCCAGCGGAGCTGTTCTACCGGGGAAACTTCCCTCCCGGAGGGGGAAATCGAAGCCATCGTCATCATCAACGATCCTCTCATCGAGAGGGGGTCAATCTCCATCAACATCTTCACCAGCACCATCCCCTCTCCAAACCCTAGTTCATCTCTTGTATCCGATCTTTGTCTCAAAATCTTAGATTGGTACCTGTGGGTTGCTAGTAGTGTTGATTACTCCTTGTAGTTAATGCTAGTTGGTTTATTCGGTGGAAGATCATATGTTCAGATTCTTAATGATAATTAATACTCCTCTGATTATGAACATGAATATGCTTTGTGAGTAGTTATGTTTGTTCCTGAGGATATGGGAGAAGTCTTGTTATAAGTAATCATGTGAATTTGGTATTCGTTCGATATTTTGATGAGATGTATATTGTCTTTACTCTAGTAGTGTTATGTGAACGTCGACTAAATGACACTTCACCATTATTTGGGCCTAGGGGAAGGCATTGGGAAGTAATAAGTAGATGATGTGTTGCTAGAGTGACAGAAGATTAAACCCTAGTTTATGCGTTGCTTCGTAAGGGGCTGATTTAGATCCATATGTTTCATGCTATGGTTAGATTTATCTTAATTCTTATTTCTTAGTTGCGGATGCTTGCGAGAGGGGTTAATCATAAGTGGGAGGCTTGTCCAAGGAAGGGCAGCACCCAAGCATCGGTCCACGCACATATCAAATTATCAACGTAACGAACGCGAATCATATGAGCATGATGAAAACTAACTTGACAACAATTCCCATGTGTCCTCGGGAGCGCTTTGCTTTATATAAGAGTTCGTCCAGGCTTGTCCTTTGCTACAAAAAGGATTAGGCCACCTTACTGCACCTTGTTTACTTTTGTTACTTGTTACCCGTTACGAATTATCTTATCACACAACTATCTGTTACCGATAATTTCAGTGCTTGTAGAGAATACCTTGCTGAAAACCGCTTGTCATTTCCTTCTGCTCCTCGTTGGGTTCGACACTCTTACTTATCGAAAGGACTACGATAGATCCCCTATACTTGTGGGTCATCAAGACTCTTTTCTAGCACCATTGCCGGGGAGTGAAGCGCCTTTGGTACGTGGAATTTTGTAAGGAAACATTTATATAGTGTGCTGAAATTTACTGTCACTTCTTACTATGGAAAATAATCCTTTGAGGGGCTTGTTCGGGGTATCTTCACCTCGACCGGAAGAGCAAAGAGTTGCTTCTCAATCTACTGCACCTACTGAAAATATTTATGATGAAATTCCTTCGGGTATGATAGAGAAACTGCTAGCTAATCCTTATGCAGGAGATGGAACATTACATCCCAATATGCACCTAATCTATGTGGATGAAGTTTGTGGATTATTTCAGCTTGCAGGTATACCCAAGGATGTTGTCAAGAAGAAGGTCTTCCCTTTATCTTTGAAGGGAAAGGCATTGACATGGTATAGGCTATGTGATGATATTGGATCATGGAACTACAACCGATTGAAATTGGAATTTCATCAGAAGTTTTATCCTATGCATCTGGTTCATCGTGATCGTAATTATATATATAATTTTTGGCCTCGTGAAGGAGAAAGTATCGCTCAAGCTTGGAGGAGGCTTAAGTCAATGTTATATTCATGCCCCAATCATGAGCTCTCAAGAGAAATTATTATTCAGAATTTTTATGATCGGCTTTCTCATAATGATCGATCCAGGCTCGATACTTCTTGTGCTGGTTCTTATATGAAGAAGGATATTTAATTCAAATGGGACTTATTGGAAAGAATTAAACGCAACTCTGAAGATTGGGAACTCGACGAAGGTAAGGAGTCGTTTGATTGTGATAAATCTTTTATCGATACCGATGCTTTCCGTAATTTTAGCACTAAATATAGACTTGACACTGAGATAGTAGCTTCTTTCTGTGAATCTTTTGCTACTCATGTTGATCTCCCTAAGGAGAAGTGGTTTAAATATCATCCTCCCATTGAAGTGAAAGCAGTAGAACCTATTAAAGTTGAAGAAGAAACTATTACTTATAATGTTGATTCTGTTGTTCCTACTGCTTATATTGAGAAACCCCCTTTTCTTGTTAGAATAAAGGATCATGCTAAAGCTTCAACTGTAGTTCGTAAGAGTTATACTAGAACACCTACACCCCCTGAACAAATTAAAGTTGAACCTTTCAGAGAATGAAGAAAAGAAATTATTGAAAACTCTGAAGAAGCACCGTGCTGCTATTGGATATACTCTTGATGATCTTAAGGGCATTAGTCCCACTCTATGTCAGGACAAAATTAATTTGACGCGTGATGCTAAACCAGTTGTTGATCACCAACGACGGTTAAATCCTAAGATGAAAGAAGTGGTAAGAAATGAAATACTAAAGCTTCTGGAGGCAGGTATAATTTATCCTATTGCTGATAGTAACTGGGTAAGTCCTGTTCATTGTGTCCCTAAGAAGGGAGGTATTAGTGTTTTAAATAGCGGGCTATGACATATAGCGTCAACCCTTAAAAATAGCTATAGCTGGGCTATAGCGAGGCTATAGCGGCAAATTGTACATGAAATCATTTAGCAGCAACATGCTCAAACGGCTATAGCGGGGCTATAGCCGGCTATTTAAAACTATGGGTATTACTGTTGTTCCTAATGATAAGAATGAATTGATGCCACAAAGAATTATTACAGGTTATAGAATGGTAATTGATTTTCGCAAATTGAATAAAGTTACTAGAAAAGATCATTACCCTCTACCTTTTATTGATCAAATGCTAGAAAGACTATCCAAACATACACATTTTTGCTTTCTAGATGGTTATTCTGGTTTCTCTCAAATACATGTGTCAAAAGATGATCAGGATAAGACCACTTTTACTTGCCCTTTCGGTACCTTTGCTTATAGATGTATGCCTTTTGGTTTATGCAATACACCTGCTACCTTTCAAAGATGTATGACTGCTATATTTTCTGATTTTTATGAAAAGATTGTTGAGGTTTTCATGGATGATTTCTCCGTTTACAAAACTTCTTTTGATGATTGCTTGAGCAACCTTGATCGAGTTTTGCAGAGATGTGAAGAAACTAATCTTGTCTTGAATTGGGAGAAGTGCCACTTTATGGTTAATGAAGGTATTGTCTTGGGGCATAAAATTTCTGAAAGAGGTATTGAAGTTGATAAAGCTAAAGTAGATGCTATTGAAAAGATGCCGTGTCCTAAAAATATCAAAGGTATAAGAAGTTTCCTTGGTCATGCTGGTTTCTATAGGAGGTTTATTAAAGACTTCTCTAAAATTTCTAGGCCTCTCACTAATCTCTTGCAAAAAGATGTTTCTTTTGTTTTTGATGATGATTGTGTAGAAGCATTTGAAATACTTAAGAAAGTCTTGATTTCTGCACCTATTGTTCAGCCACCTGATTGGAATTTACCCTTTGAAATTATGTGTGATGCTAGTGATTATGCTGTTGGTGTTGTTCTAGGACAAAGAGTTGATAAGAAATTAAATGTTATTCATTATGCTAGTAAAACTCTAGACAGTGCCCAGAGAAATTATGCTACTACTGAAAAAGATTTTTTAGGAGTTGTATTTGCTTGTGATAAGTTCAGATCTTACATTGTTGATTCCAAAGTAACTGTTCACACTGATCATGCTGCTATTAAATATCTTATGGAAAATTAAGATGCTAAACCTAGACTTATTAGATGTGTCCTCCTGCTACAAGAATTTGATTTGCATATTGTTGATAGAAAGGGAGCTGAGAACCCCGTTGCAGACAACTTGTCTAGGTTAGAAAATGTTCTTGATGACCCACTGCCTATTGATGATAGCTTTCCTGATGAACAATTAAATGTCATAAATGCTTCCCGAAATGCTCCATGGTATGCTGATTATGCTAATTACATTGTTGCTAAATTTATACCACCTAGTTTCACATACCAACAAAAGAATTTTTTTTCTATGATTTAAGACATTACTTTTGGGATGACCCACACCTTTATAAAGAAGGAGTACATGGTGTTATTAGACGTTGTGTACCTGAGCATGAACAGGAACATATCCTACGCAAGTGCCACTCCGAGTCTTACGGAGGACACCATGCTGGAGATAGAACTGCACACAAGGTATTGCAATCCGGTTTTTATTGGCCTACTCTCTTCAAGGATGCTTGTAAGTTTGTCTTGTCTTGTGATGAATGCCAAAGAATTGGCAATATTAGTAGACGTCAGGAAATGCCTATGAATTATTCACTTGTTATTGAACCATTTGATGTTTGGGGCTTTGATTATATGGGACCTTTTCCTTCCTCTAATGGGTATACACATATTTTAGTTGCTGTTGATTATGTTACTAAGTGGGTAGAAGCTATTCCAACTAGTAATGCCGGTCATCACACTTCTATTAAGATGCTTAAAGAAGTTATTTTTCCGAGGTTTGGAGTCCCTAGATATTTAATGACTGATGGTGGTTCACATTTTATTCATGGTGCTTTCCGTAAAATGCTTGCTAAATATGATGTCAACCATAGAATTGCATCTCCTTATCATCCTTAGTCTAGTGGTCAAGTAGAATTGAGCAATAGAGAGATTAAATTGATTTTGTAAAAGATTGTTAATAGATATAGAAAGAATTGGTCTAAGAAACTTGATGATGCATTATGGGCTTATAGAACTGCTTATAAGAATTCTATGGGTATGTTTCCGTATAAAATGGTTTATGGAAAAGCATGTCACTTGCCTCTTGAACTAGAACACAAGGCATATTGGGCTATTAAAGAGCTCAATTATGATTTCAAACTTGCCGGTGAGAAGAGGTTATTTGACATTAGCTCACTTGATGAATGGAGAACCCAAGCCTATGAGAATGCCAAGTTGTTTAAAGAAAAAGTTAAAAGATGGCATGACAAAAGGATATAAAAGCGTGAGTTTAATGTAGGTGATCATGTTTTGCTATACAACTCTTGTTTAAGATTTTTTGCAGGAAAACTTCTCTCTAAATGGGAAGGTCCTTACATTATCGAGGATGTCTATCGTTCCGGTGCCATCAAGATCAACAACACCGAGGGCACAAATCCGAAGGTACTAAACGGTCAAAGAATCAAACATTATATTTCAGGTACTCCCATAAATGTTGAAACCAATGTTATTGACACCGTAACACCAGAGGAGTACATAAGGGACACCTTACAGAACGTTTCAGACTCCAAAAAGGAATAGGTATGTGGTACAGTAAGTAAACCGACTCCAAAACATTTCCAATGATAATTTTTCTCCCTTTTGGAATATTTAAAAAATTAGGAAAATTAAAAGTAGTCCGAAAGAGACACGAGGCGTCCACAAGGGTGGAGGGCGCGCCCTACCCCCTGGGCGCGCCCCCCGACCTTGTGGCCAGCTCGTGCGCCCTCCGAACTCTGTTTTCTTGCACAATACTTATTTTGGTCTGTAAAAGTTCATTATATAATCTCCCGAAGGTTTTGACCACCGTACCACGGCAAAATCCCCTGTTTTCGTTTTGAGCTGTTTTTTGCCAGAGTTCTCAAGGCCAGGTATCATGTCGTCCCCCTCCTCCAACAACGCGGACGGCGATGCTTGGTTGATGCAGATGGAACTTAGAAGGGAGCACACCGAAGGAGTCACGATGGAGGAGGATGAAGCAGATTTGCTTGAGGAACAACCTCTGGCATCGGAGAGGGGTACTCTGGCGGGCATCTCCACTATTCCAAATCCCCGTCAAGCCATAGGAGCTACAAACAACCATGAAGACCAAGATGTTCGAGAAGGGCTTCCCCCTAGGAGGCCCTTACACTGGTTACATCCGAACAACTTTCATAATTTGGTTCATAATTACGGAGTGGAGAACACCCCTCGTACACATATACCCTCCAATTTGGACATATCCCGTCCAAGTGAAAGCAATGCAGGGAAGAGTTCTTGGGGGCCTGAAAATAAGCATCTTATGGAGGAAATTCAGAAGAATGCAAATATGCTCCAACGTGTGCTCCAAGAACTGCAAGTTCTGAAAGGTGCATTAATGAAGCTAACGGAATCATCAACAACTCCATCAACACCACCTCCGAAGAAAGAGTCATAAATACATGGGTATGGGCACTCCCCTTGGCAACTGCCAAGCTTGGGGGAGGTGCCCCGGTATCGTATCACCATCACACATTTACCTTTATCATTTTTCTTAGTTCGATCCTTTTGGTTATATCTTAATCTAGTAGAATAAAGTTTTTAGTATGATCTAGCTTTGAGTTTTGTTTTGATCTCTATCTATGTAATCGAGTCCGTGAGTTGTATATAATAAAGAGTAGTTTTGAGTTGAGGGCTTTGCTTTCTTGCTATGATCTTGAGGGAATTAAATAAAAGAAAGAATAAAAAGAAATAAAAAGATCATATATTGATCTTATGGAGAGTAATGACTTCACACATAAAGAGTATGATGAATAAAATTTGTTGATAGTTGACAAACATAGTTTTGGTCATTGTTGCAATTAATAGGAAGTAATAAAGAAAGAGAGGCTTTACTTATAAATATGCTATCCTGGACATCTTTTGTAATTGTGAGCACTCATTAAAATATGACATGCTAAAAAGTTGATGTTGGACAAGGAAGACAACATAATGGGTTATGTTTTCTTATATTCGAATAGAAGTTATATTGTCATGGATCCTACAACATGTTGAGCTTTCCTTTCCCTCTCATGCTAGCCAAATACTTTGCACCAAGTAGAGATACTACTTGTGCTTCCAAACATCCCTAAACCCAGTTTTGCCATGAGAGTCCACCATAGCTACCTATGGATTGAGTAAGATCCTTCAAGTAAGTTGTCATCGATGCAAGCAATAAAAATTGCTCTCTACATATGTATGATCTATTAGTGTGAAGAAAATAAGCTTTATACGAACTTGTGATATGGAAGAAATAAAAGCGACGGACTGCATAATAAAGGTCCTTATCACAAGCGGCAATATAAAGTGACGTTCTTTTGCATTAAGATTTTGTGCATCCAACCATAAAAGCGCATGAAAACCTCTGCTTCCCTCTATGAAGGGCCTATCTTTTATTTTTATCTTCTACCCTTATACAAGAGTTATGGTGATCTTCACCTTTCCTTTTTACACTTTTTCCTTTTGGCAAGCACTATGTGTTGGAGAAAGATCCAGATATATGTATCCACTCGGATGTAGGTTATCATAAAGTATTACTATTGACATTACCCTTGAGGTAAAAGGTTGGGAGGCGAAACTATAAGCCCCTATCTTTCTCTGTGTCCGATTGAAGCTTTGAACCCATAAGTATTGCGTGAGTGTTAGCAATTATGAAAGACTAAATGATAGTTGAGTATGTGGACTTGCTGAAAAGCTTTTATATTGACTCTTTCCGATGTTATGATAAATTGCAATTGCTTCAATGACTGAGATCATAGTGTGTTAGTTTTCAATAAAGTTTCTGATTCATACTTTACCTTGTGAACGAATTATTACTCTGACATAAAAAATTATATGCCATAATATGTTGCTGTTCTAAAGCTGATCATGATGCCCTCATGACCGTATTCTATTTTATCGACACCTCTATCTCTAAGCATGCGGACATATTTTTCGATATCGGCTTTCGCTTGAGGACAAGCGAGGTCTAAGCTTGGGGGAGTTGATACGTCCATTTTGCGTCATGCTTTTATATTGATATTTATTGCATTATGGGCTATTATTACACATTATATCACAATACTTATGGCTATTCTCTCTTATTTTATAAGGTTTACATGAAGAGGGAGAATGCCGGCAGCTGGAATTCTGGGTTGGAAAAGGAGCAAATATTAGAGAACTATTCTGCACAACTCCAAAAGTCCTGAAACTTCACGGAGAGTCATTTTAGAATTAATAAAAAATATTGGGTGAAGAAAGCACCAGAGGGGGGCCACCAGCCAGCCACAAGGGTGGAGGGCGCGCCCTACCCCCCTGGGCGCGCCCCTCATCCTTGTGGGCCCCCTGGCAGGCCTCCGACGTCCATCTTCTGCTATATGGTGTATTTTACCCTGGAAAAAATCATAAGGAAGCTTTCGGGACGAAGCGCCGCCGTCTCGAGGCGGAACCTGGGCAGAACCAATCTAGGGCTCCGGCGGAGCTGTTCTGCCGGGGAAACTTCCCTCCCGGAGGGTGAAATCGAAGCCATCGTCATCATCAACGATCCTCTCGTCGAGAGGGGGTCAATCTCCATCAACATCTTCAGCAGCACCATCCCCTCTCCAAACCCTAGTTCATCTCTTGTAACCGATCTTTGTCTCAAAACCTCAGATTGGTACCTGTGGGTTGCTAGTAGTGTTGATTACTCCTTGTAGTTGATGCTAGTTAGTTTATTCGGTGGAAGATCATATGTTCAGATCCTTAATGATAATTAATACTCCTCTGATTATGAACATGAATATGCTTTGTGAGTAGTTACGTTTGTTCCTGAGGACATGGGAGAAGTCTTGTTATAAGTAATCATGTGAATTTGTTATTCGTTCGATATTTTGATGAGATGTATGTTGTCTTTACTCTAGTGGTGTTATGTGAACGTCGACTACATGACACTTCACCATTATTTGGGCCTAGGGGAAGGCATTGGGAAGTAATAAATAGATGATGGGTTGCTAGAGTGACAGAAGCTTAAAGCCTAGTTTATGCGTTGCTTCGTAAGGGGCTGATTTGGATCCATATGTTTCATGCTATGGTTAGATTTATCTTAATTCTTCTTTCGTAGTTGCGGATGCTTGCGAGAGGGGTTAATCATAAGTGGGAGGCTTGTCCAAGGAAGGGCAGCACCCAAGCACCGGTCCACCCACATATCAAATTATCAAAGTAACGAAAGCGAATCATATGAGCATGATGAAAACTAACTTGACAACAATTCCCATGTGTCCTCGGGAGCACTTTGCTTTATATAAGAGTTCGTCCAGGCTTGTCCTTTGCTACAAAAAGGATTAGGCCACCTTACTGCACCTTGTTTACTTTTGTTACTTGTTACCCGTTACGAATTATCTTATCACACAACTATCTGTTACCGATAATTTCAGTGCTTGCAGAGAATACTTTGCTGAAAACTGCTTGTCATTTCCTTCTGCTCCTCGTTGGGTTCGACACTCTTACTTATCGAAAGGAGTGAATAGATCCCGTATACTTGTGGGTCATCACTATGCAAGTATCATTCACTAGTATCATATGCATGATACTAGTATATGATACTCCCTGCTACGACTAACCTAATGGGTTTGGAGCCGAGGATGACAAGTCAACCCCTTCACATTCACGTTTTCCATTCATTTCGGGCATGTGAATTCCTCAAGAAACCCACAATCCAATTCCAAGAGCATCAACAATCGATCGAGACCAAAGGTATTCACATAGATCAATTACTATGCATTATCATTACAAATTTTGGAGCTTTCATTCGCGTGCCGACTTCTAAACCTCCCCTGATTCTCGTAACCCCCGCGTCGCCTCCCCGAGCGAAGCGACTGGGGCGGCCTCCTCTCCCGTCTCTGTCCAGAGGTCCCCCACGCCTCCCCTTTCCCGTCGCCGTCTTCGGCTGGCGCGGCTGAGCATTGCCCGCGTGGCTCCATTGCGTGGCCGGCGGTGGCGGCCTCTTCCTTTCGCCGTCACGGACGCCTGGCTCAGGTGGGTCTGCTTCGGCGGCGGTGCAGCTCGGTGGCGGCGCGGCCCCTTGACGGCTGGATGCAAGAGCTGGCCGGCGGCACCCTGCAGGCCCAGATCTGGGCCATTGGGGCTTGATCTGGGTCAGGGCCGGCCAGTTCGGATTCCACCGGGGCGCTTTTGGCTGGCTGGCGAGCTCCTTGCGACAGGGGTGGTGGCTATTGTTCTGCGTCGGCTGCAGCACGGCGGCGGGAGCTTCACGGGCCCGATCTGGGCTCGATCGGGCAGTTGGCCTGGTGTGCTCCTGCTATTGCGTCCGGTCTGCTACGGCCCGAGCCAGTGGAGGTTCTTCCCTCCCACACGGCTACGGTACTGTCGACCCCTCTCTACTGTTAGGTCCGGCCGGCCTCGCAGCGTTTGCCATGGTGAGACGTCGGTGGTGTCCTCAAGACTGTGCGGGTGCATGTTGGTGGGTGGCGAGGATGGTGGAGCCGACGGTTGGTTCTGAGTTGTGGGTGTGAGGGGTCGGGAGAAATCTCTATCGGGTCTTGCCGGCACTGACGCGGTGACGCCTGTGGGTGTTGGGAAACATTGCATGGAAAACAAAAAAAATTCTACGCACATGCAATGATCTATCCATGGAGATGCATAGCAACGAGGGGAAGAGCATGTCCATGTACCCTCATAGACCGTAAGCGGAAGCATTTGACAACGTGGTTGATGTAGTCGAATTTCTTCGCGCTCCAACCTATCAAGTACCGAACGCACGGCACCTTCGCGTTCTGCACACGTTCAGCTCAGTGACGTCCCTCGCATTCTTGATCCAGCAAGACGTCGAGGTAGTACAAGATTTCCGTCAGCACGACAGTGTGGTGACGGTGATGGTGAAGTGATCTCCGCAGGGCTTCGCCTAAGCCCTACGAAAATATGACCGGGGTGTAAACGGTGGAGGGGGGCGCCACACACGGCTAGGCAATTGTGTGCTGTTTGCTAGGAGCCCCGCTCCCATATATATAGGTGGGAGGGAGGGAGGAGCAGCCAAAAGAGGCGCCCAAGTAGGAGGAATCCTACTTGGGGTCCCTCCCAAGCCGCGCCCCCTCTTTCCTTATTTGCAGTGCGGGGAAAGGCAGGGGAGGGTGGCGCCCCCCCCCTTTCCTTTCTCCCATGAGAGGGAAAGGCAGGAGGGGCAAGCCCTCCCCCTTTTCCTTCCCTAGGGCTGGCCAAACAAGGGAGGGGGTGCACCAGCCCCCTTGTGGGCTGGTCTGTCCCCTCCTTTGGCCCATAAGGCCCATAACTTGCCGGGGGGGGGGGGGGGTGCTCGGAACCCCTTTCGGTGACCCGATTCCTTCCCGGTACGTCGCGAAACACTTCCGGTGTCCAAATACCATCGTCCTATATATCAATATTTCCCTCTCAACCATTTCGAGACTCCTCGTCATGTCCGTGATCTCATCCAGGACTCTAAACAACATTCGATCACCAAAACATATAACTCATATAACACTATATCGTCAACGAATGTTAAGCGTGCGTACCCTACGGGTTCGAGAACTATGTAGACATGACCAAGACAACTCTCCGGTCAATAACCAATAGCGGAACCTGGATGCCCATATTGGCTCCTACATATTCTACGAAGATCTTTATCGGTCGAACCGTTATGACAAAATACGTAATTCCCTTTGTCCATCGGTATGTTACTTGCCCGAGATTCGATCGTCGGTATCTTCATACCTAGTTCAATATCATTACCGGCAAGTCTGTTTACTCATTCCGTAATACATCATCTTGCAACTAACTCATTTGTCACTTTGCTTGCAAGGATTCTTATGATGTGTATTACGGAGAGGGCCCAGAGATACCTCTCCGAAACTCGGAGTGACAGATCCTAATATTGATCTATGCCAACTCAACAAACACCTTCGGAGATACCTGTAGAGCATCTTTATGATCACCCAGTTACGTTGTGACGTTTGATAGCACACAAGGCATTCCTCCGGTATCCGGCAGTTGCATAATCTCATAGTCGAAGGAATATGTATTTGACATGAAGAAAGCAATAGCAATAAAACTGAACGATCATTATGCTAAGTGTCGGAGGGATTGACCACGGGTAGCCTCATCCACACCACTAAGCATTTCAAGACATCGGGGCTAGCAAAGCCCCTCACACCTTCTGGACATGCGGCCAGTTCCTTGGGCCGGCTGGCCTGGGAAGGCGGCTTCAGGGGAGGCCGGCTCCTAGCAGACGGCCCATCATCCCCTCAGAGTCTGCACTCAACCACTACTACAAGACGGGCATGGCTACAGGGCCACCCACTCCCCCAAATCCCGGGGGAGCGTGGCTACACTACAAGCTGACCAAGCAGTCACCCACCTTCCAGGCGTGGGACTGTAGCCATGCGACCGACGACATGGCCCTCGTCAGCCAGGGTCATGCTACAGCAAAAGGCAATCAGTACGGCCTATAGGCGGCGGGCCCTACCTGTTCGTGAGCTCCCAGAAGGCAGCACTCCCCAAGAAGGCGGCTTCGGGGGCGGGCTGGCCTCCAGCAGCCGGCCCTCTCCTCACTCAGAATCCGCGCTCAATTACTTCGATGAGACGGAGCATGGCAACATTGTGCGCTGCCCGAGCGGTGGGACTGTAGCCATACGTCTCCTGACACGACCTCCGTCATCAAGTACAACGCTACAGCAAAAGGCAATCAGCGTGTCCCACAGGCGGCGGGCCCTACCTGTCGGCTGGATTCTCGGTAGCCGGCGGGGCCCATCGGAGGCGGGCCCCAGCTGCCGACGGAGAACCCAGCGACCCTAGACACTGACGTCCGGGTCCTACACCCGGCCGTGTTACCATTGTACCCCTTGGGGGCAGGCCTATATATGCCCCCTGGAATCACCCATGCAAAGAGTTCAGCACACACGCCGCTCACACATACCATAGCTAGGGAGAGCAAGGTAGCAGCTCCGCCCTTCTTCCTCCTCAAGCAATACAGCTCAAGGAGCAAGCTTGCAACCACCATTCGATCATAGTCATCATGCGGAGACCCCGCAGAGCAGGACTAGGGGTGTTATCTCTCCGGAGAGCCCTGAACCTGGGTACGTCTTGTGTCCGATCGAGCCCGTGCTCACTCCAGCCTCCAGGGCCCGACGACGTCCTCTTGTCCCCATCCATGATAAGCCACCCCCTGGCATCTCTCACGAGAATACCCCGACAGTTGGCGCCCACCGTGGGGCCAAGCGCACCGTCGGTCAGAGACATGTTCTGGACGGGAACCTTTTCCCTCTCTGGCGAGCACGTCACGGCTGGCCTGATCAGCCAGCCCGGCGCGCCTGCTTGTGTTTGCACAAGCACGTCGCCTGACGCCGGGGCAACCTGCCCCGTGAGCTGCCTTGTCGACCTCCTCGGCAAGGTCAGCCTCTCCGATGAGCCCACCTCAGGCGCGGAGGCGCTCAGCTCTGTCGACCCCCTCTCCGAGCTCTTCGAGAAGCTCACCATCTCCGATACGGCCTCCACCGTCGGGTTCCCCTCCGACGTGGTGGTCGTTGACGATCCGCTCCCTCCTGTCGCCAGCAACACCGACGCTAGCATCGTCGCGGAGATCCTGGTCACTGGCCACAGCGGGGACTCCGATGGGGCTGCCCAGGACCCGTTGCGAGCGGCCATGCAGGGCCTGGCCACTCCCGTTGTGCCAACGCCGATGGGGCGACACTGGAGGCGTTCCGTGTCACGCTCCTTGACAGCGCCAACAAGATGGCGGCCATGAAGCGCCGCGCGGAGGCCAACCAGCGCGAGATCGACCACATCGCGGGTGGCACGCCGGCTGCTGGCGAGCCCAGCCGAGCCGGCGCCGTTCGGCAACGCAGCGCGGCCATAGCCAGCATGCTAGGGGTCGGACGCCCGATCTATGCCAACCCAGCACAGAACCTGCACGCCGCCCAGGCGGCGGCAGAAGACCTCGAGCACCTGGAGGGCGACGAGCGGCGCAGCCAGATGGCACGCCTCTGGGAGCTCCTCGACGGTGCGAACACGCAGCAGGATGCGTGCAACCGCGCGATGAAAGCCGGCAAGCAAGCCGAAAACCTCCCCCCCCTGCCGTGAGCATGGAGCGACCTCCCGGTCCCCAAGCGGCGGCGGCCGGGACCCACGCAATCCGGAGCCGGCTGCCAGCCGCAGTCGGCACACCCGCCTAACGATTGTTAACGGCCGGCAAGTTCCTCCAAGAGTGGAGGGCCAGCGACAGCAGGATGAGCGCCCGCCTCCCCCTCGCAGGGAGAGGCCGGCCTCTCCGGCGCCTGTAGACCATCCGACTCTCGGAGGCCGGCTTGGCCCCCGTGAAGGAGTCGGCGAGAATGATGCACGCAACTAGATCGGGTGGCTAGCTCGGTCCCTGGTGGTCGAGGAGGAGGATACAGTCGGCCCGGCCTGCTTCGGACCCCGCATCCA
This sequence comes from Thinopyrum elongatum, assembly GCA_011799875.1. NCBI lineage: Eukaryota > Viridiplantae > Streptophyta > Magnoliopsida > Poales > Poaceae > Thinopyrum > Thinopyrum elongatum. Next base: position 621,352,356 of record CM022299.1, read on the forward strand.
CGACGAGCCCTTCCCCAAAGGGTTCTCGCTCCCCCGAGACACCCCCAAGTACACCAGCTCCATGAAGCCGGAGGACTGACTGACCGATTATGCCACGGCAGTCAACATAGCAAACAACAACAAGCGCGTGGCCGTGAAGTATGTTCCGCTCATGCTCCAGGGCACGTCCCGGACATGGCTGAACAGCCTCAAGCCCCACAGCGCCAACAGCTGGTTGGATTTTGCCGACGTCTTCATCCGCAACTTCACCAGCACCTACAAGCGCCCCACAAGCCGCGCCAGCTCTCCATGTGCATTCAGGGCCTGACCGAGTCCAGCCGCGACTACCTGACGCGCTGGGCCGAGCTGCGCAACTCCTGCGAAGGCGGTGCACGAGGTGCATGAGGTACGAGGTACTTCACCGCCGGGTGCAGAGAGGGCACTCTGCTTAAGCACAAGCTCCTGTGCGACGAGCCGGCTACATTGGACGAGCTTCTGGTCGTGGCGGACAAGTACGCCACCGCCGACTCCTCCATGAAGTCGGAGATCCGAGTTGACGCGTCCGGGAAGGTGCTCCCGCCGGCTCCTCAAGCGCCGGCTGGTGACTCCAACCGGCACCAATAGCCGAATGACAACAAGCGCAAGGCCCATGAGCCGGCCACCAGCAGCCGACAAGTGGCCACTGTCGAGGATCAGCAGCCGGCCGGGCAACCCGGCCCCAAGCGCCAGAAGGGCGGCAAGGGTGCCTGGCTTCTCCTTCGAGCAAGCCCTTGATGCCCCGTGAAAGTTCCACAGCGGCGCAAAGTCGTCTAACCACACCACCCAGCAGTGCAACTGGCTTGCCAGAATCACCAAGGGTGAGGGTCTGCCGCCTCCTCCAACCGGTGGGGCGGCCCCACCTCCCCCGCAGCCGGTGGCACGCCCAGTCGGCATGCTCCAAGACGAGTTCCCCTACGCCAACGCCACCTACATCGTCTTCACCAGTGAAACCGACGACAAGCACAGCCAGCGCTAGCAACACCGCGAGGTGAACGCTGTCACCTCGGAGGTCCCCCAATTTATGCACTGGTCCGAGAGGCCCATCAGCTGGAGCCGTGAGGACCACCCGGCCGTGATGCCCTCGCTGGGTGCTTATGCAATGGTGCTGGAGTCCACCTTCTCGACGGAGGGGCGGGCCTGCCGCTTCTCCCGGATCCTGATAGATGGTGGTAGCAGCATCAACATCCTCTACCGCGATACCATGGAGAAGCTGGGCATCAAGGAGAAGCAGCTCCTACCTAGCTGGACCGTTTTCCATGGCATCGTCCTCGGACTTTCCTGCTCCCCAATCGGCAAGTTCAAGATTGAAGTCTTGTTCAGTGACAAGCTCCACTTCCGTCGCGAACCAATCTGGTTTGAGGTGGTTGATCTGGACAGCCCCTACCACGCGCTCTTGGGCCAGCCCGCACTGGCCAAATTCATGGTGGTGCCGCATTATGCCTACCTGAAAAATGAAGATGCCGGGTCCCAAGGGCATCATCACCATTGCCGGCGACTACCAGAAGTCGCTCACGTGCGCCGCTGCCAGCAGTCGGCTGGGCGAGTCCCTCAATATCGCCGAAGAGAAGCGCCTCCTTGACCGGGCGGTGGCCATGGCCAGCGAGAAGCCGGCCATACCATCCGACCCCAAGGACGCGGAGCCCCAGTGCTCCTTCCAGCCGGCCAAGGAGACCAAGAAGATCGCCTTGGACCCAGCGCACCCGGAAATATTTGCTGTCGTGGGGTCTAACCTCGATAGCAAATAGGAAAGCGAGCTCGTCGACTTCCTCCGTGAGAATCGGGACATCTTCGCATGGTCCCCCAACGACATGCCGGGTGTTCTGACTTATTTCGCCAAGCACAAGCTACATGTGAGATCGGGTGCAAAACCGGTCAAGCAACCCCTCCGCCGCCTATCAGAGGAGAAGGGAAGGATCGTTGGTGAAGAAATTGCCCGGCTTCTGGCAGCCGGCTTCATCATGGAATTGTTCTACCCGGACTAGCTCACCAACCCAGTCCTCGTTTTGAAGAAGAACAACAAGTGGCGCATGTGTATCGACTACACTAGCCTCAACAAAGCCTGCCCCAAGGACCCCTTTGCCTTGCCCCGGATAGATCAAGTGATCGACTCGACGGCTGGCTGCGAGCTGCTGTCTTTCTTGGACGCCTACTCCGGCTACCACCAGATCAAGCTGGACCTGGCTGATCGGCTGAAGACCGCCTTCATCACACCATTCAGAGCCTTCTGCTACCTGACCATGACGTTCGGCATGAGGAATGCCAGCGCCACCTTTCAGCGTTGCATGCAGAAGTGCCTCCTCAAGCAACTCGGCAGGAACGCCCACGTCTATGTGGACGATATTGTGGTAAAGACGGAGAAGCGTGGCACCCTTTTGGAGGATCTCAAGGAGACCTTCGACAACTTGCGCCGTTTCCAGATCAAGCTCAACCTGGAGAAGTGCGTCTTCGGAGTACCAGCCGGCCAGCTCCTTGGTTTCCTTGTCTCTGAGCGCGGGATCGAGTGCAATCCCGTGAAGATCAAGGCCATTGAGCGGATGAAGAAGCCGACCCGGCTGCGAGACGTCCAGAAGTTCACCGGGTGCCTAGCATCCCTCAGCCGGTTCATCAGCCGGCTGGGCGAGAAGGCCCCTCCCTTGTACCAGCTGATGAACAAGACCACATGCTTCGAGTGGACCGACCAGGCGGACGAGGGCTTCCTCCAGCTCAAGCGCATGCTGTCCACACCGCCTGTTCTGGCCGCTCCGGCTCCTAAAGAGCCCATGTTCCTCTACATCGCTGCTACCAGCCGGGTCGTCAGCACCGTGATCGTCGTCGAGCGTCTAGAAGACGGCAAGGCCCAGCCGGTCCAGAGCCGGTCTACTACCTGAGCGAGGTGCTGTCCGCCTCCAAGCAGAACTACCCCCACTACCAGAAGATGTGCTACGGTGTGTACTTCGCCACCAAGAAGCCCAATCAGTACTTCCAGGAGCACACCATCACGATCGTCTGCACTGCCCCCGTTGCCGAGATCATGGGCAACAGAGATGCATCAGGCCGGGTGGCAAAGTGGGCCATCGTGCTGGCTCCCCACACCATCCTCTACCAGCCCCGCACCGCCATCAAGTCCCAAGCCGCTGGCCGACTTCCTAGTCGACTGGGCCGAGACCCAGTACCTGCCGCCAGCGCCAGATTCTACCCATTGGCGGATGCACTTTGATGGCTCGAAGATGCGCACCGGTTTGGGAGCCGGCATTGTCCTCACCTCTCCCAAAGGCGACAAGATCAAGTACACGCTGCAGATCCACTTTGCCGCCTCCAACAATGTGGCCGAATACGAGGCAGTCATCCACGGGCTCCGGCTGGCCAAGGAGATCGGCATCTGCCGGATCTTGTGCTACGGCGACTTAGACTTGGTGGTCCAGCAGTCCTCCGGTGACTGGGACGCCAAGGACGCCAACATGGCGAGCTACCGCTTCTTCGTCCAGCAGATCAGTGGGCACTTCGACGGGTGCGAGTTCCTCCATGTGCCACGGGCCGACAACGAGCAAGCCGACGCCCTGGCGCGGATTGGTTCCACCCGGCAAGCCATACCAGCCGGCGTCTCCCTCGAGTGCCTGCGCAAGCCGTCTATCAGGCCTTCGCCGAAATCAGAGTCCATCTTCGTGCCGGCTGACCCCGAGGCAGTCGGATCCGGCTCAGGGACTTCAGCAGTCAGCCCGGGGACTTCGGCAAGCGACCCTAGGGCTGCAGCGCCAGAACCCGGCCCGGGGACTGCTGCAGTCGGTCCGTTGACTTCAACGGCGCAGCAGGCAGCGGCCGTCTCCGACCCACAGCCTCTCGACTCGACCGCCCTAGTACCGGTGGCTGTCATGACAGTGGTAGAAGCACCATCTTGGGCGCGGCCCATCCTCAACTTTCTGGTGAGCCGAGAGCTACCAGCCGACAAGATCTTGGCCCGGCAGGTGCAACGCCGGGCTGCAGCATACAATATAGTCAACAAAGAGCTTGTCAGGCGCAGTGTGACTGGTGTCTTCCAGCGCTGCGTGGAGCCAGAGAAGGGTATAGCAATCCTCAGGGATATTCATCAAGGAGAATGTGGCCACCATGCCGCCTCCAAAGCCCTCGTCGGCAAAGCTTTCCGCCACGGCTTCTTCTGGCCGACTGCTTTGGACGACGCCAAGGAGTTGGTCTGCAAGTGCAAGGGGTGCCAGCGCTTCAGCTCCAAGCAGCACCTGCCGGCTTCTGCACTCAAGACCATCCCCATCACTTGGCCATTTGCCGTGTGGGGGTTGGACATGGTGGGCCCGTTCAAGACAGCGTGCGGCGGCATGACCCATCTGCTGGTCGCCGTGGACAAATTCACGAAATGGATTGAGGCGAGGCCAATCAAGAAGCTGAATGGTCCGACTGCCATCACATTCATTGCGGATATCACCGTCCGGGATGGGATCCCGCACAGCATCATCACCGACAACGGCACGAACTTCGCCAAAGGCGCCATGGCCCGTTTCTGCGCGACGCAGGGCATCCGACTGGACTTAGCGTCCGTTACCCATCCGCAGTCAAACGGCCAGGTGGAGCGAGCAAACGGCCTCATCCTGTCCGGCATTAAGCCCCGACTGGTCGAGCCCCTGGAGCGCTTGGCTGGCTGCGGGATAGAAGAGCTGCCGGCCGTCCTTTGGAGTTTTCAAACTACGCTGAATAAAGCAACCGGCTTCACACCCTTCTTCCTCATGTACGGGGCCGAGGCTGTCATCCCAACGGACATCGAGTTCGACTCACCTCGCGTCACCATGTACACGGAGGCGGAAGCCAAGGAGGCGCGAGAAGACGGCGTCGATCTGCTGGAAGAGGCCCGGCTGCTGGCACTCAACCGGTCCGTCATCTACCAGCACAGCCTGTGCCGCTACCACAGCAGGAAGGTCAAGCCGCGTGCTTTCTGCGAGGGCGACATTGTGCTCCGGCTGATCCAGCGGACAGCCGGCCAGCACAAGCTCTCGGCTCCTTGCGAGGGGCCTTTCATCATTAGCAAGGCCCTAGGCAATGACTCCTACTACCTCATCGATGCACAAAAGCCCAGGGCACGCAAGAGGGACAATGCCGGCCAAGAGACGGAGCGTCCATGGAACGCGAATCTTATCCGTCCATTTTACAGTTGATGCAGTGTATGTACCACGCTACCTTTTGCTTTAAGCAAAGACAACAGGTCCCCCAAGGCGCACTCGGGGCTACCTTTTTATATATATGATAAGCTTCTCCTATGAATGTGTTCTTTCATTCTTCCGCCCTGTCCGGGTCCGGTCAGCCGGCCTAGGGGCTCGCCGCCTTGGCCTAAGTTGGTACCACCCGAAGTCGGCTAAGTAGTGTCCCGACGCCAAAGCCCTCTCTTCGCCTCAGCTACAGCTCGCAGCGCGACTGTCCGGCTGGCAAGAGCCATAGGCCGGAAACGCTATCCACATGAAAAACGACTAAAGAAGAACGCCAGTATAGGCTAAACCGGCTCCTCGCCTCTCGCGTCCGGCTGCTCAGCAGCCGGCCGGCCGTCTTCTCGCTCGATTAGCTGCGCCCTAGGCGGCCGAAGTAACTTGCCCATTCTAAATGGCCAAGTCCCTGACCCGGCCACAGACCGCAGCGCGGCTGTCCGGCTGGCAGGGCGGTAGCCAAAGGAAGACGGCAAAATAAAAAGCCAAATAGAGCAAAGACAAAACCGAGCCAGAGCCCGGCAAGAGGCACAAGCATGTGGGAAATAAATTATTTACATCGCAAAAGGCCCAAGGCTAGCATTCAACAAAGTTTGAAATACACCCCCAGCAGGTGGAACTGCGCATAATTAACTTGTTTGTTTTGAGCACAATGCAGAAAAACGTAAAAGATAACTAGGCCAGAGGTGCAGAAGGTGGCTCGGATGAGTCGGAGGTAGTTGTAGCGCCGGCTGGTGGGGCGTCCGGCTGACGGGTCTCGGCCTGGTCAGCGGCGGCGGCGGCCGACGTGGTCTCCCGCGGCTCGCTAGCTGAGGCCCGGTCGGGCTGAGTCCGGCTGGTCGCTCCACCGTCCGGTGCGACATCCCCGCCCTCCTCGTCCTCGCTCTCCTCGTCCTCGTCACTGGAGGAAATTTCCTCCGTCGAGTCCTCCCCCTCATTCGGGTCCAGCCCGAACCAGGAGGGCGGCACCTCGGTGCCGTCTTCCGCCCGCTCCGGGATGAAGAAGGTGACGTCGGCGTAGTTGGCAAGAGCGGCCGCGCGCTTGACGATCGCATCACGCTCCGCCTCCAGCTCTGGCCCGGCTTCCTGGCGGAAGGTGGCCAGCTGGGCCAAGCGCAAGCCCGGGTACCACGCCTTGACGAACTCCAGCGTCGCCCTGGCGCCTGCCAGTGCCGCGGCACCTTTCCAAGCCTCAAGCCACTTGGCTGCCACCTCCAACCAGTCGGTGGTCCGACTGGCAGTCCGGGGCACCTGCGCGTCCGACCAGAGCCCCGCTAGGACCTGTGACCCGGCATGCTGAAGTCGGCGGAGCAGGCGGTGCGCTGGCTCAAGGCGCATCCGAACGGCCAAGAGCTGCTCGCCCAGAGTGCGGCGATGGTTTGGTGGAATATCCGCGCCCGCCCCCCTCCGCTGATCGCGCCGCGCCTCGATGGCCTGGCAGATGGCAACGGAGCGACCGGGGAAATACTCTGTCCAAAAGAAGACTAAAGATTTAGAAGTCGGCCTCCTACAGCAACTGGCGACTAAGCTGTAAGGGAAGAAAAGATCTACCTTCGAGCATATCCTCGATCACCGAGTAGCCCTCCGACAGGTACTTCTCCTAGTCGGCCCAGTCCGAGTGCTGGGACTCGAACTCGGCCTTGAGGCGATCCTCCTCATCCTTCAGGTTTTGGACCTCCTCCTTGTGTTGGGCAGCCTGGTCCGCGAGCTCCTTCGCAAGCCGGTCGCGCTCTGCGGCCGCCTGGCTGCGCTCCTGCTCTTTGGCCTGGAGCTGGCTCTCGAGCTCACCCATGCGCATCCTCAAACAGGCGGCTGCCTCTGCAAAAGCAACAAAGAATCATCAACATCGATAAAAACGTGAAGTTGCCGGAAGATCCGGCCCGACTGCTCAGCAGCCGGCCCGAATCTCGGGGGCTACCCCCAGCGGGTGCGCTTGCGCGCCCCCACTGAAAGACGGCTACATACCATGGCTCTTGTTCAGATCAGCAGTCCGCCTGGGCAGCGCCTGACCTTGGGAGTTGTAGGCAGCCGCACGCAAATTGTGGTAGTCCTGCGACGAGAACAACACTTCAGGATCTGGAAGCACGCCTTGAAGTTCCAACCCGCTTGCTCAGCAGCCGGCTCAGAACTCGGGGGCTACACCTGGTGGGTGCGCTGGCGCGCCCCCACCAAAGATTGAAAAAATGAGAGACATGATCGGGAGCGTACCCGGACGGATGCCTGCATCGCCAGCATCTCGTTCCTGGCCTTCAAATGGTTGGCGCTATGGGCGTTGAAGTGGTCCAGGACGTCCTTCACCGCGACGTTGAGGATGGCCGGGCCGGGTCCTGGTGCCCAACCAGGCGGAGTAGAGCTCGAGGCCTCGGTGTTGGCCGCAGGCGAACTCGTGACTCCAACCTCCGTCGGCCTCGGCGCAGAAGTAGCCCGCGATGGGCGCAGGCGCGGGGAGGTGCAGGTCGCCATGGCCCTGCTTGCCACCAGCTCGGTGCTCGCTGGCGGCACCTCTAGCCCTTCGGGATGGCCGCCTCCCTGCCCGTCAGCAACCGGCGCGCGCTGGACATCCTCCAGGACGATGGGGTCGGTCGCCCCCCGCCCCGGCGCCGTCTGGTCAGCTTCGGCTCCTCTAGTCGGCGTCCGACCCTCCACCACAGGCGGTTCTGGCTGCTGCGGGTCAGTGGCCTCCAGAGCCACGTTGCGGGCCAGCTCCTCCGCCTACGCCCTAGCCGCCGCGTCCGCCTGCGCCTTGGCCGCCGCGTCCGCCTACGCCGCGGTCACCGCGTCGGCCTCCTTGCGTGCTGCGGCATCCCGCTCCTCCTGCGCCTCCCACGCATTCCTCTTCGTCGCCTCCCGAAGGGCAGTGCCCGGGGTCCACGCGGCGGGCATCCTCAAGGACGACCGCCGCTCCAATCACAGAGGCGGATGGGGCCCATGACACAGAAAGGGGAGCCCTACACGGCGAAGCAAGCAAAAGATAAGGAACTCGCAAGAGAGGAAAAGCCAAGACAAAACAATCAAGACAAGAGCAGTAAGAACACTTACGAAGACACCATCGGGCGTTCCTTCGGGGTCCTCGGGCGGCGGCCGCCTTCGCCTCTTGCCGCTTGGTCGCGGCAGCCGTCGGCCTGGTCTTTTTGGTCGGCCGGTTGCCGAATCGCCCCCCTCGGCGCGGCGCTTAGGCGCGCCGGGTGCACCAGTCGGCGCCCCGCCTGTCGGCCGCGCCGTCGAGGAGCCGGCTACCGCCCTGTCGGCGCCTTCGGGGCGGCGTTGTCCGTCGCCATCTTCATCATCATCCGGCCAGTCTCGGACATCGCCCCCTGCGCCGCCTTCTGCGGCCCGCCTGCTCCAGCGCCGCCTCCCCCGGCGGCGTCGTCTTCCTCCAACGTGGCCGCCCCCAGCTCGGGGTCGCCCGCATCGCTCACCTCCCGGTCCGCCATCCATTGGTGGCCAGGAGCCGGCGCGGCGGCTGCTGCCTGGCCAGCAAAGCACTGCTCCGCGTTCGGGTGGTCAGGATGGATGAAGAGCACAGCATGAGCAAAGAAAGGGGACCAAACACTGACCGCAGGCGGGGGGTTGGCACGGTTATACGGTGCCTTGCCGAAGCTCCAGTCGGTCTCGCTCAGTTGGCTGTTGGAGAAAAAATTAACATGCCGGACCACCTCAACAGTCGGCAGCTCCTTCGTCGACATCCGGAAGGGGTCCCAGCGGCCGCTCATGTCGCAGATCGAATGCGGCCGGAATTGAAGGGGCGACACTCGGCATTAGACGAAGGTGGCCAGCAGGTCCGCCGGATGGAGGCCCTCCGAGTCTGTCATCTCCTGAAGCCGGTCGAGGGCATTGGTGATGGCAGCCGGCAACGGTTTGGGCTGCTGCCCCCAATTGTTCTGAGGTTCGCCAGGCAGGCCGGGCACAAAGGCCGGCAGGTTGACGTAATCACGAGTCGGGTGGACGTTGCGGACGTAGCAGTATGACTTCTGCCACAACTTCTCCTACTCGTGCAAGACAACGAGGGGAAACCGGGTCCCGGCGCCGGTGCGCCGCACGGCGACACAAGCGCTGCACTGGGCTGGCTCGCCCTTGGCCGCGGTGCCGAGCATGAGGTAGAAGAACCTGCCCCACAACTCGAGTGTGGGCAGGACGCTGAATTAGCCTTCGCAGAGAGTGACGAAGGTGGAGAGGAGGACCACCGTGTTGGGCGTGAGATGGTGAGGTTGAAGGCAGTAGAAGTCGAGGAATTCGCGGAGGAAGCCGCACGCCGGCAGGCCGAAGCCCCGGAGGAAGTGGCTGCGGAAGACGACGAACTCACCGGCCCACGGTGTCGGCGAGATCTCCCGCGCGTCCGGAAGGCGCGTTCCCACGCACGCCTCGTTGGGCATCCACCGCGTTGCGCGGAGGAACACGATGTGCCCTTCATGGAAGTTCGAGCCATCCCACTAGCCTCGCGCCATGGTTCATGGCGGCGCGGCGGCGGCGTGGCAAGGTCGGGTGGCGGCGAATCTGCGGTGGCGCGGCGGCACAACGGAGCAGCGGCAGCAGAGAGAAGAAGAAGAGCAAGGGAGCGCGCGTGCCTTCGGCCGCACCCCCTCCCTCCTACTTATATGGCAGCGGCGGCGGAGCTGAAGTGGCAAGACGTGGGAGACGTGGGGATTAACTGCGCCCACGCCCCGCACGACCTCGCAAACCCCGCGCCTTGAAGGCGCGTGATCATTGCGCTTGGGAAGGGCAACCGCCCACCTTGGCCGCAGCGGATCCGCGTGCGTGCCGAGGCCCTGTAGTGGTGGGCATGGGCCTGCGGCGACGTCCCATCGTGCGCGTGGGCTGGCAGGCCGGCCCTGCCTGCTGACGATGCGTGGCAAGCGAGCAACGGGCGGCAGACGCACCGCTCGGCGGCGCCAACCCGGCGCCCACCACGATGATTCCAATTCACCAGGCGGCTGGCCCAGACAGACGGCGTCTCCCAGCCGGACGAAGCAATGACACAAGACCTCTCGGAGTAGGAAACTGCTGAGGCACTCCGGCTTGAGCCGCGGCGCCTCACCAGCTTGGGGGACTACTGTCGGAGGGATTGACCACGGGTAGCCTCATCCACACCCCTAAGCATTTCAAGACATCGGGGCTAGCAAAGCCCCTCACACCTTCCGGACATGCGGCCGGTTCCTTGGGCCGGCTGGCCCGGGAAGGCGGCTTCAGGGGAGGCCGGCTCCTAGCAGATGGCCCATCCTCCCCTCGGAGTCTGCACTCAACCACTACGACAAGACGGGCATGGCTACAGGGCCACCCACTCCCCCAAATACCGGGGAACCGTGGCTACAGTGCAAGCTGACCAAGCGGTCACCCACTTGCCAGGCGTGGGACTGTAGCCATGCGACCCACGACATGGCCGTCATCAGCCAGGGTCATGCTACAGCAAAAGGCAATCAGTACGGCCTACAGGCGGCGGGCCGTACCTTTCCGTGAGCTCCCAAAAGACGGCACTCCCCAAGAAGGCGGCTTCGGGGGCGGGCCGGCCTCCAACAGCCGGACCTCCCCCCCCCCCTCAGAATCCGCGCTCAATTACTTCGACGAGACGGAGCATGGCAATAGTGTGCGCTGACCGAGCGGCGTGACTGTAGCCATACGACTCCTGACGCGGCCTCCGTCATCATGTACAACGCTACAGCAAAAGGCAATCGGCGTGACCTGCATGTGGCGGGCCCTACCTGTCGGCCGGAGAACCCGGCGACCCTAGACACTGACGTCCGGGTCCTACACCCGGCCGTGTTACCATTGTACCCCTGGGGGGCAGGCCTATATAAGCCCCCCGGAATCACCCATGCAAAGAGTTCAGCACACACGCCGCTCACACACACCATAGCTAGGGAGAGCAAGGTAGCAGCTCCGCCCTTCTTCCTCCTCTAGCAATACAGCTCAAGGAGCAAGCTTGTAGCCACCATTCGATCATAGTCATCATGCAGAGACCCCGCAGAGCAGGACTAGGGGTGTTATCTCTTCGGAGAGCCCTGAACCTGGGTACGTCTCGTGTGTGATCGAGCTCTTGCTCACTCCCGCCTCCAGGGCCCAACGACGTCCTCTTGTCCCCATCCATGATAAGCCACCCCCTGGCATCTGTCGCGAGAATACCCCGACACTAAGCTAACGGATGGGTCTTGTCCATCACATCATTCTCCTAATGATATGATCCCGTTATCAAATGACAACTTATGTCCATGGTTAGAAAACCTTAACCATCTTTGATCGACGAGCTACTCAAGTAGAGGCTCACTAGGGACATGGTGTTCGTTTATGTATTCACACATGTATTTAGGTTTCCGATCAAAACAATTCTAGCATGAATAACAAACATTTATCATGAATAAGGAAATATAAAATAATAACTTTATTATTGCCTCTAGGGCATATTTCCTTCAGTCTCCCACTTGCACTAGAGTCAATAATCTAGCTCACATCGCCATGTGATTAACACCCATAGTTCACATCGCCATGTGACTAACACCCAAAGATTTTACTAGAGTCAATAATCTAGTTCACGCCGCCATGTGATGAACACCCAAACAGTACTAAGGTATGATCATGTTTTGCTTGTGAGAGAGGTTTAGTCAACGGGTCTGCTACATTCAGATCCGTATGTATTTTGCAAGTTTCTATGTCTACAATGCTCTACATGGAGCTACTATAGCTAATTGCTCCCACTTTCAATATGTATCCAGATTGAGACTCAGAGTCATCTGAACTGGTGTTAAAGCTTGCATCCATGTAACCCTTTACGATGAACTCTTTATCACCTCCATAACCGAGAAATATTTCTTTAGTCCTCTTAGGTAACTAAGGATAATTTTGACCGCTGTCCAGTGATCTACTCCTGGATCACTATTGTACCCCTTGTCAACTCATGGCAAGGTACACAATAGGTCTGGTACACAATATGGCATACTTTATAGAACCTATGGCTGAGGCATAGGGAATGACTTTCATTCTCTCTCTATCTTCTGCCGTGGTCGGGTTTTGAATCTTACTCAACTTCACACCTTGTAACACAAGCAAGAACCCTTTCTTTGACTGATCCATTTTGAACTTCTTCAAAATCTTGTCAAGGTATGTGCTTTGTGAAAGTCCTATTAAGCGTCTCGATCTATCCCTATAGATCTGGATGCCCAATATATAAGTAACTTCACTGAGGTCTTTCATTGAAAAATTCTTATTCAAGTATCCTTTTATGCTATCCAGAAATTCTATATCATTTCCAATCAACAATATGTCATCCACATATAATATCAGCAATGCTACAGAGCTCCCACTCACTTTCTTGTAAATACAGGCTTCACCGAAAGTCTGTATAAAACCATATGCTTTGATCACCTCATCAAAGCGTATATTCCAACTCCGAGATGCTTGCACCAGTCCATAGATGGATCGCTGGAGCTTGCATACTTTGTTAGCACCTTTAGGATCGATAAAACCTTCTGGTTGTATCATATACAACTCTTCTTTAAGAAATCCATTAAGAAATGCAGTTTTGACGTCCATTTGCCAGATTTCATAATCATAAAATGTGGCAATTGCTAACATGATTCGGACGGACTTAAGCATCGCTACGGGTGAGAAAGTCTCATCGTAGTCAACCCCTTGAACTTGTCAAAAACCTTTTGTGACAAGTCGAGCTTTGTAGATAGTGACATTACTATCAGCGTCAGTATTCTTCTTGAAAATCCATTTATTCTCAATGGCTTGCCGATCATCGGGCAAATCCACCAAAGTCCATACTTTGTTCTCATACATGGATCCTATCTCAGATTTCATGGCCTCAAGCCATCTATTGGAATCTGGGCTAATCATAGATTCTTCATAGTTCGTAGGTTCGCCATGGTCTTATAACATGACTTCCAGGACAGGATTACCGTACCACTCTGGTGCGGAACGTGTTTTGGTCGACCTACGAAGTTCTGTAGTAACTTGATCTGAAGTTTCATGATCATCATCATTAGCTTCCTCTCTGGTTGGTGTAGGCATCACGAGAACTGTTTTCTGTGATGTGCTACTCTCCAATTTGAGAGAAGGTACAATTATCCCATCAAGTTCTACTTTCCTCCCACTCACTTCTTTCGAGAGAAACTCCTTCTCTAGAAAGGACCCAAACTTAGCAACAAAGACCTTGCCTTCGGATCTGTGGTAGAAGGCGTACCCAATAGTTTCTTTAGGGTATCATATGAAGACGCACTTCTCCGATTTGGGTTCGAGCTTATCTGGCTGAAGCCTTTTGACATAAGCATCGCATCCCCAAACTTTAAGAAACGACAGCTTAGGTTTTTTGCCAAACCACAGTTCATACGGTGTCGTCTCAAAGGATTTAGATGGTGCCCTATTTAACGTGAATGCAGCTGTCTCTAATGCATAACCCTAAAAGGATAGTGGTAAATCGGTAAGAGACATCATAGATCGCACCATATCTAATAAAGTACGGTTACGACGTTCGGACACACCATTACGTTGTGGTGTTCTAGGTGGTGTGAGTTGTGAAACTATTCCACATTGTTTTAAATGAAGGCCAAACTCCTAACTCAAATATTCGCCTCCATGATCAGATCGTAGAAACTTTATTTTCTTGTTACGATGATTCTCCACTTCACTCTGAAATTCTTTGAGCTTTTCAAATGTTTCAGACTTGTGTTTCATCAAGTAGATATACCCATACCTACTCAAATCATCTGTGAAGGTCAGAAAATAACGATTCCAGCCGCGTGCTTCAACACTCATCGGACCGCATACAACGATATGTATTATATCCAATAAGTCATCAGCTCACTCTATTGTTCCGGAGAACGGAGTTTTAGTCATCTTGCCCATGAGGCATGGTTCGCAAGTATCAAATGATTCATAATGAAGTGATTCCAAAAGCCCATCTGCATGGAGTTTCTTCATGCGCTTTACACCAATATGACCTAAACGGCAGTGCCACAAGTATGTTGCACTATCATTATCAACTTTGCATCTTTTGGCATTAATATTATGAATATGTGTATTACTGCGATCGGGATTCAATAAACCATTGAGTGTATGACCATAGAAGGTTTTATTCATGTAAACAGAACAAAAATTATTCTTTGACTTAAATGAATAACTGTATTGCAATAAACATGATCCAATCATATTCATGCTCAACGCAAACACCAAATAACATTTATTTAGGTTCAACACTAAACCCGAAGGTAAAGGGAGTGTGCGATGGTGATCTTATCAACCTTGGAATCACTTCCAACACACATCGTCACCTCGCCCATAACTAGTCTCTATTCATTTTGCAACTCCTGTTTCGAGTTACTAATCTTAGCAATTGAATCGGTATCAAATACCCAGGGGCTACTATGAACAGTAGTAAAGTACACATCAATAACATGTATATTAAATATACCTTTGTTCACTTTGCCATCCTTCTTATCCGCCAAGTTTTTTAGGGGCAGTTTTGCTTCCAGTGACCATTTCCTTTGCAGTAAAAGCACTCAGTTTCAGGTTTGGGTCTAGCTTTGGGCTTCTTCATGGGAGCGGCAACTTGTTTGCTGTTCTTCTTGAAGTTCCCTTTCTATCCCTTGCCCTTTTTCTTGAAACTAGTGGTTTTGTTAACCATCAACATTTGATGCTATTTCTTGATTTCTACCTTCGCCGATTTTAGCATCGTGAAGAGCTCGGGAATTGTTTTCGTCATCCCTTGCATATTATAATTCATCACAAAGTTCTAGTAGCTTGGTGATAGTGACTAGAGAACTCTGTCAATCACTATCTTATCTGGAAGATTAACTCCCACTTGATTCAACTGATTGTAGTACCCAGACATTCTGAGTACATGCTCACTGTCTGATCTATTCTCCTCCATCTTGTAGGCAAAGTACTTGTCAGAGGTCTCACACCTCTTAACACGAGCATAAGCCTGAAATACCAATTTCAGCTCTTGGAACATCTCATATGCTCCGTGGCGTTCAAAACGTTTTTGAAGTCCTTGTTCTAAGCCGTAAAGCATGGCGCACTAAACTATCAAGTAGTCATCATATCGAGCTTGCCAAACGTTCATAACATCTGCATCTGCTCCTGCAACAGGTCTGTCACCTAGCGGTGCATCAAGGATATAATTCTTCTGTGCAGCAATGAGCATAATCCTCAAATCACGGACCCAGTCCGCATCATTGCTACTATCATCTTTCAACTTAGTTTTCTCTAGGAACATATCAAAAATATAGGGGAGCTATATCACGAGCTATTGATCTACAACATAGATATGCAAATACTATCAGGACTATGTTCATGATAAATTAAGTTCAATTAATCAAATTACTTAAGAACTCCTACTTAAATAGACATCCCTCAAGTCATCTAAGTGATACGTGATCCAAATCAACTAACCTATGTCCGATAATCACGTGAGATGGGGTAGTCATCAATGGTGAACATCTCTATGTTGATCATATCTACTATATGATTCACGTTCGATCTTTCGGTCTCCAGTGTTCCGAGGCCATGTCTTTACATGCTAGGCTCATCAAGTTTAACCCAAGTATTCTGCATGCGCAAAACTGCCTTACACCCATTGTATGTGAACGTAGAGAATATCACACCCGATCATCACGTGGTGTCTCAACACGACAAACTGTAGCAACGGTGCATACTCAGGGAGAACACTTTTACCTTGAAATTTAGTGAAGGGATCATCTTATAATGCTACCGCCGTACTAAGCACAATAAGATGCATAAAAGATAAACATCACATGCAATCAAAATAAGTGACATGATATGGCCATCATCATCTCGTGCTTTTGTTCTCCATCTCCACAGCATCATCATGATCTCCATCGTCACCGGCTCGACACCTTGATCTCCATCGTTGTGTCGTGGTTGTCTCGCCAACTATTGCTTCTACAACTATTGCTAACGCATAGTGATAAAGTAAAACAATTACATGGCGTTTGCATTTCATACAATAAAGAGACAACTATAAGGCTCCTGCCGGTTGCTGATAACTTACAAAACATGATCATCTCATACAGTAACGTATATCACATCATGTCTTGACCATATCACATCACAACATACCCTGCAAAAACAAGTTAGACGTCCTCTACTTTGTTGTTGCAAGTTTTACGTGGCTGCTACGGGTGTCTAGCAAGAACCGTTCTTATCTACGGCAAAAACCACAACGGTGATTCGTCAAGTTTGCAGTTTTAACCTTCTTCAAGGACCGGCCGCAGTCAAATTCGATTCAACTAAAGAATGAGAAACAGACACCCGCCAGCCATCTTTATGCAAAACTAGTTGCATGTCTGTCGGTGGAACCGGTCTCATGTGTGTGGACATGTAAGGTTGGTTCGGGCCGCTTCATCTCACAATACCGCCGAATCAAAATAAGACGTTGGTGGCAAACAGTATGACTATCACCGCCCACAACTCTTTGTGTTCTACTTGTGCATATCATCTACGCATAGACCTGGCTCATGATGCCACTATTGGGAAACGTTGCATGGAAAACAAATTTTTTTCTACGCACACGCAATGATCTATCCACGGAGATGCATAGCAACGAGGGAAAGAGTATGTCTATGTACCCTCATAGATCGTAAGTGGAAGCGTTTGACAACGCGGTTGATGTAGTCGAATTTCTTCGCGTTCGAACCGATCAAGTACCGAACGCACGGCACCTCCGTGTTCTGCACACGTTCAGCTCGGTGACGTCCCTCGCCTTCTTGATCCAGCAAGACGTCGAGGTAGTAGATGAGTTCCGTCATCATGACGGCATGGTGACAGTGATGGTGAAGTGATCTCCGCAGCGCTTCGCCTAAGCCCTACAAAAATATGACCAGGGTATAAACGGTGGAGGGGGGCGCCGCACACGGCTAGGCAATTGTCTGGTGTGTGCTAGGCGCCCCACTCCCACATATATATTGGTGGGAGGGAGGGAGGAGCAGCCAAAAGAGGCGCCCAAGTAGGAGGAATCCTACTTGGGGTCCCTCCCAAGCCGCGCCCCCTCTTTCCTTATTTGGAGTGCGGGGAAAGGCAGGGGAGGGTGGCGCCCCCCCCCCCCCCCCCCCCCCCCTTCCTTTCTCCCATGAGAGTTAAAGGCAGGAGGGGCTAGCCCTCCCCCTTTTCCTTCCCTAGGGCTGGCCAAACAAGGGAGGGGGCGCACCAGCCCCCTTGTGGGATGGTCTGTCCCCTCCTTTGGCCCATAAGGCCCATAACTTGCCGGGGGGTGCCCGGAACCCCTTTCGGTGACCCGATTCCTTCCCCGTACGTCCCGAAACACTTCCGGTGTCCAAATACCATCATCCTGTATATCAATCTTTACCTCTCGAACATTTCGAGACTCCTCATCTTGTCCGTGATCTCATCCGGGACTCCGAACAACATTCGGTCACCAAAACAAATAACTCATATAACGCTATATCGTCAACGAACTTTAAGCGTGCGGACCCTACGGGTTCGAGAACTATGTAGACATGAACGAAACACCTCTCCGGTCAATAATCAATAGTGGAAACTGGATGCCCATATTGGCTGCTACATATTCTATGAAGATCTTTATCGGTCGAACCGTTATGACAACATACGTAATTCCCTTTGTCCATCGGTATGTTACTTGCCCGAGATTCGATCGTCGGTATCTTCATACCTAGTTCAATATCGTTACCGGCAAGTCTCTTTACACGTTTCATAATACATCATCTTGCAACTAACTCATTAGTCACTTTGGTTGCAAGGCTTCTTATGATGTGTATTACCGAGAGGGCCCAGAGATACCTCTCCGAAACTCGGAGTGAAAAATCCTATTCTTGATCTATGCCAACTCAATAAACACCTTCGGAGATACCTGTAGAGCATCTTTATGATCTCGCAGTTACGTTGTGACGTTTGATAGCACACAAGGCATTCCTCCGGTATCCGAGAGTTGCATAATCTCATAGTCGAAGGAATATGTATTTGACATGAGGAAAGCAATAGCAATAAAACTGAACGATCATTATGCTAAGCTAACGGATGGGTCTTGTCCATCACATCAATATCCTGATGATGTGATCCCGTTATCAAATGACAACTTATGTCCATGGTTAGGAAACCTTAACCATCTTTGATCGACGAGCTAGTCAAGTAGAGGCTCACTAGGGACACGGTGTTTGTTTATGTATTCACACATGTATTTAGGTTTTCGATCAATACAATTCTAGAATGAATAATAAACCTATATCATGAATAAGGAAATATAAAATAACAAATTTATTATTGCCTCTAGGGCATACTTCCTTCAGTGGGCGCCACTATCCTTCTTGAAGGGCGTCGGGTGTACCTCTCCTCCACTCCCCCCCCCCCCCCCCCCCCCCCCGTGTATCGGGAGAAATCGTAGGGTCCGTCCGGGCAGCAGCGTCGTCGTCGTCGCAGTCCTTCTTGAAGGTGGCATAGGAGCATGGTAGAATTCTCCGGAGGGCACTGCGGTTATGGGATACCATCACTGTCGTCGATTCGACGCTGTTGGCATTCTTTCTCTTGTTTTTCTTTTGGGCGTGATTGTGCTATTTTCCCCAGGGATGACCGAACAGTTGTATCGGATGGTTGCTATATTAATATAGCAGGGCGAAAGCCTATTTCGAGTCATTACAAATTTTGTACTGCTACCATGTAACAATCAAATGAATGAATGAACGAACGAGCCAAGAAGTTATATGCAAGATGGAACTGATATATCATTGGGTCCAGGCGCGAGGTCCCTAGCTCATCATGATCTTGAACTAGTTGAAGCTGAGCACGCCATCGCCATCGAGGTCGAACCGGCAGATCATGGCACGGCACTCACCGGCGGCCCACTCGGCGCCGAGCCTGCAGAGCATCTTCCCCAGGCTGGCCGGCGTGATGCACCCCTGCCCCTCCATCTCGTACATCCCAAACGCCTCCCTCAGCGCCCGGATCCTTAGCTCGTCGTTCTCCTCGTCCGCGCCCGCGCTGGCCGCCTGCTGCGCCAGCTTTAGGAACTCGGCCTCGCACAGCAGCCCGTCGCCGTCCGCGTCAGCCGACGCCACCAGTGCCTCGGCCTCCTCCGCCGGCATGTCCTCGCCCAGCGTCGCCCGCATGCACCCCCACAACTGTTCCGACGACATATGGTCCGAATGTGTTTAGCCATTGAACACGGTTCTGTATCGGTCCGCCGATCGGGCCGGATGCATTTTCTGCAAAGTCGAAACAGACGTGGGAGGCTTTGCGGGAGTCAGGACAGTAGCCATGTAGGACTCCGACACCCCGGGCCACCCAAAACTCATCCGGACCCCATGCGTCCATCCTTTCATCTTTCTCTACATCCATTTTCTATCTTGCCTCCGCCACCGCTCCACCACTCCGGCCGCCCGGTCACACCCTTGCCGGAACTCGACAGACTCCATCTCCTCCAATGCTACACCCGGGCTCCACCCCGCTTCTCCTCCGCCGCAATTATGATCCTATTATTCTCATCAAACTGATATATCACTGGATATCTTCTTGGGCCATTTTGTAGATAAATGAGGAAAAACCAAAGGGTGTTGATGCTGGGGGCAAGAATCATAGAGCATGTAGCAAATAAGGTGTATAGAGCTTCACAAGGGTGGATACTAGGAGTTCTCAAGGATCAATGGCTGATGCTGGACTGATGCTTTGGAATTTTTCTGGAAGCAGACTTTTGCTTGGTGATATCTTTCCCATGGATGTAGATGTCTGCTTCGAATTTATCTTCTGCATTTGTAGTTGTGGTTTGGCTCGAGGTTTTGTGTTGGTAGCTTCTAATGTTGTTGAGTTCAAAACTCTGGTGGTTTGTGTAATATGTTTGTGTCTGCCCTTGTTTGTGGCGTTGGAGCCTACGTTCCCCAGATGTTTTGCCTCTTAGTTTAATGATGTTTTTACCTTTGTTGTAGTTGCTAGTGGGAGTTAGCTTGTAAGATACGAACCAACTGATTTCTTTAGTAGAAATCAGAAAGGAAGGCTCTCTTTTGCTTAAAAATGTAATTTCATTGGATTTGCAATTTGGGTAAGTCAGTTTTGTGGAAGGAGGAACGGTCGGACGAAAAAAAAGCTGGAGGAAGAAGAAAAAAAAAAGACGACGGTTGGATCTTAGTCTACCGGGATAGAAAATTGAATAGAGGCCCTAAATAAATTTTAGATAACTTTTTTTTTTATGTGTTTTGGTATATTGGGTGCTATGACTCTCAAGTGTATAACATATAACCCGAGAGCGTATTTGGTTACTCCCAGATTTTTAATTGAAAAACTGGTCATATATATGCAACCGTTCAAGTGCTATAACTTATTTTTTATGTGTTTAAGTGCTTGTTCGGTTACGCCCATACACGCGGGGTTCCCTGCTCAATCCGGGCAGGTCCATAGGTATCACATTTGCCGGGGTGTAACCCCGGCCCATCCGTTCGTACAGGACCTGAGGCGAACTCTCGGCGGCGGCGAAGCCCAATGTGAACTCGGCTGCAGCGGCTACCTGCTGGGAGGGGTTTAACCGAACATGATCAGTTGAGGGAGGAATTGAGGTTTAATCCCTACATGGATTGGGTGAGGGAGTAGGGATCACCCATTCCCTGGGTGGATTGAATCCCCTGACTACCGAAAAAGGGTTTGGAGCCGAGGATGACAAGTCAGCCCCTTCACATTCACGTTTTCCATTCATTTCTGGCATCTGAATTCTTCGAGGAACCCACAATCCAATTCCGAGAGCACCGACAATCGATCCAGACCAACTATTCACATAGAACAATTACTGTCTGTGCATCATCACTACAAATTTTGTACTACTACCATGTAACAATCGAATGAATGAATGAACGAGCGAAGCGGCTCTATGCAAGACGGAGATGGTATATGCATGCTTGGGTCCGGGGTCAGGCGCTCTAGCTCATCATGATCTTGAACTCGTCGAAGCTGAGCACGCCGTCGCCGTCGAGGTCGAACCGGTAGATCATGGCGCGGCACTCGCTGGCGGCCTGCTCGGCCCCGAGCTTGCCGAGCATCCGCCCGAGGCTGGCTGGCGTGATGCACCCCTGCCCCTCCATCTCGTACATCCCGAACGCCTCCCTCAGCGCCCGGATCCTCAGCTCGTCATCCTCCTCCCCCAAGTCGCCTGCCCAGGCCGCTTGCTTCGCCAGCTGGAGGAACTCGGCCTCGCACAGCAGCCCGTCGCCGTCCGCGTCCGCCGACGCCACCAGCGCCTCGGCCTCCTCCGCCGGCACATCCTCGCCCAGGGTCACCCGCATGCACCCCCGAAGCTCCGCCGCCGAGATCCTGCCGTCAGCGTGCCTGTCCAGCGACGCGAACAGCGCCGTCAGCTCGCCCGACGACGCAACCATTCTCGCCGGATGATCGATCGATCGGTGGGCCGGTCTAACTAACCGGTGAACGAGAGGCTCTTTGTCTTTGGTCGATCCTGCCGGTGTTTCCTAGATCCTCTGCTTTGCTATAGAGCTGTAGGTTGCTGCTGCATGATCTTGGAGGTGCGCGTGTGCATATATACTCGGGCGCGACGCGGTCCTTGGAAGCTTCACGGCATGCAGGGCGGGGGGAGAGATGCCATGGTCGTCGTGGACATGCTGTGTCGCGGGTTGGACAGCGGGCTATTCTTCTGGTCTGGCTGGTCAACCACGGCATGCAGGTCAGTATTCTCCAGGAAATGGATTCGAAAATGTCGCGTGGTGTCCGTGTGTCGATTAATTTGAGATGGTTTCCGTCGAGGAGAAACCAAGAAAGGCGCGCGGGGAAGAGGCGGCGAAATCTGCTGCTTCATTCCGGGAGGAGAAAAGCCCAAAAGATGAGTGCTGGCTGCGCGTGCGTGCGTGTGCAAAGTGGGTCGGCGTCGGTTGGGGTCGTGTCTCGGGTGTGTGTTGTACCCCCGCGCAGCCGCGCTCGCGTGCGTGGGTTCGTAAGCACATTCATTCCATGTCGACATCGTGCCACTGTTGTTGGATGGAGCCATTGTATTTTGTCAACGGTTTAGGTTTTTAAACACAGTAGACACATACGCTCATATATATGTGCGTATACTCATCTTTATGAACACACACGCACACCCTACCCCTATGAGCATATCCGAGAGACTGAGCCGACATATCGTCTTAATATTGACAAAGTCACCACAGGCGTCTCGTAGTCGACGGGAACGTCTTCTCCCACTGAACAGGTATTCCCGGAAATCCTGAAATAAATCCAAGATAATGCGAGCACCAGGACTTGAATCCTGATGGGCTGAGATACCACAGTCCTCTTAACTATCTATCCACAGGTTGGTTCGTGTCAACGGTTTGGTTGGGAGCGTTGATGGAACGCGTATTTGCCTCTTGGTTTATTAAAAAAAATCACTTGCCTACGATTCAATAATTATGCATGTTTTTGATAGAATTGGTTCCGTTAGGAGTTAAGATTTAGATATAATTTCCGTTTCTGTCTCTCCCGTGCTAGTCATGGCAGTAACCATCTCCTTTGAATGCGTGATTGGTTGGATCCCGGGCAGCCTTACAGTCCTCTTGCTCCTGAGGAGTGTGGCCATCTTCCGGGTCATGTCCTTGGAGTGTTGAACTTCTTCCCGGGCCGACTCAGCTGATTGTTGAGCCCTTCAGAGCTGGGGATCCAACTCGAAAATGGGTCGCTCCTCGGCTTGACAGACACCGCCAACATATGTTAGTAGTGAGAAAATCCAGTTACAAAGATGTTGGCAGAAAAGCGAAGGCGTCTGATGTAACATACCTGTGGTACCGCCAACTGCCCCTTCACCATCACTGGGTCATGGTCTCTCGGCCGGCCTTCTGCCCATCACAAACAACACAAAGTATCCGGACCAGTCAAACATAACCCGAGGAAATTTGATAATGAGGTCGCCTTTACCAACCGACCTCAGTCTTGGGGCTAAATTTCTCTTAAGGTCGTCGTTAGGGCCGTGGCCTGACACCCCCCACCCCCACCACCCCCCCCCCCCCCCCCCCCCACCCCCCCCCCCCCCCCCCCCCCCCCCCCGCCAGTGCGAACGCCTAGCCAGGCAGGCCCATTGCCATCTTCCTGGCCCAAACACAAACCCCTTTCCACCAAAAAATTGAGAAATTGTAGAGAGACAAAAAACTGTCAAACTAATAAATATACAGTACAAAAAATTCACCAATGAAATAGCATTTAGATTTACAATGGAGTGTACAAGAAACTAATTGCCAACTGAAACAGAAAAAAGTGTTTCCTTTTAGTACGTCAGAAGACAAAACATGCATAATAAAAATAGAATAATGTTATAATTTAGAGAGACAAAAAAATAGTAGAAACATTGCCATGATGAAATATGAAAAATAAAAAAAGTTACAAATGGCAAGTTTTATGAATTTTGTTCTCTTAAAAAGACATGGCAATTTTTTGGGGGAAATGTGGATTAAAAAATGAAGTACTTGTCAATTTCCACGTACATGGCAAAAATGTTTATTAAAATAAAAAGACTTATGGGATTTTGCCATGATCTTATGACAAAAACGCCATGCTACTTGTCATAACATTCAGATTCACATGCACGGGGAAAATGAACTTGCCATGGTAGAAAAATAATATAATTGCCATGTGATGTAACAAAACTTGTCATGGCTAATAAAAACATTGCAAAAAGAGAAAAATATGTTTTTTTTGCCATGGTTATGAAAATAAAATTTCCATGGGAGCATGAAAAAACTAAAGTCGCTATTGATATGAAAATAAATTTTGCCATGTGTATAAAAATAAATTTGCCGTGTCGTTAAAAATAGATTTGCCATGGTCGTGGAAAACAAAAAATTGTGATGGATTAGAATATAAATTTGCCATGGTTGAGTAATTCAATTTTCTATGTGCTATGAAATTACGTGAACTCTTATTCATGGAACATTTGAATTTATGTTCTCTAGCTGATGGCAAAATCAGAAAAAGCAAAAATGTACATTGACATGACATTTCTTTAAAAAAAATACCATGAGCATAGTTTGTTGACATGGCAAAACAATCTCTATTTCATGGCAGACAATCTCTAACATTGCCATCGCTATGAAAAAGGAACAATCTCTAATTGATGGCAGAAGTGATAAAAATTAGGTCAGGCCAAATTTAGGATTTTTGTTCTATAATTTATGGCAAATCCATAAAGATCGGAGTACATATAAAAAAGAACATATAAGTACAATGGCAATTTTGTAGACTTATTGCCATGGCAATTTTGCAATGCAACATATAGAAAGTGTCATATGATCATGGCCAAAAATGCATACTATTGCCTTGGCAATTTTGCAGAATGTGAAACTGGGTGAAAATTGACATCAAAATAAGACTAATAGCCATGGAATTTACATATTAAATTTTTTGGCAGAATTTGCCTTCATGAAATAGCGACAAAACATGTAAAAATATATAAGGAACCATGGGAAGAAAACATAGAAAGCTATGTACAGATTGTGAAATTTGCCAACTAAAAACTATGTACTTATGTAAATTTGCCATGGCATTTTGACATGTTACCCGGATGATAGATGAAGCATAAAAAGGATTCACCATCACCCACGTGCAGATCGGAGCTAGCTGGAGGACAAGCATTTGGCGGAGGAGCACAACAACCACGTGTGCGCACACAGCTGCGGGCTCAACTTTTTTTTGTCAAGTCCTACACAAATGCCAAGTTCTATCTCAATTTGCCATCTTCGACATTTCCAACAAAATTGTCATGTTCTACTCAACATTTACCCAAGACAACAGTAAGTCCAGAATCTAAATCCACTAAAATAGTATCGGAATCTTCTAAATGTTCAACAATTTGCAATGTTCTACACAAAATATCATGTTCTACTCAATTTTCCATATCGACATTTTCAACTAAATTGTCATGTTCCAGTGGGAGTTAGCAGAAAAGAGCATCTAGAGATTTATTCAAAGTAGCAACACTTGGGAAAAAAGGACATAGATGGATCGACGTTGTGTGGGAGACCTGGTGGACGGGTGGACGACCTCGCCGCCGTCGAGCTCGTCGGGTGTGGTAGAAGGCCGGGGCACTGTGCAGAGCCGAAAAAGCCGGGAGCAGGGGCATCCACTAGACATTGGCCAGGGGCAACCACCGTACCGCCGCAGCTCCCGGCGATGAGCAGAAGGTGTCGTTGGCCAGTGGTAGCCGCCCGACGTTGGCCAGAGCAGCCACTGCTCCTGCCACCGCACCCACCTCTCACAGTGCTTCAGCCGCCCGTAATATGTGCCAAGATTTGTGCTAGCGAATCTAGCGGCCAAAAATCGTTCTCTGGGACGACCGAAAAATCGGATGTCAGATTTTTAGCATTATTGTAAATAATTCGGGCATGTGAATTCGTAAAGAAACCCACAATCCAATTCGAAGAGCACGATCGATCGAGAACAAAGATATTCACGTAGGTCAATTACTGTCTGTGCATCACCATTACAACTTTGTAGTTTGTACTAGTACCATATAACAATTGAATGAATGAATGAACGAACGAGCGAAGAAGCTATATGCAAGATGGAACTGATATATCATTGGGTCCAGGCGCGAAGTCCCTAGCTCATCATGATCTTGAACTCGTCGAAGCTGAGCACGCCGTCGCCGTCGAGGTCGAACCGACAAATCATGGCACGACACTCGCCGGCGCCCTGCTCAGCGCCGAGCCTGCCGAGCATTCGCCCAAGGCTGGCCGGCGTGATGCACCCCTGCACCTCCATCTCGTACATCCCGAACGCCTCCTTCAGCGCCCGGATCCTCAGCTCGTCGTCCGCGCCCGCCCAGGCCGCCTGTTGCGCCAGCTCGAGGAACTCGGCCTCGCATAGCAGCCCGTCGCCGTCCGCGTCCACCGACGCCACAAGCGCTTCGGCCTCCTCGACCGGCACGTCCTCGCCCAGCGTCGCCCGCATGCACCCTCGAAGCTCCGCCGCCGAGATCCTGCCGTCCGCGTCCCGGTCCAGTGACAAGAACAGCGCCCTCAGTTCGCCCGACTTCGTCACAACCATTCTCGCCGGATGGTCGACAATAGAGAGGCACTTGATAAGACTTTAGTTGATCTTGATCCTGCCTGTGCTTCCTAGATCCTCTGCTTTGCTATAGAGCTGTAGGTTGCTGCTGCATGATCTTGGAGGTGCGCGTGTGCATATATACTCGGGGCGCGACGCGCTCCATGGAAGCTTCATGACATGCAGGGAGGAAGGAGAGATGCCGTGGTCATCGTGGACGTACGTACATGCCGTGTGGCGGATCGGACGGGAGGTTTTCTTTTTCTTCTGCCTAGTCAACGACGGCAGGTTAGTAGTCTTATCCAGGAAATGGATGCGAAACTTTCGTGGGGTGACTTGGCGTGACGGCCGAGATGGTTCTTGTGGAGCCAGGGAAGTTACGGGGAAAATCTGCTTCGGGGACTGAAAAGTTCGATGTTGTCTGCGCGTGCGGTCCGACTTGGCAGGGTTGACGTGGGAGTCGTGTGCGTTTGTTTTGCCGGGAAACTGTGGGCGCCGCCTCCGCGTTTGGCGTGCGTGCGTGGGTTCCTTCCTTTTCATGGATGTCGCCATCGTGCCGCTCTAGTTGGAAGGAGCGGTAGTGTTTTGCAACCATTTTGGTTGGGAGCGCTGATGCAAAAGCAAGGCTCACTCAGCACGCACGTACGAGTACGGGCTGCCGCTGCTCGCCGATGTCTGTGCGGCGGTGCTGCCCGATGCACACAAGGTAAATTGTCAAAGAGAGAAAGAGGGGAGGAAGAAGAAAGTTCATGCTGACATGTGAGCTCTCACGAGTCATAACGGTCAACTTAACGGTCCTACGTAATGGGGTTAACTTTCCCGTCACATCTCCCCTGACAAGCAGGCCCCTCCTGTCGTAAATGCATTTAAATTGTCTAAACTGGCCACTGAAGCCGTTTTAGAAAAAAATTAGGTTCAGCTGGTAGTTTTTGCTGACGATTTTAAAGTAGTAGTTCCGTAGGATCAAGACCTTAAATGTGGTAGTTTTTTTGTTTAATACTCCAACATGTAAATCATCAGTTTCACCTGTTTAACCTCTTTCATAGATTCATTTTTTTCTTAAAAAAAGATGGATTTTTTACCGTGCATCGGATACAATGTACATGTATCCGCTGTCCACTCGTGCTTTGAGATTTCTGCCATATTTTCTGATATTTTTTGTAGAATTTACCTTATTTGACTTGTTTCAGAGTATTATATGATGTTTAAAGGTATACATTTTTTTAGTTATTTGTACTAGTGTGTGCATAGAGTAAAACAACGATCAATATGGCATCATAGAGACAACGTCCACATCTAAAGCCATCAAATAGATGTTATTTGTGATCCTGTGGAGGAGACGGAGTGATTCTTATTCTACAGGTTTGCAAATGTATAGTGTTCATAGACCATTTCTACAATGCCTTTTTTTCAAAATCGCTGTGTAAGTTTTTCTGCATTACACACTGTCCCAACCATGATTATGGTTTCCACACTACAGTTTTGGAACTCTAATAGCGAACCTAATGCTCCAATTTTCCACCAGAAATATATGCGTACAGTTGCGTTGCAAGATATCAAGGAAATAAAACTTCGGCATGCATACAAATTAAAGAGTAGCACTAGCATCTATAAACCTAAGAATTGTAGTAAGTTTATACATTCATTGTTTCTGCTGTTGTTGGTTTTAAAATACAAATCCGATCTGATGGGGTTCGTTTCCGAGTCGACTTCACAGAAACTAATTCTTTGGTATTAGTTAACTAGGTACCTTATAGTAACAAAGGCTATTTCAGGAAGAATTATAGCTAAAACCAAATAAATAAAACAGCAGACATATGTTTTATTCTAAAAAAAACTCATGCATGCTAAACAAATAATATGATCTTGTATGTTTATACCAACAATAGAGAATGCATGTTCAAAAACAAGTAAGGAAAATTTTGTTACGAACATATCACTGTTAACGAGTCAGAGCTGAAGAAGGGTTTCGACGGCAATCTATTGTTCACACTTGATACACATAAGATCTATGTTTTTCATTACTCATAAACTGAATAGTCTGATTTTCTAGAAACCTCCAAATTATTGTTAGATTCATACACTTTGAAACACTCCTTACAAGGTTTCTAGATATTTAAGGGTACCATGGACATTGAATTGATATAGATTCACTCTAATAAATAAGGGGCATACATTAATATTGAGAGTAATTTCTAATTTGAAACTTTTGGGTTTGCTTAGATTTAGTGTGAAATCCATTGTAACAAAGGATCTCCTTATACATCCCAATATAAAACTAAATTTATTCTTTCGAGAACATAACTTCACTTTAGTAAAGCACACTATTGTTGTAATGATAAATGCTTAATCAATATGAAAATTATGTACTATAACATGCATGTGCATGATTACATTATTAATTATGCTAGTTATACATTAAAATAGTATTTAGAAATATTATGCAATGATGTGCAAACAAAACACGGCATACATTTAGTGAAAATATCAAATGTGGCAAAATAAAAAAAATTAGTATAAAATGATAAGAATTATGAATTTTTAACTTACTATCATCTCACACACTAATTTGACTAAACATGAACTAGTGGACTAGAGAGCAACACATGGTTGACTGACAAGTTAGTCAATCATGGATACCTGCATACTTCATAGGTGTCTTCCTTGGCGGGTTATTGCGGACTACATCGAGATCTGAGAGTGAAAATGCTTTCTTTGGTCACTTTGTCAGTCGTCGACTCTCTCTACTTGAGTTTTGGGTAGGATTTGAAAGTGCCATTGAAGAGGAACGCCAAAAGGAATTGGATGATGACAATAACACAATTCATACACTCCCGTTACTAGTTACCACTTGGAGCATTGAGAGTCATGCTAGAGATGCCTATACTCATACTATTTTTTCATCTATTTCAAGATGAGTTGATCGCTGTTAGGGATATGCATGATGTGATTCCAATAGAACAAGTTGGTGAAGGTACAAATCACTCGTATCTCTAATTTAAGTGGCAAAGTTAGAGAGGTGATGTAAAACACTACGACGAAGATTTCACACTGTTTTTGCAAATTGTTTGAATATGTGGGTATACCCTATTCGCACATCATCATTTTCTTTAAGAGAGAGAAATTGAAGGAGATGCCAAGTCAATATATTCTTGATAGGTGGACAAAAATGGCTACAAAGACGATGTTAATTGACTCAAATGGCACCGTCATTCAAGGGTCAACTAAATCACTTTCGCTTGCCATTAATCAACTATACTCAGGTACATGCACTAAGTACAATATGGGCATGATGGCTACCAAAAATTCTGAGGAGAAGCTGAAATATTTGCATAAGGGTATTCCTGATGTTGTTGACCATGTCAACAGATGAAGGTGCAAGAACTTGAGTCATTTATTGGAGTATCGTTTCCAAGTGAGATCACTATCCAAGCACCATCTATAGCACACACAAAAGGAAGTGGCACAAAGAGGAAGGAGGGTTCACACTCGATAACAAGTGGAAAAAGGAAAAAAAAGGTGAATATAACTCAATTGATTGTGAGCATGTCATGGTCTCGTAGTTCAACAAATGATAACAAGTGGAAAAGGATGCGAAGCTTTCGTGGGGGCATACATGACTTTGGCGTGACAACCGAGATGGTTCTCGTGGAGGAGAAAAGCAGGGGAGCGCACGGGGAAAATCTGCTTCGGCGAAAAGTTGGAGTGGCGCGTGTGTGCTTAGCCAGGAAACTGTTGCTGCCTCCGCGTTAGCGTGCGTCCGTGCGTGGGTTCCTTCCAATTCTTATCATGTCGCCATCGTGCCACTTTGAAGGAAATATGCCCTAGAGGCAATAATAAAGTTGTTATTTTATAATTCCTTATTCATGATAAATGTTTATTATTCATGCTAGAATTGTATTGATCGGAAACTTAAATACATGTGTGAATACATAAACAAATACCGTGTCCCTAGTAAGCCTCTACTAGACTAGCTCGTTGATCAAAGATGGTTAAGGTTTTCTAACCATAGACATGTGTTGTCATTTGATAACGGGATCACATCATTAGGAGAATGATGTGATGGACAAGACGCATCCGTTAGCTTAGCATAATGATCGTTCAGTTTTATTGCTATTGCTTTCTTCATGTCAAATACATATTCCTTCGACTATGAGATTATGCAACTCCCGGATACCGGAGGAATACCTTGTGTGATATCAAACGTCACAACGTAACTGAGTGATCATAAAGATGCACTACAGGTATCTCCGAAGGTGTTTGTTGAGTTGACATAGATCAAGATTAGGATTGGTCACTCCATGTTTTGGAGAGGTATCTGTGGGCCCTCTTGGTAATACACATCATAAGAAGCCTTGCATGCAAAGTGACTAAGGGGTTAGTTGCAAGATGATGTATTACGGAACGAGTAAAGAGACTTGCCGGTAACGAGATTGAACTAGGTATGAAGATACCGACGATCGAATCTCGGGCAAGTAACATACCGATGGACAAAGGGAATTACGTATGTTGTCATAACAGTTCGACCGATAAAGATCTTCGTAGAATATGTAGGAGCCAATATGGGCATCCAGGTTCCACTATTGGTTATTAACCAGAGAGGTGTCTCGGTCATGTCTACATAGTTCTCGAACCCGTACGGTCCGCACGCTTAATGTTCGTTGACGATATAGTATTCTATGAGTTATATGATTTGGTGACCGAATGTTGTTCGGAGTCCCGGATGAGATCACGGACATGACGAGGAGTCTCGAAATGGTTTCGGGATGCACCGTGTAGCCATCGGGTCACCGGAAGGGGTTCCGGACACCCCTGGTAGGTGTTATGGCTTAATGGGCCAAGGGAGGGACAGACCAGCCCACATGGGGCTGGTGCACCCCTTTCCTTTCCCTCTCATGGGAGAAAGGAAAGGGGGGGGGGGGGGCAGCGCCACCCTCCCCTGCCTTTCCCCCGCACCTATACAAGGCAGGGGGACGCCACTTTGGGGAGGACCCCAAGTAGGATTCGGCTTACTTGGGGGCGTCTCCTGGCTGCTCCCTCCACCCCCCACCTATATATATATCTAGGAGGGGGGCGCCTAGCACACCAGAACATTATCTTAGCCATGTGCGGCGCCCCCCTCCACAGTTTACACCCCCGGTCATATTTTCGTAGTGCTTAGGCGAAGCCCTGCGGAGATCACTTCACCATCATAGTCACCACGCCATCGTGCTGCCGGAACTCATCCACTACCGCACCGTCTTGCTGGATCAAGAAGGCGGAGGACGTCATCGAGTTGAACGTGTGCTGAACGCGGAGGTGCCGTACGTTCGGTGCTCGGTCGGTTGGAACACGAAGAAGTTCGACTACATCAACCGCATTGTCAAATGCTTCCGCTTACGGTCTACGAGGGTACGTAGACACACTCTTCCCATCTCATTGCTATGCATCTCCTTGATAGATCTTGCGTGTGCGTAGAATTTTTTTTTATTTTCCATGCAATGTTTCCCAGCAGTGGCATCAGAGCCAGGTCTATGCGTAGATGATATGCACGAGTAGAACACAAAGAGTTGTGGGCGGTGATAGTCATACTGCTTACCACCAACGTCTTATTTTGATTCGGCGGTATTGTGGGATGAAACGGCCTGGAGCTACCTTACATGTCCACGCACATGAGACCTGTTCCACCGACTGACATGCAACTTGTTTTGCATAAAGGTGGCTGGTAGGTGTCTGTTTTTCCTACTTTAGTTGAATCGAATTTCACTGCGGCCGGTCCATGAAGAAGGATAAAACAGCAAACTTGATGAAACACCGTTGTGGTTTTTGCCGTAGGTAAGAACGGTTCTTGCTAGAAGCCCGTAGCAGCCACGTAAAACTTGCAACAACAAAGTAGATGACGTCTAACTTTTTTTTGCAGGGCATGTTATGACGTGATATGGTCAAGACATGATGTGATATACGTTTTTGTATGAGATGATCATGTTTTGTAAATTATCGGCAACCGGCAGGAGCCTTATGGTTGTCTCTTTATTGTATGAAATGCAAACGCCATGTAATTGCTTTACTTTATTGCTATGCGTTACCAATAGTTGGCGAGACGACCACGACGCAACGATGGAGATCAAGGTGTCGAGCCGGTGACGATGGAGATCATGATGATGCTTTGGAGATGGAGATCAAAAGCACAAGATGATGATAGCCATATCATGTCACATATTTTGATTGCATGTGATATTTATCCTTTATGCATCTTATTTTGCTTAGAACGGCGGTAGCATTATAAGATGAACCCTTCACTAAATTTCAAGATAAAAGTGTTCTCCCCGAGTACGCACCGTTGCCAAAGTTCGTCGTTTCGAAGCACCACGTGATGATCAGGTGTGATAGACTCTATGTTCACATACAACGGGTGTAAGACAGTTTTGCACATGCATAATACTTGGGTTAAACTTGACGAGCCTAGCATGTACAGACAAGGTCTCGGAACACTGGAGACCGAAAGGTCAAACGTGAGTCATATAGTAGATATGATCAACATAGAGATGTTCACCATTGATGACTAGCCCATCTCACGTGATGATCGGAGATGGGTTAGTAGATTTGGATCACGTATCACTTAGATGACTTGAGGGATGTCTATTTAAGTGGGAGTTCATTAGTAATTTGATTAACTGAACTTAATTTATCATGAACTTAATCTTAATAGTTTTTTGCATATCTATGTTGTAGATCAATAGCTCGCGATATAGCTCCCCTATATTTTTTGATATGTTCCTAGAGAAAACTAAGTTGAAAGATGATAGTAGCAATGATGCGGACTGGGTCCGTGATCTGAAGATTATCCTCATTGCTGCACAGAATTATGTCCTTGATGCACCGCTAGGTGACAGACCTGTTGCAGGAGCAGATGCAGACATTATGAATGTTTGGCAAGCTCGATATGATGACTACGTGATAGTTTAGTGTGCCATGCTTTACGGCTTAGAACCGGGACTTCAACAACGTTTTGAATGCCACGAAGCATATGAGATGTTCCAAGAGCTGAAATTAGTTTTTCAGACTCATGCCCGTGTCGAGAGGTATGAGACCTCTGACAACTACTTTGCCTACAAAATGGAGGAGAATAGCTCAGCCAGTGAGCATGTGCTCAGAATGTCTGGATACTACAATCGCTTAAATCAAGTGGGAGTTAATCTTCTAGATAAGATAGTGATTGACAGAGTTATCTAGTCACTATCACCAAGCTACTAGAACTTCGTGATGAACTATAATATGTAAGGGATGACGAAAATGATTCCCGAGCTCTTCGCGATGCTGAAATCGGCGAAGGTAGAAATCAAGAAAAAGCATCAGTGTTGATGGTTAAACAAGACCACTAGTTTCAAGAAAAATGGCAAGGAAAAGAAAGGGAACTTCAAGAAGAATGGCAAGCAAGTTGCCACTCCCGGGAAGAAGCCCAAAGCTGGACCCAAGCCTGAAACTGAGTGCTTCTACTGCAAAGGGACTGGTCACTGGAAGCGGAACTGCCCCAAATACTTGGCGGATAAGAAGGATGACAAAGTGAACAAAGGTATATTTGATATACATGTTATTGATGTGTACCTTACTAGTGTTCGTAGTAGCACCTGGGTATTCGATACCGGTTCAGTTGCTAAGATTAGTAACTCGAAATAGGAGTTGCAGAATAAACAGAGACTAGTTAAGTGCGAGGTGACGATGTGTGTTGGAAGTGATTCTAAGGTTGATACGATCACCATCGCACACTCCCTTTACCATCGGGATTAGTGTTGAACCTAAATAAATGTTATTTGGTATTTGCGTTGAGCATGAATATGATTAGATCATGTTTATTGCAATACGGTTATTCATTTAAGTTAGAGAATAATTGTTGTTCTGTTTACATGAATAAAACCTTCTATGGTCATACACCCAATGTGAATGGTTTATTGAATCTTGATCGTAGTGATACATATTTATAATATTGATGCCAAAAGATGCAAAGTTGATAATGATAATGCAACATACTTGTGGCACTGCCGTTTAGGTCATATTGGTGTAAAGCGCATGAAGAAACTCCATGCAGATGGACTTTTGGAATCACTTGATTATGAATCATTTTATACTTACGAACCATGCCTCATGGGCAAAATGTCTAAAACTTGTTCTCCGGAACAATGGAGCGAGCTAATGACTTATTAAAAATAATACATACTGATGTATGCGGTCCAATGAGTGTTAAGGCACGCGGCGGGTATCGTTATTTTCTGACCTTCACAGATGATTTGAGTAGGTATGGGTATATCTACTTAATGAAACACAAGTCTGAAACATTTCAAAAGTTCAAAGAATTTCAGAGTGAAATGGAGAATCATCGTAACAAGAAAATAAAGTTTCTACGATCTGATCGCGGAGGCGAATATTTGAGTTACGAGTTTGGCCTTCATTTAAAACAATGTGGAATTGTTTAACAACTCATGCCACCTGGAACATCACAGCGTAATGGTGTGTCCTAACGTAGTAACCGTACTTTATTAGATATGGTGCGTTCTATGATGTCTCTTACCGATTTACTACAATCGTTTTGGGGTTATGCATTAGAGACAGTCGCATTCACGTTAAATAGGGCACCGTCTAAATCCGTTGAGATGACACCGTATGAACTGTGGTTTGGAAAGAAACGTAAGCTGTCGTTTCTTACATTTGGGGTTGTGACACTTATTTCAAAAGGCTTCAGCCTGATAAGCTCGAACCCAAATCAGAGAAGTGCATCTTCATAGGATACCCTAAGGAAACAATTAGGTACACCTTCTACCACAGATCCGAAGGCAAGATCTTTGTTGCCAAGAATGGAACCTTTCTAGAGAAGGAGTTTCTCTCAAAAGAAGTGAGTGGGAGGAAAGTAGAACTTGATGAAGTAATTGTACTTTCTCTCGAATTGGAGAGTAGCACATCACAGAAAACTGTTCCCGTGATGCCTACACCAACTAGAGAGGAAGCAAATGATAATGATCATGAAACTTCAGATTAAGTTGCTACTGAACCTCGTAGGTCGACCAGAGCACGATCCGCACCAGAGTGGTACGGTAATCCTGTCCTGGAAGTCATGTTACTAGACCAAGGCGAACCTACGAACTATGAAGAAGCTATGATGATCCTAGATTCCGACAGATGGCTTGAGGCCATGAAATCTGAGATAGGATCCATGTATGAGAACAAAGTGTGGACTTTAGTGGACTTGCCCGATGATCGGCAAGCCATAGAAAATAAATGCATCTTCAAGAAGAAGACTGACGCTGATGGTAATGTTATTTTCTACAAAGCTAGGCTTGTCGCGAAAGGTTATCTACAAGTTCAAGGAGTTGACTACGATGAGACTTTCTCACCCGTAGCGATGCTTAAGTCTGTCCGAATCATGTTAGCAATTGCCGCATTTTATGATTATGAAATCTGGCAAATGGACGTCAAAACTGCATTCCTTAATGGATATCTTAAAGAAGAGTTGGATATGATGCAACCAGAAGGTTTTGTCGATCCTAAAGGTGCTAACAAAGTGTGCAAGCTCCACCGATCCATCGATGGACTGGTGCAAGCATCTCGGAGTTGGATTATATGCTTTGATGAGGTGATCAAAGCATATGGTTTTATACAGACTTACGGTGAAGCCTGTATTTACAAGAAAGTGAGTGGGAGCTCTGTAGTGTTTCTGATATTATATGTGGATGACATATTGTTGATTGAAAATGATATAGAATTTCTGGATAGCATAAAAGGATACTTGAATAAGAATTTTTCAATGAAAGACCTCGGCGAAGCTGCTTACATATTAGGCATCAAGATCTATAGAGATAGATCAAGACGCTTGATAGGATTTTCAATTAGTACAAATCTTGATAAGATTTTGAAGGAGTTCAAAATGGATCAGTCAAAGAAAGGGTTCTTGCCTGTATTCAAGCTGTGAAGTTGAGTAAGATTCAAAGCCCGACCACGGCAGAAGATAGAGAGAGAATGAAAGTCATTCCCTATGCCTCAGTCATAGGTTCTATAAAGTATGCCATGCTGTGTACCAGACCTTTTGTGTGCCTTGCCATGAGTTTGGTAAGGGGGTACAATAGTGATCTAGGTGTAGATCACTGGACAGCGGTCAAAATTATCCTTAGTTACCTAAGAGGACTAAGGAAATATTTCTCGGTTATGGAGGTGATAAATAGTTCGTCGTAAAGGGTTACGTCGATGCAAGCTTTGACACCGATCCAGATGACTCTGAGTCTCAATCTGATATGTATTGAAAGTGGGAGTAATTAGCTAGAGTAGCTCCATGCAGAGCATTGTAGACATAGAAATTTGCAAAATACATACGGATCTGAATATGGCAGACCCGTTGACTAAACTTCTCTCACAAGCAAAACATGATCACACCTTAGTACTCTTTGGGTGTTAATCACATGGCGATGTGAACTAGATTATTGACTCTAGTAAACTCTTTGGGTGTTGGTCACATAGCGATGTGAACTATGGGTGTTAATCACATGGCGATGTGAACTAGATTATTGACTCTAGTGCAAGTGGGAGACTGAAGGAAATATGCCCTAGAGGCAATAATAAAGTTGTTATTTTATATTTCCTTATTCATGATAAATGTTTATTATTCATGCTAGAATTGTATTGATCGGAAACTTAAATACATGTGTGAATACATAAACAAATACCGTGTCCCTAGTAAGCCTCTACTAGACTAGCTCGTTGATCAAAGATGGTTAAGGTTTCCTAACCATAGACATGTGTTGTCATTTGATAACGGTATCACATCATTAGGAGAATGATGTGATGGACAAGGCTCATCCGTTAGCTTAGCATAATGATCGTTCATTTTTATTGCTATTGCTTTCTTCATGTCAAATACATATTCCTTCGACTATGAGATTATGCAACTCCCGGATACTGGAGGAATACCTTGTGTGATATCAAACATCACAACATAACTGGGTGATCATAAAGATGCTCTACAGGTATCTCCGAAGGTGTTTGTTGAGTTGGCATAGATCAAGATTAGGATTGGTCACCCTGTGTTTCGGAGAGGTATCTCTGGGCCCTCTCGGTAATACACATCATAAGAAGCCTTGCAAGCAAAGTGACTAAGGGGTTTGTTGCAAGATGATGTATTACGAAACGAGTAAAGAGACTTACCGGTAACGAGATTGAACTAGGTATGAAGATACCGACGATCGAATCTCGGGCAAGTAACATACCGATGGACAAAGGGAATTACGTATGTTGTCATAACAGTTCGACCGACAAAGATCTTCGTAGAATATGTAGGAGCCAATATGGGCATCCAGGTTCCGCTATTGGTTATTTACCGGAGAGGTGTCTCGGTCATGTCTACATAGTTCTCGAACCCGTAGGGTCCGCACACTTAACGTTCATTGACGATATAGTGTTATATGAGTTATATGATTTGGTGACCGAATGTTGTTCGGAGTCCCGGAGGGTCCGCACGCTTAACGTTCGTTGACGATATAGTGTTATATGAGTTGTATGATTTGGTGACCGAATGTTGTTCGGAGTCCCGGATGAGATCACGGACATGATGAGGAGTCTCAAAATGGTTGAGAGGTAAAGATTGATATATAGGACGATGGTATTCCGACACCAGAAGGGTTTCGGGATGCACCGTGTAGCCATCGGGTCACCGGAAGGGGTTCCGGACACCCCCGATAGGTGTTATGGGCTTAATGGGCCAAGGGAGGGACAGACCAGCCCATAGGGGGCTGGTGTGCCCCTTTCCCTGGCCGTCCAGCCCTAGGGAAGGAAAGGGAGAGGGCTAGCCCCCTCCTGCCTTTCCCTCTCATGGGAGAAAGGAAGGGGGGGCGCCACTTTGGGGAGGACCACAAGTAGGATTCGGCCTACTTGGGGGCGCATCCTGGCTGCTCCCTCCACCCCCCACCTATATATATGTGGGAGGGGGGCGCCTAGCACACCAGAACATTATCTTAGCCGTGTGCGGCGCCCCCTCCACAGTTTACACCCACGGTCATATTTTCGTAGTGCTTAGGCGAAGCCCTGCGGAGATCACTTCATCATCACCGTCACCACGCCGTCGTGCTGCCGGAACTCATCCACTACCTCGCCGTCTTGATAGATCAAGAAGGCAGAGGACGTCATCGAGCTGAACGTGTGCTGAACGCAGAGGTGTCGTACATTCGGTGCTCGATCGGTTGGAACACGAAGAAGTTCGACTAAATCAACCGCGTTGTCAAATGCTTCCGCTTACGGTCTATGAGGGTACGTAGACACACTCTCCCTCTCTTATTGCTTTGCATCTCCTTGATAGATCTTGCGTGTGCGTAATTTTTTTTTGCTTTTCATGCAACGTTTCCCAACACACTTCAACGGTGACCCGCAACCCGTATTCGTCCCCAAAAAGAGACCAGTCCTGCACAAGGACGCGGGAGGCAGCCATCCAACGCCGCCCACATACATTACGAACATTCTTTCAGCAAACAAGATATAATTCATACAAACTCAACGGATGTCATACAAACTGGATATTTATATTTTGGACATATTTTAATTATAAAAGGTAAAACTACGTGCACGTACGGTCGTGCAGAGCTCCTCTCCCATGACACGGATATACTACACTAGACTACGACCGACAGTGACGTATCCCTTTGTCTTTCCAATGGCCGGCAGCCCGCTCATCGGACTGCCGAGAGTCCTGGAGGCATATACGTCCCCGTATCTTCCCTATGTTGGGTTGCCCCGCTCAGTAGAGTGGCAAAGAGGGTGCTCCAACCGGAGGGGAAGGGGGGGGGGCTCCTCCGCTTCCGTAGAGCCTAGACGGCGGCCGACGATGGTCTGAGATAAAGAACCGAACAGGTCACCGATTGTATAAGTCGGCGACGCGCCGGCGGTGGCCTTCCTAGGACCCAAGCAGTGGCGGCCTTCCGTGTTTTACTTTTGTAACACCCCTGTGTAATAAGCACTGTGACATAATGATAATCATGCCAAGTCATACCCATTTGCAATGCTAGATCATAGTGGTTAAACACTTCATTTCAAATTCTTCTCTGAAATAAATTCAAATTCAAAATGAAAATAAAAGTTGTTCCAAAGTGGAAACTAAAATGTTCATCATCTTGCAAATATTCCATAACATTTACTTGTTGAGGAACACAACATCGCTTCTATGTTGGAATGAGCAGTAGCATTTAAACAGTGCTATTTCAGGCATTTTAAATTGCAAATTCATTTTTGCAAAATGCAAATGAATTCCAATGACTCCCAAAATATTTGTGGCACTGCCTAAAAACATCAGGGAATTAGTGGGACACTTCCCATATTTTTCCTAAACTAATAGGATGCCCAAACAATTCTTTTCCCCTCTCTGTAAAATAAAAATAAAAGAAAGAAAGGGGAGAAGGCCACTTACCTGTTTCCTGGGCCGTGCAGCAGTGGCCGGCCCAGCCAGCCCATCTCCACCCACCTCCTCCGTGTCGCCTCATCCATGGACGGCGCGCCTCCACCGGCCGCAGCGCGCCACCGCGACGAGCGCGGGTGGGGCGAGGGGATAAGCTCGTCCCCGAGCCTTCCCCCCTGGTCCTCCTCCATTTCCCCCCCTCTCTCTCTCGCTTGCCGTCGCTCTTCCACTCCACCAGATCCCCTTCACCGAGCGTCTCCGTCGCCGCTCACCGCATTCCACCGCGGCCACCGGCCGGCCTTCACCTTGCCGACGTGTCCCCGGGCTCTACCTCGACCTCTTCGTCCTCCCCGCCGTGCCACGAGGACCGGGACGGTCTCACTGCACCGCCACGACCTCGCTTTCGCCCTCGGCTCCGACGAACGCCGCCGCCCCGACTCCGCGCCGCTGCTGCTCCTACGCACTCACCGGGCCTTTCATGCGCCCCTCGGTGAGCCCCTGCTCGATCCCCTCTCCTTCTTACTCCTCTTCGAGCTCGTAGTCGTTCCCGCAATAGCCGTCCGAGCTTTGCTCCGCTGCGGTGCTCGTCGCCGTCGCTTCTGGCGATGACAAACCCCACCGAGCTCGTAGTCGAGCTCCGAGCACCTCTAGGACCCCGTAGGACCTATCCTTTAGGTGTGCCTCAGTCTCCGTCACCGTTCGCGTCGTTGCCCGAACTCCGGCCGCTGCCGTGAGCTTCGTTCCGGCGCACTCCGGCCTCCTCAGCTCCGGCTACTACCACCGGACGACGCGCCGCATCGGCCGCGTCCGAAGGAGACCGACCGCGCCCGATCTGGCCCCCTGTAGGGCACTTTCCGACGAGGCCCCGAGAGCGCCGGCTTGCGATTTGGTCGCCGGCGCGACTCCGATCGCCGTGCTGACGTGGGCGCCTCTGGGCCCCACCCTGGTGTCGCTGCCACTGGGCCCCATGGCCCTGTTGACTCAGTCAACGGCTGACTGGGCTGGTCCAGTCACTGGCCAGTGGGCCCCGTTGACTGGTCAGCCGGTCCGCTGACCGCTGACGCGATGCTGATGCCAGCGTGACGTCATATTTCCTTTTCTGAAAATTTCTGTTAAAATAAAAAATTCCAGAAAATAATAAAATCTTTGAAAATTAATAACTTTTAAACCGTAGCTCCGATGGAAAAACTTTGTACATGAAAGTTGCTCAGAACGACGAGATGAATCTGAATACGTAGTCCGTTCGTCCGTCACACGTCCCTAACTATCTGAACATGGAACCATTCCCCTCCGGTCATCTGTATGACAAATGTCCGGAACCGGGAAAACATTCCCGGATGGATTCCTCCTTCCTCGGTGACATGCAACCATACGTTAGGACACACCCGGCACTGCGTATTATCATGTCGTA
Source organism: Thinopyrum elongatum (assembly GCA_011799875.1). Classification (NCBI taxonomy): domain Eukaryota; kingdom Viridiplantae; phylum Streptophyta; class Magnoliopsida; order Poales; family Poaceae; genus Thinopyrum; species Thinopyrum elongatum. The sequence continues at coordinate 621,393,361 of CM022299.1, forward strand.
CTTTGTATAGCACTTGTTTGCTCTGTATTTACTGTTCTTCCCTCTCTTCTCTCTCGATAGAGCCCGGCGCCGACGCAGCTCCGGTGATTTGGCTACATTACTGTCGACCTTGCCTTTGCCGCCGAGCAACCAGGCAAGCCCCCGCTTTGATCATCCCGATATCGCCTATTCTATTTTCTAATGCTTGCACTAGATTTTGCTACAGTAATTGATTGCTCCTATTCTGCTGCATAGCCTGTTTATTGTAACCTGTTTTGCTACCCTCATGGATATCCTAGACTGCTTAGTATAGGCTGGCTAGAGACCCCTTAGTGACCCCACTTATCCCGACTGCCCCGCTGGAGTATCAGAAGACCCGATCAACGGGATCGCAAACCAGGACCTGGCGCCGCACCTCACTTCCCTTCGTTGCTCGACACTACTGGGTTACTATCGAGTGCCGAGGGTGATACCTCGTCAGCACTTCTGATGATAACCTTGTAGGTTAGCTAATCGGTCGTGGTAAGCGAGGGTGATTCCTCCTACACCACCCCCGATAACGACGAAGTCGAGCAACACCTCACGTGTGGACCTCGAGGGTGATGCCTCTTACGTCCATCTTGATATTACATCAGGTGGGAGTCCAACGAGGGTGATGCCTCGGATTCCCCTTGATACGGTGACCACACGGATGCCTTACATTATTGTTGATACTGATACTTGAGAAGGCGGGTCGACCCTGAGGGGTACCCGCGGATGATGGATAGTTACCCGTGAGTTATTCCACGAGGCGCGGCCGGGCATTCTTAGCCCTTGCAGCAAGTTCTCGAGACGGGGCGATGGGGTCACAGCTTTCGTGAGTCTCTGCTCGTTTCCGCAAGCCCCTAGTCCTAACGATTTGGATATTTAATCTGAGCCGGCCTTTGGTCGGATAGCACTAACCATCACGTGGGCATAGTATGGGCGTTCTGCATCGTAACATCAGCCGAAAGCTCTGTCAGATGTCCAGTTCAGCCTGGCGGCACGGTCGGATCGCGCCGAGGCGCTGGTATCCACCCTGCGTGCAACGAGCCTGAGTGCATAGGGCGATGGCCCAAGACCCCTGAGCACTTACGAGGTAGACCGATGGGGACCTCTCTGCTGAGTTGTAGGTAGGGTTGCGGTGTGTCGTTTGGCCGAGGCCGGGCATGGCCCAGGAAAGTGTGTCCGGCCGGAGTTAAGCGAGCGTGTTGGGTAAGTTGGTGCACCCCTGCAAGGAAGAACACATCTATCGATAGCCGGTCCTACGGTAAAGGACACTCGGAGTTGTATCCCGATCAAACAGCTAGATTTGTGATGATACTGGATATGTGGCTCCAGGATCGCTTTCTCGCAGTGAGTCGAGGAAGGATCTCTGGGCGAGACTGTTACCTGATTCTACTACTACTTACATTATGCTACCCTGTACTCTTCTAAATGCTGCAAGACGCTCGAAGATGCTGGAAGATTCTTGAAGATGCTAGTCTTCGATAGGACTAGGCTTTCCTCTCTATTCTGGCATTTCTGCAGCCCAGTCCACATATACAGCCTTCCTTTGATAATGATGCATATGTAGTGTAGATCCTTGCTTGCTGAGTACTTCAGAGTACTCACGGTTGCTTTGCTTTCTTTTTCTCCCCCTATCAGTTGTCGAGACCAGTTGACGGAGCCCCTGAGACAGCTGCACCGTCGACTACTACTACTACCCCGAGGATGGCTTCTACTACGAGATGGCTGTCGACCAGGAGTAGGTTCGGAGGGTCCTAGGCAGGAGGCCTACGCCTTTCGATCGTAGTACTTTCTTTTGTCCCACCTTCTTAAGGCCTTTCTGTCTTTCTTTTATATCTGTACTCAGATATCTGATGCTTCCGCTGACGCTTGTATGCCATCGAGCTATGTATTCGAGCCCTCGAGGCCCTGGTTTGTAATATAAAGCTTGTATGATTTTATTTATGTTTTAGAGTTGTGTTGTGATATCTTCAAGTGAGTCCTTAGGCTTGATCGTGTGCATTTGCGTGTATGATTAGTGCACGATTAAGCCGGGGGCGTCACAGGTTGGTATCAGAGCCGACTGCCTCTAGGAATTCCCCTTCCCAACTCCTTGGCCGAAGTTGAGTCTAGTGGTCCAAAACTGTTTTACTAACTTGGCTGTGTGGCTTACGGGCCCACGTCGCCAATTGGGTGGTATTAGGATCTGTTACTCCTCGACCTTTACTCTGGGACTCTACTCTCTCTTCCTTTCGGGTTAAAATTTTACTAACTCCAACATTAGGTTCTCGTGATCACAGCCACCCGGAGTTCTGAAATATTCCCCCTTGCTTCAAGATTGAGGGCCAGGTTCTGCTTACAGGATCCTCTTATCGAGGGCACCCTGTGTTGTCACTTGCAGATTCCTCGCTCCAACTGTTTTCTCGACGTTGAAGTAGCATGTCGCTATGCCGCGTTGTTGAAATCCATCTGAACCTTCTACACTGCGTGCCTGCGTGCCGCCTAGTTGCCTAGCTTACCTTCTACGCCGTTGTAGCGCTGGTCTGTAACCGAACCTATGTACGGATCTGTATGTCATGACGACTATGATGTTGTATCTATTGCACTTCTTTTCTGTCGTGCATGATTACTTCATGAATGATCCCATACAATGTCAATGCTTGATGCTGAATGTGACGTTAGCCATCGCGTTAAGGCAGAACATCAGAAACCTGCTGGAATTCTGCAACCACTCCCTATTCCTTTATGGAAATGGGATAAGGTTCATATGGATCTCATTACTGGCCTTCCCAAGTCACAAAAGGGTCACGATGCTATTCTTGTCGTCGTCGACCAACTCTCCAAGGTTGCACATTTTCTGCCTGTCAAGGAGACGATCACTGCCAGTCAGTTAGCAGAGCTGTACATCTCAAGAATCGTTTCACTCCACGGTATCCCGAAGGAGATTAGTTCGGACCGTGGCAGTCTATTCACCTCCAAATTCTGGGAAAGTTTCCAGGAAGCTATGGGAACTCATATCACCTGGAGTTCAGCATATCATCCCCAGTCCCAAGGCCAAGTCGAACGAGTAAATCAAGTACTTGAAGACATGCTGCGAGCTTGTGTTATTTCTTTCGGTAAGAAGTGGGAAGAATCTCTTCCATATGCCGAGTTATCTTATAACAACAGCTATCAAGCCAGCTTGAAAATGGCTCCCTTTGAAGTTCTGTATGGACGTAAGTGTCGAACCCCTCTGAATTGGTCAGAAACTGGGGAACGACCGCTCGTGGGTCCGGATATTATCCAACACGCTGAAGAGCAAGTCCGCATAGTCCGAGAAAATCTCAAGGCGGCTCAGGACCGCCAGAAGAGCAACTATGATCGCAAACGATGGGGTTTGACTTATCAACCTGGCGATCAAGCTTATCTGCGTGTCACTTCCCTGAAGGGCACACACCGATTCGGAATCAAGGGAAAGTTAGCTCCTCACTATATTGGTCCTTTTCGCATTGTTGCCAGACGTGGACAAGTGGCGTATAAATTGGAGTTTCCACCACAATTCTCTCATATCCACGACGTCTTTCACATGTCGCAACTTCGTAAATGCTTCAAGGAATCTCCGCATCGCGCAGTGGATCACGAGATGCTCGAATTGCAAGATGATCTATCTTATAATGAGCATCTGATCCGCATCCTCAACGAAGCTGAACGACGAACCCGTCAGAAGGTCACCAAGTTCCTGAAAGTGTAGTGGTCAAATCATACCGAAGATGAAGCCACTTGGGAACGCGAGGATCATCTTCGCAAGGAATACCCCGACCTCTTTCCTTCTACCTCCTGAATTCTCGGGACGAGAATTTCTTTTAGAGGAGGAGAATTCTAACACCCCTGTGTAATAGGCACTGTGACATAATAATAATCATGCCAAGTCATACCCATTTGCAATGCTAGATCACAGTGGTTAAACACTTCATTTCAAATTCTTCTCTGAAATAAATTCAAATTCAAAATGAAAATAAAAGTTGCTCCAAAGTGGAAACTAAAATGTTCATCATCTTGCAAATATTCCATAACATTTACTTGTTGAGGAACACAACATCGCTTCTATGTTGGAATGAGCAGTAGCATTTAAACAGTGCTATTTCAGGCATTTTAAATTGCAAATTCATTTTTGCAAAATGCAAATGAATTCCAATGACTCCCAAAATATCTGTGGCACTGCCTAAAAACATCAGGGAATTAGTGGGACACTTCCCATATTTTTCCTAAACTAATAGGATGCCCAAACAATTCTTTTCCCCTCTCTGTAAAATAAAAATAAAAGAAAGAAAGGGGAGAAGGCCACTTACCTGTTTCCTGGGCCGTGCAGCAGTGGCCGGCCCAGCCAGCCCATCTCCACCCACCTCCTCCGTGTCGCCTCCTCCATGGACGGCGCGCCTCCACCGGCCGCAGCGCGCCACCGCGACGAGCGCGGGTGGGGCGAGGGGATAAGCTCGTCCCCGAGCCTTCCCCCCTGGTCCTCCTCCATTTCCCCCCCCCCTCTCTCTCTCGCTTGCCGTCGCTCTTCCACTCCACCAGATCCCCTTCACCGAGCGTCTCCGTCGCCGCTCACCGCATTCCACCGCGGCCATCGACCGACCTTCACCTTGCCGACGTGTCCCCGGGCTCTGCCTCGACCTCTTCGTCCTCCCCGCCGTGCCACGCGGACCGGGACGGCCTCACAGCACCGCCACGACCTCGCTTTCGCCCTCGGCTCCGACGAACGCCACCGCCCCGACTCCGCGCCGCTGCTGCTCCTACGTACTCACCGGGCCTTTCATGCGCCCCTCGGTGAGCCCCTTCTCGATCCCCTCTCCTTCTTACTCCTCTTCGAGCTCGTAGTCGTTCCCGCCATAGCCGTCCGAGCTTTGCTCCGCCGCGGTGCTCGTCGTCGTCTCTTCTGGCGATGACAAACCCCACCAAGCTCGTAGTCGAGCTCCGAGCACCTCTAGGACCCCGTAGGACCTCTCCTTTAGGTGTACCTCAGTCTCCGTCGCCGTTCGCGCCGTTGCCCGAACTCCGGCCGCTACCGTGAGCTTCGTTCCGGCGCACTCCGGCCTCCTCAGCTCGGGCTACTGCCACCGGACGACGCGCCGCATCGGCCGCGTCCGAAGGAGACCGACCACGCCCGATTTGGCCCCCTGTAGGGCACTTTCCGACAAGGCCCCGAGAGCGCCGCCGTGCGATTTGGTCGCCGGCGCGACTCCGATCGCCGTGCTGACGTGGGCGCCTCTGGGCCCCACCCCGGTGTCGCTGCCACTGGGCCCCACGGCCCTGTTGACTCAGTCAACGGCTGACTGGGCTGGTCCAGTCACCGGCCAGTGGGCCCCGTTGACTGGTCAGCCGGTCCGCTGACCGCTGACGCGATGCTGACGCCAGCGTGACGTCATATTTCCTTTTCTGAAAATTTCTGTTAAAATAAAAAATTCCAGAAAATAATAAAATCTTTGAAAATTAATAACTTTTAAACCGTAGCTCCGATGGAAAAACTTTGTACATGAAAGTGATACTTGAGAAGGCGGGTGATGCCTCGGATTCCCCTTGATACGGTGACCACACGGATGCCTTACATTATTGTTGATATTGATACTTGAGAAGGCGGGTCGACCCTGAGGGGTACCCGCGGATGATGGATAGTTACCCGTGAGTTATTCCACGAGGCGCGGCCGGGCATTCTTAGCCCTTGCAGCAAGTCCTCAAGACGGGGCGACGGGGTCACATCTTTCGTGAGTCTCTGCTCGTTTCCGCAAGCCCCTAGTCCTAACGATTTGGATATTTAATCTGAGCCGGCCTTTGGTCGGATAGCACTAACCATCACGTGGGCATAGTATGGGCGTTCTGCATCGTAACATCAGCCGAAAGCTCTGTCAGACGTCCAGTTCAGCATGGCGGAAAGGTCGGATCGCGCCGAGGCGCTGGTATCCACCCTGCGCGCAACGAGCCGGAGTGCACAGGGCGATGGCCCAAGACCCCTGAGCACTTAGGAGGTAGACCGACGGGGACCTCTCTGCTGATCTGTAGGTAGGGTTGCGGTGTGTCGTTTGGCCGAGGCCGGGCATGGCCCAGGAAAGTGTGTCCGGCCGGAGTTAAGCGAGCGTGGTGGGTAAGTTGGTGCACCCCTGCAGGGAAGAACACATCTATCGATAGCCGGTCCTACGGTAAAGGACACTCGGAGTTGTATCCCGATCAAACAGCTAGATTTGTGATGATACTGGATATGTGGCTCCGGGATCGCTTTCTCGCAGTGAGTCGAGGAAGGATCTCTGGGCGAGACTGTTACCTGATTCTACTACTACTTACATTATGCTACCCTGTACTCTTCTAAATGCTACAAGACACTCGAAGATGCTGGAAGATTCTTGAAGATGCTAGTCTTCGATAGGACTAGGCTTTCCTCTCTATTCTGGCATTTCTGCAGCCCAGTCCACATATACAGCCTCCCTTTGATAATGATGCATATGTAGTGTAGATCCTTACTTGCTGAGTACTTCAGAGTACTCACGGTTGCTTTGCTTTCTTTTCCTCCCCCTATCAGTTGTCGAGACCAGTTGACGGAGCCCCTGAGATAGCTGCACCGTCGACTACTACTACTACCCCGAGGATGGCTTCTACTACGAGATGGCTGTTGACCAGGAGTAGGTTCGGAGGGTCCTAGGCAGGAGGCATACGCCTTTCGATCGTAGTACTTTCTTTTGTCCCGCCTTCTTAAGGCCTTTCTGTCTTTCTTTTATATCTGTACTCAGATATCTGATGCTTCCGCTGACGCTTGTATGCCCTCGAGCTATGTATTCGAGCCCTCGAGGCCCTGGTTTGTAATATAAAGCTTTTATGATTTTATTTATGTTTTAGAGTTGTGTTGTGATATCTTCAAGTGAGTCCTTAGGCTTGATCGTGTGCATTTGCGTGTATGATTAGTGCACGATTAAGCCGGGGGCGTCACAACTTTCCCTCGATGTTGGCGCTGGACGCAGATGCACGAAGGATGGCGCGGTCACAGGCACGGGAGGCGTGGTACGACGCGGCACCATCTACAACAGCGATGATGCCCGTGCCACCGTGCTCCCCCCGTGCCGGCCGTGAGCAATTCGGCACTCCTCTGCGAGCGAGCTTGGAGCGGCGAGTTGCTGAACCACCCGCCGGCTTGGAGCGGCAACTTGCTCCATCTGGATTGGAGGTGGAGCAGCGAGCTGCCGCCCGCATCCGGCGGGCTACCCAACCGGCTTTTATGCCGGAAAGCTGCTCTTCATGCTCGTCAAATGCCATCGAAAGAGTGGAGAAAATGGTGGAAGGAGGAGATGGGGAACAGCGAAGTGATGCCATTCTTGCCTGGTGCCTGGCCTCCTTCTTGCCTGGCATTGTGTTTACTGTCGGCCCGCTCGTGAATGGACGTGTGGCCGGAGTAGGTTTCTGGACTTCCATGCGGGTTTAATGGAGGCGTTTGAATGCGGCGAGGAGACGTATTCAGCCGGGCATGTAGCGGGCGGCGCCCTTGGCCGGAGCGCCAATTCAATGGCGGAGGCAGTGTGAGGTCGCGTCCGCCCTAAGTCGTCTTCAATGTGGAGCGGCGCACTCTACAACAGCATGAATGCGGGCAGCTGGCGCCGGGCGGGAACGCGCGCGGACGTGGAATGAGGTGGTTTGGTGGGCCCGGGCGGTTAGAAGCGGGTGTGGGTGTGTCCAGACGCCCGCAAAGCCCCCACGTTTGTCTTCGGTTTGCGGGAGAAAGTACGTCTGAATCACCCTGCGGACCAATATAGGCCCGCGTTAGATGGCTTCCACGGTCCGAACGTATGCGGGGGATTTGAGGTTCGGCGTTGAAGATGCCCTTACATTGAAATGTTGTAGACCAGACACACAACACACACCACACCACACGCACGCACGGTCTAAACACAAGTGGCACATCTTCAGAAATTTTCGAAGCCATCCTACTTTTGAAGGACGGGTACGTCGTCATTCCTATAGCTCATAGACGTGTAGGTACCTGCCACAGAAAAATACCCCGGGGAGAGACACCCACGTTGATCCTAAGGATCGATCTTGGGTGGCCATTGCCACAATCAACCATCGAGTCAAGGGCTAGTCCTCGCCATCGTGCCACTGTCATTGGATGGATCAGTAGTAGTATTTCTCAGCAGCTACGCACAAGTTTCACCTGCTTCTAGAGTGATTGTTTTCTACCATGCATCGGATATGATGTGTATGTGTCCATCGTCTGCTGTTGCTTTGAGATTCATGCAATATTTTTCGATTTTTTTTTGCAACATTAGCCTTGTTTCAGAGTATACATTTTAAAAATAATTTGTACTAGCATGTGCATAAAATGAAACAACGATCAAATTTGCATCCCGGAGATTATGTCCCATGGAGGACACCGATGAAGCCGAAGAACAATGCCTCGGCACCCTGCTGGTGAGCCGAGAGACTAGACATTGACATAGTGATTAGGGGTGTGGGGCCAAGGAAGGTTATGGCCAGGGGTTTGAAAGAATATACTTCCTCCGTTCCAAAATACTCTACAAGGTGTATTAGTTTTTATTTCTAAAGTCAAACATGTGCATGTTTGACCATGTTTTGAGAAGAAAATTCAATATCTAAAATACCAAATTATATAATTAGATCCATCACAAAAAGTATTTTTTTTTTGTTGTATAGGTATGATCATACAATAGGAAATAGGAAATAGGCAGCAAGGGAGTTGGGTAGACTAAAGATACTGCCTTTAGCCCTCTGCGGCCTTTCTTGAAGTCAGAGTCGTAAGGAAAGATCGATAGGATTTGGTCCATTTGGTGTCCTTCCAGACAGAGAAGCGAGAACCCTATCTGCTTTGACCGCTTGCCCTCCTGATATTTTATTCTATAATCTTGAGCAAACATACATAAGAATGACTTGCATGAAAATGGATGCGCCTTATATTCTAGAACGGAGGGAGTATGTGTTATAGTATGCTGTGTTTCTCCCATGGAACCGACTAGATCAACAAGAGATGACACAAATCATCCAAGAGGTAAGAATCTCAATCTGAGAATGGAAATTTCCAGCATCTTAAATAATTTGCACGAAAACCAAGTGATGCAAGAAAAAGTCTTTCAAAATCATTTGAAAGAACTACCGACATCATGTTGTAAATGTATGTTGTTTGTAGACCATTTCTACAATGCAATTTTCAAACTCAGCGTGTAAGTTTTTCCACATTACATGCTGCCTCTAGCATGACTTCTGATTTCTTCACTGCATGATTGGAACTCTAACATCATATCTAATGTTTCCAATTTTCTTCGAGAAATGTATGTGCACAGTTGCATTACAGGATACCAAGGAAATAAAACTTCTACATCCATAGAAATTGGTGAGTAGCACCTACCAACCCAAGAAATGCAGTAAGTTTTGACATTCATAGTTTATGGTGTTGTTAGTTCTGAAATACAAATCCTAAATGATAGGGTTGTTTTGCGAGCTTACTTGAGAGATGCTAATTCTTTTGTACTCAGTTAGTTCGGTGCACGAGAATAATGATGGTAACTAAAAATAACCAAATTAAAACCCAATGAATAAAACATCATACATGAGTTCTATCCTGATACAAACATGCATGCTGCACAAATAACATGATATTGTATCTTCATACTAAGAATGGAAATGCCTGCTCAAAAACAAGAAAGGAAAATTTAGTCAGGAAAATATCATCATTAACGAGCAAGAGCGGAAGAAGGGATTCATGGGCAATCTAATTGTTCACATTTGGTACAAATAACTATGATTTTTGTTACTCATAAACTTAATAGTCTTATGTTCTAAAAACCTCCACATTATTTAGTTTCATACTCTTTAAAACAGTCCCTACCAGTTTTGTAGATACTTAAGGATACTATGGACATGTAATTGTGTAGATCACTTTAGTAAATAAGGGCCAATAATTATCTTTTCGAGTAATTTGACACTTATGGATTTGCTTAGATTTAGAGTGAAATTCATTGTAACAAATAATCTCCTTAAACATCCCAACCTATATAAACAAAATGGTTTGTTTAGAATATGTAATTTCACTTTAGTAGATGACAATATAGTGTGTAACTATAAATGCTAGGACATTATAAAAAATATGTATCATAATATACGATTGTATTATGAATTATGCTAGTTATACATTAAAATAGTATTTAAGAGTAGATGTATATGTATGTATAATGACATGCAAAAAGTATACATTTAGTGAAAATATCAAATAGGATAATATAAAAAAGTTTAGTGCAAATATATAAGAATGGTCAATTTTAACCGAAATAACAGATGCACACACACACGCGCGCGCACGTGCCGCTCGGCTGATCGTGGCCAGCTTTCCGACAAATTAATAATTAATCGCACACGACCCGACTTTTGTTTTGGAAAAGGAAACATGCTACATCATGTAATTAAACGGGAAGCACTCCGCAGAGAGCGTTGTCAACATGCATGGGAGCGCTGGCACCCCACTTGTTCTAAATTTCAGGGTGGCCCCACCCTAATTTAACCCAGGACCTAATCATATAAGGCAACCAGAAATTGTTGCAACTTTTTGAAATCGGGAAAAGGCAACCTTTCTGAAAGTGAGTGTGTAGACGACGCGAGTTAACCTTCCATACTTCCTATGAGCCCACAAACTAGTAAAACTGAACTTGAACCAGTTTACTACATTTTTTTGAATTTATCAAAGTGCCCATAATAATAGCGGTGGGTCGGTTTTGTCCTTGTGCCACTTTGCAAAAAGACCACAAGTGTCATGCGAGATAAAATGGTGGAGATTCTATGTGGATCAGTAAACAAGCACTCCTCCGTTCAACTTTTACTTCAGCAATGCGACCATGAATCTCTTCACATTCACCATGTATATCGCTAAGTCACATATCATTCCAATATTAGACTGGACACAACACTGGTGGTATGATGAAGAAGTTTTTTTGGCCTATAAAACCGAAATCCAACCATTAAATGAGTTGATTATGGGTTGATTTTCTTAAAACTAATCATCAAAGTTATAGACAGCTAGAACAAGTCAAATCCATATTCACATGTAAAATTTCATCATGGAAAATTAGAATCTTGAATAAAAAATCCATTATTTACCTTTTCAATGAGAATTGTTGGCACACGTTACAAAATTTAAGAGGCTTGCATTTCAAGATGAGATTGTTTGTGCCTACTACCTCCGTTTTGGTTTATTACTCCCCATCGTATTTTGGGTCAAAGTTTGACCACGTATTTGACTAGCAAAATGTTAATGCATGTCATAACAAATTATATTATTGGATTCATATTTGAATGTACTTTTCAATGATAACATTTTGTTACTTATAACTTCTATTTTATTAATTAAATTTATGGTAAAAAACCCAAAATACGAGGAGATTTGCAATCAAAATGGAGGTAGTAATAATTAAGATTATTTCCAGAGTTGAACTACCATTCTCTTGGCATAATGTTAGGATATTTCGGACATGCCAAATCACACCATCTTCTTGTCAAATAAAATATTCTTGCCAAAAAATGAAATTCACATGTGAAAAGTTCCAAATGATGTAACTTTTATGACATATATGTCATATGCTATTGGTCGAATGAATGCTTAAAGTAAATATTGGAATACTTATTAGGCCCTATAAACCCGAGTGGGGAGAGAAGGTCTGTATATGCATTGCCAGGGGCAGAGCTTGGATTGGGTCAGGTCCAACACAATGAACAATGCCAAATAGTTGGAAAATTGCTACATTCAATGAAGGGTTCACGAGCCATGACCCAGGCCCATTCTTGCCATGCTTACAGTTAAACACACATAATTGAATGCAATTAGATTAAGTTCAACACATAGCTTTCCAATGTAATAATAATAAGAACAAGCAATTTTGTTTGACTAAGAATCAGAACTACAATTCTAACTTGTACATTGTTTACTAGTTACTTAACTTTTTTGCTAGGGAACATTAACAATTTCAACTTATCTATAAATACACTATGCTCCTTAATTTTGGAGCTCTTTCGTTGAATTGAATTGTTCAATTTTGGATCTGATTCATGATTTTTATTGAGGTTCTTTTGAATTTGGTTCATGATTTTTATTCCGTTGAGGTATTCAATTTTGGATCTTGTTCACAATTTTGACTAGGTCAACTCTTTCGGTTGAGGTTTCTAATTTTGAATTTGGTTCATGATTTTGACAGAGTAAATGATTTCTCAAGTCAATCGGCAATCACCAACCTACAAAGACACATGACTCCCATGCACCCTCTCATCACATGGCAAAAAAGAATCATCAACATGCGAAACCGTATCGTCAATATAGTACATGCATTCGCGAGCACAAGAAACTTTCCCAAATGCATATAGATTGATTAGTAGAGAACACCAAATGATACAATCATCTCCCTCATGCACCAAATGATACATTTTTTTGTTGAAATTTTGACAACACAAACGGCGCAGCAAAGTGCGCACAACCCTTCTAGTACTTAGTTCTATGTGGGGTTGCCCCGTTTAGTTGGAGTTCATCCGTGCTCAATTGTATGCAGAAATTTCAGCAGTTGTAGTGTAAGTCTTATGAACCAGATGGAGACAGTACGACTCCCATATATTACGAGACAGAGGGAGTAGTATGTATATCTGTTTTTTTTTTAACAAAGTATGTATATCTGTTATTCTGTTAGTGTCAAAATTTGCAGTTACTTGTCCCATTTCCTATTGGTCACCGCTTTGGCGTTTGCTTGTAACAGTAATACACTTGCTAGATACATACTGATAGGTGATTGTTAACCGAGAATCAGTCGCCAGCTGGGTACTCATGCGGAAAGACCAAACATGATGGAACGGCCGGAACATGACTTGGTCGTCGCCGGCGGCAAGGCAAGTTTATTATATGTGCGCGCTGCATGCCGGGAGGGTGAGAGTGAATGACACGTCAAAGCTCCGGAGTAGACACCGAATAAGATATCAGCAGCAACCGAAGGGAGTCCCTGGCTGGCCTGGCTTGCATGGAATATTCTGTCACAAAAGGCCCATGCATGCAGGAGTATTATATATACTCCGATGTGCTCGTTCAACTTTGCAATTTCCCTCCTCGGCGACGGTTGAAAACGAATTGACACCGTCAACAGACCAGTTCCTCGGCCTCATCAATTCTTTCAATAATTTTGCCTTGAATCCATCAACACAACTGGCTAGCTGCACGCTTGTACGTACGTACTTGTGCCGCATGTATATATACACGCATAGGCACTTGAGAGTTGAGACCAAGCACCTGAACTCAGAAGCTAGCTAGCGTTGCTGTAATCCCAGGTTCCCAGCACATTAACACACGATCACACACTGCTACCACAGTCACGAATCTCAGGTGATCGCCGAATCAAGCAAGCGAAGATGGTGCACGCCGCGACGTCCGAGCGCTTCAGTAGCGTGTTCGCCTCCTTCGACCGCGACGCCGACGGCAGGATCTCAGCGGCGGAGCTGCGGCTGTGCATGAAGGCGGCGCTGGGCAAGGACGTGTCGGCGGAGGACACGGAGGCGCTCGTGGCGTTGGCCGACACCGACGGAGACCGGCTGCTGGACGAGCAGGAGTTCCTCCGGCTGGTGGCGCGACCAGAGACGGAAGAGGAGTTGGAGCGGTGCAGGGGGCTGAGGGAGGCGTTCGCGATGTACGAGGTGAAAGGCGAAGGGTGCATCACGCCAGCGAGCCTGATGGGGATGCTCGCCAGGCTGGGGTCCGAGCAGGGCATCGAGGAGTGCCGCGCCATGATCCGCAGGTTTGATCTGAATGGAGATGGAGTAGTTTGCTTCGACGAGTTCAAGATCATGATGGATGCGTAACAGCTTTTTGTCCATCGGCCAGTGTACTGAATACTGATCCTGAGTATTTAACATGCCAGAGAAACAAGATTAATTGAGTTTTGGGTGCACCCAAACATATTTCACATATTCACCATGTAAATTTGTTTACGTGCAGCGTGTATTGTTTTTCAAAGAGATTAGAAATAGCACAATCAACAAAGCTTAGTAGTAATTCAAAGCATCTCTAGGGATAGGAAAGTTTGATCTATGGGTGTATATACACCATATATGAAAAATAATAATTAGTAACTAAATAAAAAGTCAAAAAATTTGAAATGTTTTATTAGTCCGGGATTAGCCCCCTGTTTTTTTTTTTGCTTTTTCCTTTCTCATTTTTGTTTCTATTTTTCCTTCTTTTGATTAGTCCGGGATTTCCAAAAATCCAAATTTCAAAAAGTTACGAGTACTGAAAAATATATAGATACATCATAAAATGTTTGTGAATCCAAAAACATTCGGGAAATCATAAAATGTTTGTGATTTCAAAAAACTGTTCCCATATTATAAAAAAATCATGATTTCAAAAAAATCATGAAATAAAAAATATCATCATTTTTAAAATATGATCGTGCATTCAAAACACATCCGGGAAGTTGAAAACAATGTCCATGAAATTTTAGTAAATGTTCACAAAAATTAAAACCGATGCGTAAGTAACGAACAAAACGAAACATCGCTTAGGTAGAGGTTTTATTGTGGTATCTGTAGAGGTCGTTTATGATTTTATTTAGTTCCTCGCGCGTCGGGTAAAAAAAGGTTTCCGTGTTCTGCACAGCGCCGAGCCCCCAAAAAGTTGACACATCTTGCTATGGGTTAGTTTTTGTAAGCTATATGAACATGACTAAATTTCTATTTTGCCTCCATACACAGCTATTCTGGTACCACAATTCTACTGGTTATAGAAAACACCACTACGCTAGGTGAAGGCGCATCAGTCTAGCTCAGGCAGGGGTCCATCAATGTAGTTTGCTCAGCAAAAAAATATTTCATTGTGGCGCCTTAGGAAATCAAGTCGTGAGGAGACCATCACATTTTCCTTTTTGAAATGACTTTTTAAAAGCCCCTTCTCATCATGACATCACTCAGACATAGTTTGTGAAATGACAAGTTGAAAATCCTTATCACATCTCTACCTAATAATAAAGAGGCTATTGTATCTGGTCGTCCGCCACAAAAATTGCCCCTGAAGTTATCCATAATTACCCACCATGCCACTAGTAAGTAAAGTAAACGACTCAGTTTCTTTCAAAATCGCCGCCGAATTTGGTTCTTATAAAGCCTGATACACTGACATATCACAAACATGAAGCCAGCGCAATGGCTAAGGCCTTAGCCTTCCACACGGGAGACCACGGTTTGATCGCTGGTCGAATCCCTTTTTTCTCCCCTTTCCTATTATATATAGCAGGCCCTACACGCGGTAATGAGCCGGCCCATATGCCGGTCGTGACGCAAACATTTCTCAAATTTATGAACAAAAAATTCAAAAAACGGGAACATGTTGTTGAAATTCCAGAACATTTTTGGTATTCCAAAAAAAATTAAATTTTTTGAATAGGTATAAAAAATAATAGTAAATTTGGAAAAGGAGAAAGATGAATTGACGAAAAAAGAGAGGAAAAAAGATTTTTTTTATAGAAAAGATCCAATTCGAGCATATCCGAGCAATGTCTTCAACAAGGTAACAACTTAAAACATTGTCATTGCCAGGTATATACAACACGGAAACCTAGTCATTCACCCCAGAGCATAGGCATCTTATAGGTAAACAAACTATCAAGGCAAAAATAACTAGCATATGCACGATAATTTTAACATAAAAAATGTAAGTTAGCAACATAAAGATTTCTATAAACTACATTTGTCTCTCTCAAAATAATTATATATAGGATCATAATCAAATTAATTCAACAATATAGCTATCATATAACATATTTTATTAATGGTCCACATGCAAAGATATTTTACAATCATCCAAAATAGTGGGATTAGCACCAACTAAAGTAATGACCTCTCCAAACCCACTTTTATCAGATATTTCATTAATTTGGTTATTCTCCGTAGTGGGATCCTTTTTACCTAAAGTTGACACTCTTATAAACTCACTTTCAATAATATATTATTAATCATAAATTCATCATGGGGCTCGAATAAATTTTGAAGGTCATATGAAGCATCATAATTATCCCCCCAATCATGATCATCATAATAAGTAGTAGGCATAACAAAATCATCATCAATAGTGCATACATACATAGTGTCACAATAAAAAAACAGTATTTTCATCAAGTGTGTCATCTTCATCACTTGAGTCATAAAGATTATCATGTTTACTCCAACCCAAAAGAACATAGTAAATAAATGCAACCCAAAATAATAAAATAAAACCACATAGTGTGGGGAATAAATGGAAACACCAAAAACTAAACTTAAAAGGAGAATATGTGCCCACCGTGCGGATCGAACCCATAAAATACATTAAATAAATGCAACCCAAAATAATAAAATAAAACCACATAGTGCGGGAAATACATGGAAACACCAAAAACTAAAATAAACTTAAAAGGAGAAAAACCGAAATAAACTTAAAAGGAGAAAAACTGAAATAAACTTAAAAGGAGAATACGCTCGCCCAGCTTGGGGTTCAAACCCAAGACCACTGGGTTAAGAGTCTTGCGCTCTACCGACTAAGCTAGACAGGCTTTGAGTATTGTTTTTCAAATGTGTATTGGAAACAAATAAACTTGTTTGGTGATCTCAGGCGATCAGGTGGTTGGATTGATGACATGTAACTGATCAAATGGTTCTGGCTTTATTTCATCTAGGATTAACATGGTGGTTCATATGGAGTCTCCAATTAATAAACAAAGGGCTAATTTTTTTAAAAGAAATTTCATAAAAAAATTGAAGGACTTGGATCCTTAGGTATTTATTCTATGTAAGTCATTTGATTCAGATGAATGGAATCCTTAGTGAAAATATCCTAAGGATTGCTTTGCACGCTATTTTAGAGGAAAAGTCTCATCCACTCAAATATTTTTGTTCAGTCCCTTTGTTTTCGTGTAGCATCAAAGAAAATTTGATCTATATTACTATGGTTTTCTCTCCTGACGCACACGCTTCTTCCTTCCCACTGTAAGTTGTGGTGCTTGCATCTTACAACTTATCGTGTAGTTGTAGTAGGGCGGTATGCTTGACCTCCATGAAAGAGCCTCAAATTCTCCACTGGGTAGTGTACCACCACATCCTAAGAGGATGTCCTACACACTGATCTTAGGGACATTTTCACTGGAATCTGACTGATGATAGTTGCATATCAAGAAATATCTGTGGCTCTTCTCCAATCTCCAATAGTACACTGGTTCATCATCCCACAATCGACGCATTGGGTGCTGGTCAAACATAAGGAAATTTGTCTGTTTATATGCTCTTACACATTCAAGAATTGTGCGCCAAAATCGAGCATTGAAGTTATCTCTCAGTATCACCGCAATGATACACGCACCTGCGAAACTCTGTCTCTGCTCCAGAGCGATCTCCATGGCCATTGCTGCCAGGTTTGGCTGCTCGTCTGGGTTTGTGCTTCCGAACGCAAGCGACTTGAATAAATGCCAATAAGCGTCTGGAGGGAGGAAGTCCAGTCGAAGTGCTTCTGTTGTTCCCAGATTCACAATGCTATTTGATCGACTGGTGATTATGATTTTGCTCCCATCATATGGTGTCGTCATGCTGGCTGCGGAAGTTTTCAACCATCTCCATGTTCCCTCATTAATACCCTCAGCTAGTTCAACGATAATCAACAACCCGTTTTGAGAGGCAGAATTTTGATGTCTGAATAGACCATTAATATTGTTTCCTTTCAGGTCAGTCGTAACTCCTTCATCCTTGAGACTGCCTTCTGGAAAGAACAAGATCATCGAGAAGTGACCACGCACACCCTCATCCCTACAGACATACTCAACAAGGGTGCTCTTCCCTACTCTTCTTGGACCAATGATCGGAAGTACAGCCAAGTCTGGCGTAACAATGGGACACAACAAGAAATTCAGGACCCGTTCTCGTTCAGTTTGGCGACCAAACATGCAATTGTCCAAAATCAAATATGTGCCATAAGGTTGGCGGACTATACGAGGATACAACTCCAAGAAGAAAAGAAACTCCTTCATACCAGCCACAGTGTCTTCAAGGGTATAAACCATCCGTTGCAGCTCTTCTCGCATGTTGCTGTTTTTACCAAACAACAGTGCTTCTCTGTTGCTGCTACCATTGCGGGTGCGAGAGAAACGAAGGCGCTTGATTGGACTGGATTTAGACAGTGCAGATGACGAGTGGCTCATCTCCTCCTTCCCCTCCTCCTCGAGGGCAGCTTTGAATCTCAAGGCGTCGAGAACGTAGTGGCCTCTGTACATTCCTTGCCTCAACATCTTGAGCTGACGGAGCATCCCCTGGTTGCTGATGTGCCGCGCCTCGGCCTCCTCGACGACGATGTCGATTCTCAGTAGGACACTCTGTAGCCTCTGTAGAATCTTGTCGATGTCAGGCTGCTGATGGAAGTATTTGCTGATCACAAAGGACGCAGACCTGCCGACAAGGTCACCTATGATTGCAGAGACGAGGATATCCATTGATTGCGTACCACCTCGACTCAGACCTCAGTGGTGGGATGTAAGAGGGATAAAATTAGCAGTGGGTGATATTACCTATTTGTGGTGTTGCTCAATTTTGACTGGAGACCCGGGCGGATGTTCTGGATGGAAGATTTGAAGGTGATTATGGGCTATGGCAAGGTGACTGGTGCTGGATGGATCGGCACGCTATATATATATATATATATTGATGGGGTGGTGCTCTGCCAATTTTTGAGTGAGTCTTTGCCTGCCGTGTGGAACTGTCTGAGTCTGACTTGACTCGTCGCGAATCTATGCCAAAAGAACACTACTATTTCGGACTACAGGTCTCGATGTCATATCTGAATCTAACTGAGACCCTTTTCTCTGTCTAATTTCTCCTTGGCGTGTTAGGTAGCTTGGACTTGACTGTTCTACGAGGAGTGGTGCAATCAGTGAGACACAGCTGGTTAAATTTTGACCAAAGACTGAAAAATGAATGGCAAGGCAGTCTAGAAGGACTTTTGGTCTTTGTCTCCACAAATAGTCGAACTGCTTTGCTTTGTACGCTCAGTGGGATGACTGTGGTTTCTGGTAGAGTTGGCATCATTGATTCTTGTGTTCCGTTAGTCCAAATCTAGTCTAGCCTTGAACTGTGGAACTCTTACAATGCAAATGACGATTATTCAGCATTTTATGTTTTCTTGACTAACCCAAGTGGTAGCAATTTTTTCTTTTTGCCTGGTTGAAAAACGTGTAGTCAGTGTAGAAGACAATGTTTAGGCCGTGCAACACAATTGCATTGATGGTGCATTGGGCAAGTATATATGATGTACAGGATGGGGGCCACAACCTCAACTATACAAGATAACTAGGAGGTAGGCCCAAGACACAATATACATGCACAATATATTCAACATCCCCCCCCCCCCCCCCCCCCCGCGCAGTCGAAGCGTCGCCAGAGACACAGAGACTGGAACGAAACTCCTCAAAGGTGGAAGTAGGCAGTCCCTTAGTCATCACATCGGCGAGCTGTTGTGCGGTCGGAACATGAAGAACCCGAATGCGTCCAAGGTCTACCTGTTCACACACAAAGTGAATGTCCAGCTCGATGTGCTTGGTCCGGCGATGATGAACGGCGTTGGCGGAAAGGTACACCGCAGAGACGTTGTCTCACTAGACAACCGTGGTCTGGGAGACATCATGATGCAACTCCTGAAGTAGTTGTCGTAGCCAGGTGCACTCGGCAACTGCATTAGCCACTGCTCGATACTCGGCCTCCGCGCTGGAGCGCGAAACTGTGGGTTGTCGCTTGGACGACCATGAGACGAGGGAGGGACCGAGGTAGACGCAGTAGCCAGAAGTGGAGCGACGTGTGTCAGGGCAGCCAGCCCAATCAGCATCGGAATAGGCCACCATATCCAGAGAGGTGGACGCCGTGAGAGTAAGTCCAAGAGACATCGTGCCACAGATGTATCGGAGAATCCGTTTCATGAGTGTACAATGGGAGTCACGAGGGGCGTGCATATGGAGACACACCTGCTGAACAGCATACTGCAGATCTGGTCGGGTGAGTGTCGGATACTGGAGAGCACCGACGATGGACCGGTAGAATGGAGCATACGACGCGGCCGAGCCCTCGATAGCAGAAACCTTGGCCTTCGTGTCAACAGGAGTAGCAACAGGATGACAGTTGAGCATGCCGGCACTCTCAAGTAGCTCATGCGCATACTTTTGCTGATGAAGAAAGAAGCCGTCCGGTCGCCGAACAACCTCAATGCCAAGGAAATAATGGAGAGCGCCCAAATCCTTGATGGCAAACTCGTCACGCAGCCGGAGAGTGATCTGCTGAATAAGGGCTCTGGAGGAGGCCGTCAGGATGATGTCGTCGACATAAAGCAGCAAATAAGCAGTCGTGTTACCGCGGTGATAGACAAACAATGAGGCATCCGAGCGGGTGACACAGAAACCCAGTGTCTGAAGAAAACCGGCGATAAGCTGGTACCCAGCGCGAGGTGCTTGCTTGAGACCGTAGAGAGACCGGGACAACAAGCACACATGGCCAGGATGAGAGTCGTCGATGATACCGGTGGGCTGCTCACAATAAACCTGCTCCTCAAGATGGCCATGAAGAAAGGCATTGGAGACATCCGTCTGATGAACCGGCCAGCCACGGGAGACCGCCAGTTGAAGGACGGTGCGGATCGTACCCGGTTTGATAACCGGCGCAAACGTCTCAGTGAAGTCAACGCCAGCACGCTGCCAAAAGCCACGGACCACCCAGCGAGCCTTGTAGCGCTCAAGTGTGCCATCCAAGCGGGTCTTATGACGAAAAACCCACTTGCCGCTGATGACGTTGGCGCGAGGAGGCCGGGGAACCAGTGTCCAGGTACGGTTCCGTTGAAGAGCGTCGAACTCTTCCTGCATCGCAGCAAGCCAGTGAGGATCACGTAGGGCTGCTCGGGCGGACGCCGGAATCGGTGACGACTCGGTGGTGGAGGCAGCGAGGAGATACTCGTCGCTGGAGTACCGCAGGCTCGGGCGATGAACGCCGTCTCTAGCCCGAGTGAGGGGGCGAGAAGGCAACTCCTGGGCGGCCCCTCCCGAGGCGGCGGGCGGCAACAGCGTCGGCGAGGCGGCTGGTGAGGGTGCCGGCGAGGCGGCCGGCGAAGGCGCCCGCGATGGGGCCGCGCCCGAGGCAGCCGGGGAGGGAGCCGGCGGCAAGGCCGGCGGTGACGACGAGGGCGGCGTGGGGGTGCGAGGCGCAGCTCGTCGCACGGCGTGAGGACCGCCGAAGCCCGGAGGCCGTCCAAGAACCGAGTGGGGTCGTCCACCTGACGGGGTCGCCGAAGGGCCGCCGGTGGCCGGCTGCGACGGGGCGACGAGAGGTACCTGCTGCTGAAAGGGAAACACCTTCTCATCAAAGTAAATGTGTCGGGAGGTGAATACATGATGTGAGACAGGGTCATAGCTGTTGGGAAACGTAGCACGCAATTTCAAGAAATTTCCTCGTAGACTGAAAGCGGAAGCGTTTGACAACGCGGTTGATGTAGTCGAACTTCTTCTCGTTCCGACCGATCAAGCACCGAACGTACGGCACCTCCGAGTTCTGCACACGTTCAGCTTGATGACGTCCCTGGAACTCTTGATCCAGCAAAGTGTCGAGGGAGAGTTTCGTCAGCATGATGGTGTGGTGACGGTGATGGTGAAGTGATCCGTGCAGGGCTTCGCCTAAGCACTACGACAATATGACCAGAGCCGTAAACTGTGGAGGGGGGCGCCGCACACGGCTAGGAATCAATGTTGTGTGTTCTAGCAGTGCCCCCCTCACATATATATAGGTGCGAGAGGGAGAGGGGCAGCAAGGGGCGCCCCAAGTAGGAGTAATCCTACTTGGGCACCTCCCACAACACTACAAGAAATATGTCAACTTGTGACCTTCTGTCAGTGACCCTGGAAGAATTGGTCATAAATCTACGACCATTTGGTCAAAAGCTATTCGGGGGGCTCCAAATTCTAAACTATAACGACCATTTTGGTCAGAAAGGTCGTAATTTCCTTACACGAAATGGTCATAAAGCAGACAGCACTGGTCCGCTACCTTATTTCTAGCTGATCATGACCAATATAGATGGTCATAACCTTGTAAATTGTGGTGGATTGCTATGACTAGGCGCCATCTCATCAGTTTTGCCTATGTGTCATGTCCATGTGTCAATTTTTGCCCTAGGTTGTGAAACAACCTATATTTCTGTCATTCCAAAAATTTCCAAAAAAATTGGGCATTCTTTACTATCCAAATCATTGCCTCATGACAATATTCAACTCCATTTGCCTGGTAAATCTTCCTCGGCAAATTTCCAAAAAAAAATTCAGCTCGAACGGTTGTGAAGGAAGTACTAGCTAGGCATATCCTAATGAGCTGAATTTTTGCCACATCTTCTATATTCCCAAATCATAGCTCTCCACAAAATTTGAGCCCCATCTAACAATACATGTGAGCTCGGCATCCAATCTTTGTTTCTGGTGATATTTTTAGTTTGTGAAGCAACTATATTTTATGTTAATTTATAGTTGCTGAAAATTTACCACGACATGACCCTGCCCATAGAACCTCCCTCCCCCAAATTTTAGCTCATTTATTCTAGCCAATTTCCCTCAACATTTTTCTCAATTTTCAGTTCAGTGGAGAGCACTGTGAAGGAAGTACCATTTTTATTTATCCAAATGGTATGAAAATTTTAAAGTGCCTTCATATGCCCAAATTATCATCCTCCTCCAAATTTCAGATCAATCCATTCATTTATTTGAGTCTATCTTCAACATTCATATTTCTGTCCAGTGTGGTACGTTGCAAAGCAAGTGACACCTAGGCTCCTCCATTTGAGCTGCAAATTTTCCAAGATAGTGTCCTTAGTATATGATCATCCTCGGCCAAAACTCAGACCCATTGGCCATGTGCATTTTCCCCACCACTAATCAAACACTTGGGTGCTAATTCAAGTTTGAGCTCAGTTCAGTCTCCTCGTGAGATTCTTCTATTGCCTTCTTCTTCTTCTTGACATCTATCGGGGAAGTTCCCAACCCACTAGACATGCCTAGGCCACCCGGAACGCGTGGCAACACCACGGTCATGCGGTGATCATGCGGCGGGCATGCGAGTTTACGCGCTCTGGAGTTGCGGCCCTCGGCCACCATCCAAACTTCATCGTATCGCCACCAAACCATCTATTTCTGATTAAATAGATACTTATGTACCTATAAATGATTTTTGGAAAAAGTAAAGAGCAAACTATGAGGCAGCTGCAGTTCAAATTTGACCTGCTTCCAACTAAATCAACGGAAATTTGTCTTTTTCACCAGAGGTGTATAAATACTTTTGATGACCAAACATTTTGTCAATTGTACATTAAATATGGCATAATATATTATAAAAATGACCTGGTCCCATTTTGCAACAAATATATGGTAGGTCCTTCACAAAAAAACTCATTTTGGGCACTCGAAAAATAGAAAATGAATTTTTCATCCAAAGAAAATGAAACCTTCCTTAGGCAACATTGTTTGCCATCCCAAGATGCACCCTTGTGCATAATATGAGATCATTTGAACAAACTATGCCATGAATGTGGCCATAAGATTGATCATTTGGCTTGAAAGCCATGCATCTTCACGCATGATAGCTCGTTTCTAAGAACACTTTTTAAAAATAATTACCGTATTATAAGTTTATTATTTTTCCTGTTAACTTGGTCACATATAATGCCACAATGCGAAGGTTTTCCAATTTTTTGATTTTTTTTGAATTTTTTATGCTCATTTCAAAATGCGGTCAAAACGACGAGAACGACCGTTCCTAGCTAGTAGTTGAATCTTGGAATTTTTTTGGTGTTTCTATGGTTAAATAGATACTTATGTACCTAGAAATGATTTTTAGAAAAAATAAAGAGCAAACTATGAGGCAGGTGTAGTTCAAATTTGACCCGCTTCCTACTGAATCGGCGAAAAATTATCTTTTTCACGAGAGGTGGATCAAATCTTTTGACACCCAACCATTTGGTCAATCGTGCATTAAATATGGCCTATTATTTTATAAAAATGAGTTGGTCCAATATTGCAACAAATATATGGTAGGTCCTTCACACAAAAAACTCATTTTGGACACTCGAAAAATAGAAAATGAATTTTTCGTCCAAAGAAAATGAAAACTTCCTAAGGCAACATTGTTTGCCATCCCAAGATGCACCCTTGTGCACAATATGAGATCATTTGAACAAACTATGTCAGGAATGTGGCCATAAGATTGATCATTTGGCTTAAAAGCCATTGATCTCCACACGTGATAGCTCATTTCTGAGAACACCTTTTTAAAATAATTGTCGTATTACAAGTTTATTATTTTTCCTGGTAACTTGGCCACATATAATGACACAATGCGAAGGTTTTCCAATTTTTTGATTTTTTTTAATGTTTCATGCCCGTTTCAAAATGCGGTCAAAACGGCGGGCATGACCGTTCCTAGCTAGTGGTGGAATCTTAGAAAACTTTTGGTGTTTCTCTGATTAAATAGATACTTATGCACCTAGAAATGATTTTTGGAAAAAATAAAGAGCAAACTATGAGGCAGGTGCAGTTCAAATTTGACCCGCTTCCTACTGAATCGGCAGAAATTTGTCTTTTTCACGAGAAGTGGATCAAATCTTTTGACACCCAACCATTTGGTCAATTGTGCATTAAATATGGCCTATTATTTTATAAAAATGATTTGGTCCAATATTGCAACAAATATATGGTAGGTCCTTCATAAAAAAACTCATTTTGGGCACTCGAAACATGGAAAATGAAATTTCCGTGCAAAGAAAACGAAAACTTTCTTAGGAAACATTGTTTGCCATTCCAAGATGCATCCTTGTGCACAATATTAGATCATTTGAACAAACTATGCCATGAATGTGGCCATAAGATTGATCATTTTTCTTGAAAGCCATGAATCTTCACACATGATAGCTCATTTCTGAGAACACTTTTTTAAAATAATTATCGTATTACAAGTTTATTGTTTTTCCTGATAACTTGGTCACATATAATGACACAATGCGAAAGTTTTCCAATTTTTTGATTTTTTTTTTATTTTTCATGCCCGTTTCAAAATACGGTCAAAACGGCGGGCACGGCAGTTCTTAGCTAGTGGTTGGATCTTGGAAAAAATTTGGTGTTTCTCTGATTAAATAGATACTTATGTACCTAGAAATAATTTTTGAAAAAAATAAAGAGCAAACTATGAGGCAACTGCAATTCAAATTTGACCTGCTTCCTATTGAATCGCCAGAAATTTGTCTTTTTTACGAGAGGTGTATCAAAGCTTTTCACACCCAATCATTTGGTCAATTTTGCATTAAATATGTCCTAGTATTTTAGAAAATTGATTTGGTATAATTTTACAACAAATATATGGTAGGTCCTTCACAAAAAAACTCATTTTGGGCACTCAAAAAATAAAAAATTAATTTTTCGTCTAAAGAAAGTGAAAACTTTCTTAGGCAACATTGTTTGTCATTCCAAGATACACCCTTGTGCAAAGTATGATATCATTTGAACAAATTATGCCATTCTAAAATGCGCCCTTGTGCAAAAAATACAAGAGAAACAAATAGAAAAAAACATAATTACACAAGCTTTCCTCTCATTTGTTGAAATGTTTGTGCCATGGATTGATGAAATGGCATCCATCCATCCATCCCACTTATCAAAAGAAAAAAAGAAAAAGACCCCCCCCCCCCCCCCCCCCCCCCCACGGGGCAGCCCAACCACCCAAACCCTAACTCAGACCCCCTCCCACTCCATGGCCGCCGCCCCCTTCTCCACCAGATCCAATCCAAGTACCCGTCTCCACCAGATTCCTCCCGTCACCAACCTCGCCGTCGGCCTCACTCTCGCCCCTCATCATCTCCCACTCGCCGCCACCACCACGTTCGCCACCGCGTCCACGCTCAGGGCGCCGCGGCCTCCTCCCCACTCGCCGCCTCCAAGTCCTACAAGGCGGCGCGCGCGTGGTGGTGGTGGTCCGCTGCGAGGAGATCTGTATGTCCACCCATCCCCATCCCCCCCCCCTCTCGCAACCATCCATGGCGCCGACGAATCGAGCGTCGGCCGGCGACGAGGCTAGTAGGCCGTCGGATTCGGGAACAAGCCGGCATAGATCCCCTCCTCTCCTCCCGTAGCCGTAGGGTCTGGGAACCTGGCGGCGCATCCTGCACCCGCCTGTACGGGACGAACGCGGCGGCCTTACGGCGGCGACGACCCCGTGCTCCTCTGCCTCGTCATCGTCCTCGTCGACCTACAAGGACGCCGGTGTGCAGGCCAGGCCCCAGCCCCGCCTTCTTCCGCGACCTACCTAACCTGCGGCGGCACTATTGCGGCACCATCTCTCGGCGGGGCGTGGCGTGGCACATGGGGCTGCGGTGGCCCTTGACGGCGGCGAGCTAGGACGCTCCCGCACCATCTCCGAGCCCCCTCGCCGAGGTATGTATGCCCTTCTCTCCTTCCTCCTCCTTCTGTCCATGTCCGTAGCTTGCCTGCCCGATTAGATTGGGTTAGATGAATTCCACCTTTTGATGTGCCGATTCAGTCTGTGAGTCGAGGAATGATTGTTTCTCTTGTCAAGTGCTGTGTGTAAATCAAATCAAATCTTGCTCTTGTCTCTTGTCTCTAGTCTCAAAGTTGAGACGATCTTGTCACCAAGTTTGATGTTGATTGGTGAATTTTATTTATTCTTGTTATGCATACGTGATGCCTACATGTTGCCTCCTAAACTGGAGAGCAATATACCGAGGATGCTACTGTCCACATTATGTTGATGTTTGTACATTGCAAGTTAGGAAGATTCTCTGTTCTACACGAAGTCCATTTTTGTACTGCTATCTTCAAGGTTCAGGGGTCCAGGCATATGTCTCACTGTTCGTACTGTCCCAATGCAGCGGCTTCAGCTTCGCCTGCTGGTCGTCTGCACCGGATGCCGCGCCCGGGGCCGCTGGTGGCCTCGAGGACGACGCCTAGGCTCAAGGCGTACGAGGGCGTGCCGCCGCCGTATGACAGGACCAAGCGCATGGTCATCCCCGACACGCTCAAGTACGTCGGCGTTGGACTGCCTTCTAGATCTCGGCATACGTCTTGTATGTGTGTTTGATGTTGACGTCGCTTGTGGTTTTGCAGGGTTCTGAGGCTGCAGCCTAGGCACAGGTACTGCCTCCTCGGCCAGCTCTCCAAGGAGGTCGGATGGAACTATGCTGACACCATCAGGGTGAGCTATTTCATTGTGCTGTTTCTTCAGTGCTCACTAGTTGCTAGTGTTAGACTACTACCAGTGGGTTAAAGATTAGTCTTTTATGTCATCCTAAACTAAAGTGGTCTAGTTGTACTAATCATTCTATGAAAGTTCAATCTGATTTGCTGGTACTCTAATAGATATGCGTTCAGCTTTTGTCATATAAACTCTCTTGTGGTGATAAACGATTTGTTCTTTGCTTTTTTGGCCTCTCCAGGCCCGGCAGCCTTGTCCTAGCTAGGTCTGTAAAATCTGAAGCCAAGGTTGTGCTCTTTGATCCTGGAACTGTTGTCGAGATGGATGACGAGGGGTGCTGGTTGGAGGACCCAGAACCCTCCCAGCTGCTGTGTCTCATGGTGCCCCTACCCTGCCTGCCTGAATGGCCAAATTAGTGAGTTAGCCTAGTTTGGCAGCTGTATTTAAAATACCATAGTATGTCAAAGCTTCAGTATTGCAATGCGTGGGCAATGAATACTACGGTTTTAAAGAAACTACATTTTTCTCAGTTTTAGAAAAACTACCGATGCGTTTGGCTGATGTTGTTTTACTGTAGTTTTGATCGATAGTCACACAACTTAATCTAACTTATACTAAACCTACGGAGCTACACGAATCAGTGTGTGCCGGCCGGCTGCATGCAACGCTGTATGGTCTTCTGACCGCTGAGCTAGGAAGTTGCAGACGTGATCGACAGTAGCTAATTACAAAGAATAGGAATCAATATCCTATTTTAACTAGTGTGGTGCATGCCATTGAAAGGATACTGACATGTGGTTAGTGATGCTTGTGAACCAAGCTACACGGTAGTCGACCAGCAG
Organism: Thinopyrum elongatum; assembly: GCA_011799875.1. Taxonomy (NCBI): domain Eukaryota; kingdom Viridiplantae; phylum Streptophyta; class Magnoliopsida; order Poales; family Poaceae; genus Thinopyrum; species Thinopyrum elongatum. The sequence goes on from CM022299.1 coordinate 621,421,470, forward strand.
ATGACACGAGTGACTTTTCCTTAGTTTGAGAAAAAGAGGTCCAGACCACTTTTTATAATACTCCAAGAAAACCACAGTATCAACAATACCACTGTTTATGAAACTGCAGTTTTTGGTATAGCCAAACGCCTCAAAGTATTCAAAACTACAGTTTTTCAAAAACTATGGTATTCTAGTAATACTTTGAAAATACTTTGCATTCAAACGGGGCTTTCAATTACCACATAGATGCATTATACAGTTGCTTATATAATCAGATGTTGTATGTAGTCACGTACGCTTTTCAATTTTGATCCAATGCTTGCTTCCTAGCTCATGTGTGTCAGTTTTTCAGATAGTTGCGACTCCTTGTGCATCACCCCTCAACCAACAAGTAAAAGTAAATAAAATCGCTGGTTTATGCTCACTCCTTGTCTTCATATACCTTTTCGGTTAGCTGTTACTTCTCTAGTTTTATATTGAGTTTGGGAATTTGGTATTGATGATAGTCCGACGACTCTGTCATCTGATGCGCAAGTCCATGCACGTTGGCTCTCTGGGTAAGAGAACTTGTCTCCGCTGCAGATGAAGTTATTGAACGACAGTAGAGCAAACTGAATTTTAACAATTCTATCTTCCGCGATTAAAACAAATCCACGACAGAGTTGTAGCAAACTAATGTTATCAGTTCTATCTTCTGTGATCAAAACAAACCCACAGCAGTTTTCCAATGTCAGTAGCAGCAAACTGATTTTTATAATTATATCTTCTGCGAAGTTCAGGTGCAATGTGTTGCAGTGAAGTATTTTGCATGACCTGCACTTGTGCAATGAATTTTCATATTGTGTCTTTGTTTTCTTATATGAATGAGTATCTCGTTTTAACTAGCTGGAGAACGAAAAACATGGTACTAGCTGAATTTGTGTTGGCATTCTTAATAACTGTCCTTTTTTGAAAGTCTGCTCATAGTATATTGCCTCTGGTTTTTTTGATTCTTTTCTGTTGATTCATGTAACAGGTCGTCCAGTAAAGCTACCGAAGGAGCTCCATGCTGAAGAACATAACACTTGTAGAGCTTGTAAAATACTGTGCCTCATTATTGAACTTGTGGAGCTTGTAACTATGACTGGCATACTGTTATTACACTTGCAGAGCTTGTAAAATACTGTACCTCATTATTGAACTTGTGGAGCTTGTAACTATGACTGGCATACTGTTATTACACTTGCAGAGCTTGCAAAGTGTAAGTTAGAGCTTAGTACGTGTTATTTGTACAGCAGGAGCTTTGTATTGAATCTGGCTGATAATATTTGAAGTGTTACTTGTAGAATTGTTTTGTCTGGCGACTCTGCCATACTGGTATTTATTTATGTTAAATTGAAAAATGAAGAAAATGACCCTGGCAGCTAGGACCCAGTTACTAGAACCTGACAATGGGGACCCATTTTATAAAAAAAGAAAAAAGAAATTGTTGAGACAAAAAAGACCACAGCCAAAAAATAAAAATGCTAAAATATTGGGCCTGGCCCATGTAGCTAGCGAAAATTAGCAGAAAAAATATATATTAAAAAGGCCAAATTAATGGGCTCGGCCCATATAGACACCTAATCGGACCGGGCTGATTCTTATCAACCACCTTTTCATTTGGTCGCAATTTTGCCACGTCAGCTAGCTATGTCGGATCCGACGTGGCCTGGGCAGACAGCTAGCGACCAAAACAAAAGGTCATTGAACCAATGACCTTTTGTTTTGGTCGTTGCCTTCTACGACCTTCTCACAGAGAAGGTCGTTAATTTCCATTAACGACGGCCAGCTTTTGACCATCTGTTTTTGGTCACAAAAAGGTCGCAAATGAAAAACAGTGACCTTTCAGCGACCAATAGTGATGGTCGCAAGTTGACATATTTCTTGTAGTGAAAGTCGGCCTCCCCCCGCCCCTTCCATAAGTGTCAGAGGGGGAAGGAAAGAGAGGGGGGAGAGAAGGAAAGGGGGAGGCCGAATCCTCCCCTTTCCTTCTCCCTTCCCATCCTTCCTTCTCCTCCTATTTCGGCCTATATGGGGGCGCACCAGCCCACCAGGGGCTGGTCTGTCCCTCTCTTGGCCCATAAGGCCCATATCTTTGATGGCGGTGCCCGGAACCACTTTTCGGTGACCCGATATGTACCCGGTACCCTCGGAACACTTCCGGTGTCCGAATATCATCATCCTATATATGAATCTTTACCTCTCGACCATTTTGAGACTCCTCGTCATGTCCGTGATCTCATCCGGGACTCCGAACAACATTCGGTCACCAAATCACATAAATCATATAATACAAAATCAGCATTGAACGTTAAGCGTGCAGACCCTACGGGTTCGAGAACTATGTAGACATGACTGAGACACCTCTCCGGTTAATAACCAATAGCGGAACCTGGATGCTCATATTGGCTCCCACATATTCAACGAAGATCTTTATCGGTCATACCATAATGACAACATACGTTATTCCCTTTGTCATCGGTATGTTACTTGCCCGAGATTCGATCGTCGGTATCTTCATACCTAGTTCAATCTCGTTACCGGCAAGTCTCTTTACTCGTTCCGTAATACATCATTCCACAACTAACTCATTAGTCACATTGCTTGCAAGGCTTATTATGATGTGCATTGCCGAGAGGGCCCAGAGATACCTCTCCGATACTCGGAGTGACAAATCCTAATCTCGATCTATGCCAAACCAACAAACACCTTCGGAGATACCTGTAGAGCATCTTTATAATCACCCAGTTACATTGTGACGTTTGATAGCACACAAGGTATTCCTCCAGAATCCGGCAGTTGCATAATCTCATAGTCGAAGGAATATGTATTTGACATGAAGAAAGCAATAGCAATAAAACTGAACGATCAATATGCTAAGCGAACGGATGGGTCTTGTCCATCACATCATTCTCCTAATGATGTGATCCCGTTCATCAAATGACAACACATGTCTATGGTTAGGAAACTTAACCATCTTTGATTAACTAGCTAGTCTAGTAGAGGCTTACTAGGGACACGGTGTTTTGTATATGTATCCACACATGTATCAAGTTTCCGGTTAATACAATTCTAGCATGAATAATAAACATTTATCATGATATAAGGAAATATAAAATAACAACTTTATTGTTGCCTCTAGGGCATATTTCCTTCAGTCTCCCACTTGCACTAGAGTCAATAATCTAGTTCACATCGCCATGTGATTAACACGAATAGTTCACATCACCATGTGATTAACACCCATAGTTCACATCGCCATGTGACCAACACCCAAAGGGTTTACTAGAGTCTGTAATCTAGTTCACATTGCCATGTGATTAACACCCAAAGAGTACTAAGGTGTGATCATGTTTTGCTTGTGAGAGAGGTTTAGTCAACAGGTCTGCCACATTCAGATCCGTATGTATCTCGCAAATTTCTATGTCTACAATGCTCTGCATGGAGCTACTCTAGCTAATTGCTCCCACTTTCAATATGTATCCAGATTGAGACTCAGAGTCATCCGGATCAGTGTCAAAGCTTGCATCGACGTAACCCTTTACGATGAACTCTTTGTCTCCTCCATAACCGAGAAACATTTCCTTAGTCCTCTTTAGGTACCTAAGGATAATTTTGATCGTTGTCCAGTGATCTACTCCTGGATCACTATTGTACCCCCTTGCCAAACTCATGGCAAGGTACACAATAGGTCTGGTATACAGCATGGCATATTTTATAGAATCTATGGCTGAGGCATAGGGAATGACTTTCATTCTCTCTCTATCTTCTGCCGTGGTCGGGTTTTGAGTCTTACTCAACTTCATACCTTACAAATCAGGCAAGAACTTCTTCTTTGACTGATCCATTTTGAACTCCTTCAAAATCTTATCAAGGTATGTACTCATCAAAAGTCTTATCAAGCATCTTGATCTATCTCTATAGATCTTTATGCCCAATATGTAAGCAGCTTCACCGAGGTCTTTCTTTGAAAAACTCCTTTCAAACACTCCTTTATGCTTTCCAGAAAATTCTACATCATTTCCGATCAACAATATGTCATTCACATATACTTATCAGAAAGGTTGTAGTGCTCCCACTCACTTTCTTGTAAATACAGGCTTCACCGCAAGTCTGTGTAAAACTATATGCTTTGATCGACTCATCAAAGCGTATATTCCAACTCCGAGATGCTTGCACCAATCCATAGATGGATCGCCGGAGCTTGCACACTTTGTTAGCACCTTTAGGATTGACAAAACCTTCTGGTTGCATCATATACAACTCTTCTTTAATAAATCCATTAAAGAAATGCAGTTTTGACATCCATTTGCCAGATTTCATAAAATGCGGCAATTGCTAATATGATTCGGACAGACTTAAGCATCGATACGAGTGAGAAAATCTCATCGTAGTCAACACCTTGAACTTGTCGAAAACTTTTTGCGACAATTCAAGCTTTGTAGATAGTAACACTACTATCAGCGTCTGTCTTCCTCTAGAAGATCCATTTATTCTCAATGGCTTGTCGATCATCGGGCAAGTCCACCAAATTCCACACTTTGTTCTTATATATGGATCCTATCTCAGATTTCATGGCCTCAAGCCATCTATCGGAATCTGGGCTCATCACAGCTTCTTCATAGTTTGTAGGTTTGTCATGGTCTAGTAACATGACTTCCAGAACGGGATTACCGTACCACTCTGGTGCGGAACGTGCTCTGGTTGACCTAGGAGGTTCGGTAGTAACTTGATCTGAAGTTTCATGATCATTATCATTAGCTTCCTCTCTAGTTGGTGTAGGCATCACGGGAACGGTTTTCTGTGCTGAGCTACTTTCCAATTCGAGAGAAGGTACAATTACCTCATCAAGTTATACTTTCCTCCCACTCACTTCTTTCGAGAGAAACTCCTTCTCTAGAAAGGACCCATTCTAAGCAACAAAGATCTTGCCTTCGGATCTGTGGTAGAAGGTGTACCCAGTTGTTTCCTTAGGGTATCCTATGAAGACGCACTTCTCCGATTTGGGTTCGAGCTTATCAGGCTGAAGCCTTTTGACGTAAGTGTCGTAACCCCAAACTTTAAGAAACGACAGCTTAGGTTTCTTGCCAAACCATAGTTCATACGGTGTCGTCTCAACGGATTTAGACGGTGCCCTATTTAACGTGAATGCAGATGTCTCTAATGCATAACCCCAAAACGATAGTGGTAAATGGGTAAGAGACATCATAGATCGCTCCATTTCTAATAAAGTACGGTTATGACATTTGGACACACCAATACGCTGTGGTGTTTAGGTGGCGTGAGTTGTGAAACTATTCCACATTGTTTTTAAATGAAGGCCAAACTCGTAACTCAAATATCCGCCTCCGCGATCAAATCGTAGAAACTTTATTTTCTTGTTACGATGATTCTCCGCTTCACTCTGAAATTCATTGAACTTTTCAAATGTTTCAGACTTGTGTTTCATTAAGTAGATATACCCATATCTGCTCAAATCATCTGTGAAGGTCAGAAAATAACGATACCCGCCGCGTGCCTCAACACTCATCGGACCGCATACATCGGTATGTATTATTTCCAATAAGTCATTGGCTCGCTCCATTGTTCCGGAGAACAGAGTTTTAGTCATCTTGCCCATGAGGCATGGTTCGCAAGTATCAAATGATTTATAATCAAGTGATTCCAAAAGTCCATCTACATGGAGTTTCTTCATGCGTTTTACACCAATATGACCTAAACGGCAGTGCCACAAATATGTTGCACTATCATTATCAACTTTGCATCTTTTGGCATCAATATTATGAATATGTGTACCACTACGATCGAGATTCAATAAACCATTCACCTTGGGTGTATGACCACAGAAGGTTTTATTCAAGTAAACAGAACAACAATTATTCTCTGATTTAAATGAATAATCGTATTGCAATAAACATGATCTAATCATGTTCATGCTCAACGCAAACACCAAATAACATTTATTTTAGGTTCAACACTAATCCCGAATGTAGAGTGAGTGTGCGATGTTGTCATATCAACCTTGGAATCAATTCCAACATTCATCGTCACCTCTCCCTTAACTAGTCTCTGTTTATTCTGCAACTCCTGTTTCAAGTTACTAATCTTAGCAACTGAACCAGTATTAAATACCCAGGGGTTGCTATGAACACTAGTAAATTACACATCAATAACATGTATATCATATATACCTTTGTTCACTTTGCCATCCTTCTTATCCGCCAAGTATTTGGGGCAGGTCCGCTGCCAGTGACCATTTCCTTTGCAGTAGAAGCACTCAGTTTCAGGCTTGGGTCTAGCTTTGGGCTTCTTCACGGGAGTGGCAACTTGCTTGCCATTCTACTTGAAGTTCCCTTCCCTTCCCTTGCCCTTTTTCTTGAAACTAGTGGTTTTGTTAACCATCAACATTTGATGCTTTTTCTTGATTTCTACCTTCTCCGAGTTCAGCATCGCGAAGAGCTCGAGAATCTTTTTCGTCATCCTTGCATATTATAGTTCATCATGAAGTTCTAGTAGCTTGGTGATAGTGACTAGAGAACTCTGTCAATCACTATCTTATCTGGAAGATTAACTCCCACTTGATTCAAGTGATTGTAGTACTCAGACATTCTGAGCACATGCTCACTCGTTGAACTATTCTCCTCCATCTTGTAGGCAAAGTACTTGTCAGAGGTCTCATACCTCTTGACACGGGCATGATTCTGAAATACCAATTTCATATCTTGGAACATCTCATATGCTCTCTGGCGTTCAAAACATTTTTGAAGTCCCGGTTCTAAGACATAAAGCATGGCGCACTAAACTCTCAAGTAGTCATCATACCGAGCTTGCCAAACGTTCATAACTTCTGCATCTGCTCCTGCAATAGGTCTGTCACCTAGCGGTGCATCAAGGACATAATTTTTCTGTGCAGCAATGAGGATAATCCTCAGATCACGGAGCCATTCCGCTTCATTGCTACTATCATCTTTCAACTTAGTTTTCTCTAGGAACATATCAAAAATAAATGGGGAGCTGCATCGCGAGCTATTGATATACAACATAATTTGCAAATACTATCAGGACTAAGTTCATGATAAATTAAGTTCAATTAATCAAATTACTTAAGAACTCCCACTTAGATAGACATCCCTCGAGTCATCTAAATGATTACGTGATCCAAATAAACTAAACCATGTCCGATCATCACGTGAGATGGAGTAGTCTTCAATGGTGAACATCTCTATGTTGATCATATCTACTATATGATTCACGTTCGACCTTTCGGTCTCCAGTGTTCCGAGGCCATGTCTGTACATGCTAGGCTCGTCAAGTTTAACCCGAGTATTACGCATGTGCAAAACTGTCTTGCACCCGTTGTCTGTGAACGTAGAGCCTATCACACCCGATCATCACGTGGTATCTTAGCACGACGAACTGTCGCAACGGTGCATACTCAGGGAGAACACTTATACCTTGAAATTTTAGTAAGGGATCAACTCATAATGCTACCGCCGTACTAAGCAAAATAAGATGCATAAAAGATAAACATCACATGCAATCAAAATATGTGACATGATATGGCCATCATCATCTTGTGCCTTTGATCTCCATCTCCAAAGCACCGTCATGATCTCCATCGTCACCGGCTTGACACCTTGATCTCCATCGTAGCGTCGTGGTCGTCTCGGCAACTATTACTTCTACAACTATCGCTAACGCATAGGGATAAAGTAAAGCAATTACATGCCGTTTGCATTTCATACAATAAAGCGACAACCATAAGGCTCCTGCCAGTTGCCGATAACTTTTACAAAACATGATCATCTCAAACAATAACGTATATCACATCATGTCTTGACCATATCACATCACAACATGCCCTGCAAAAACAAGTTAGACGTCCTCTATGTGACGACACCGGCTTAATCGTGCGCTAACCATGCATGCAAATGCACACGATCAAGCCTAGGACTCACTTGAAGATATCACAACACAACTCTAAAAATATAAATAAACTCGTACAAGCCAGGGCCTCGAGGGCTCGAATACATAGCTCGATGGCATATAAGTGTCAGCGGAAGCATCATATATCTGAGTACAGATATATTACAGAAACAGAGATAGGCCATTAAGAAGGTGGGGCAAATCAAAAGCTACGATCGAAAGGCGCAGGCCTCGGCACCGCACATCACTTTCCCCTTAGTTGCTCGACACTACTGGGTTACTATCGAGTGCCGAGGGTGATACCTCATCAGCACTGCTGATGTTAATCTTGTAGGTTAGTTCATCGGTTGTGGTCATTGAGGGTGATTCCTCCTTCTCCACTCCCGATAACGACACTGTGTGCAACTCCTAAAGAGTGGACCTTGAGGGTGATTCCTCCTTCGTTCACCTTGACGATAACATCAGGTGGAATTCCATCGAGGGTGATTCCTCAGGGTTCTCCCTTGGTGTTAGACACACGGATGCTATGGTTACTATGACTTTACACTGAACCATGATACTAAAGACGGGTCGGCCCTGAGGGGTACCCGCGCGAGCTTAATTGCAAGAGATGTGGAGTCGGGTTAACCTGGAGGGTGCCCGCGAGATAATTACGAGGCGTGGCCGGGCATTCCTAGCCCTTGCCGCAAGTCCTCGAGACGGGGCGACGGGGTCACATCGATCGTGAGTCTCCGCTCGTTACCGCACGCTCCTAATCCACTATGGTTTGGATATTTGATCCGAGGGGCCCCTGGCCTGATAGCACTAAACATCACGTGGGCATAGTATGGGCGTTCTGCGTCGTATACATCAGCCGAAGCTTAATAGACGTCAACGACTGAGCGGCGCGCCGAGTTGGACTGGTAACACCCTGCGCTTGTATAAGGGGGCTAGGTCTGCTCTCAGCCGTGAACGTAACGTGCAGGAGTTCCCGAGGCGATGGCCCAAGACCCCTGGGGGCATAGGTCTAGTCCGGCGTGCTGACCTCTCTGTTAAGCCTAGGTCGGGTTGCGGCGTATCGTTTGGCCGAGGCCGGGCATGACCCAGTAAAGTGTGTCCTGCCGGAGTTAAGCGAGCATGGTGGGTAAGTTGGTGCACCCCTGCAGGGAAGAAAACATCTATCGATAGCCTGTCCTACGGTAATGGACACTCGGAGTTGTATCCCGATCGGTACAACTAGAACTGGATACTTGAGATGATAACTGGATAGTATGGCTCTGGGATTGCTTTCTCGCAGGGAGTCGAGGAAGGATCTCTGGGCGAGGTTGATGACACTACTATTACTTTACTTTATGCTAATCTGCACTCTTCTAATGCCGCAAGACCGCTGAAGCTGATGAAGATGCTAGTCTTCGATAGGACTAGACTTTCCCCTCTATTCTGGCATTTCTGCAGCCCAGTCCACATATACAGCCTCCCTTTGAAAATGTTGCATATGTAGTGTAGATCCTTGCTTGCTGAGTAATTCGGATGAGTACTCACGTTTGCTTTGCTTTCCTTTTTTTCCATATCCGTTTGATGCAACCAGATGACAGAGCGCCTGAGACAGCTGACCCCGCCGGCGGCTACTACTACTACCCTCGTGCGCCCCTGGTCCTCCTCATCCACTCGTCGCTCCTCCCTCGTCTCTCCCTCGCTCGCGCTCGCCATTTCTCCCCACTTTCCGAGCGCCACCGTCGCCGTAGCTCGTCGCAGTCGTGCCTCAGCCTGGGCGTTCGGTCTTTTCGGTTTGTTCGGTCCGGTCTTTTCGGTCTTCCATAATTGAAGACCATAATAATTTCGGTCTTTTCGGTTCTTCACTATTCGGTCTTCGGTCTTTATTATTAGGTCTTTGGTCCCGACCAAACAGACCAAATTAATTGCTACACCTCATATTCATGTTATTTCCAGTAACAAACTGCATGTGTGTACAGAGGTGCATATGTACTGAGACAACAAATGTGTGTATAGATGTGCATCTGTACATAAGAAAATTCAGACAAGTACTAGTTGTATTGTATGGTTTCTTACCTTCAGATGCGAGATGGAGCATGGGAAGAAGACAGTAGATAGCGGGCCGGTGACCAACGTGTAAGAGGACGAGGTGGTGATGAACTGCAGCTCGGATGGTTGTGAAGAAAAGGAGGAATGAGAGTATAACAACTTTTTTTTGAGAATAACGAGAGTGCAGTAGCTGGTTGCCTGAGAATCATGAGATGTATGTATCTCGCTCATGACCTTGAGCTGGCCGGATGGGCCTTTGGTAAATATGGTCTTGCACTCTTGCGTATGGGCTTTTTTAGGTTGGTCTATACGGTCTATTCGGTCTTGAAGACAGGAGGACCAAACAGACCGTAATTAGTTCGGTCTTCTGTTTGCGCAGACCGTATTTTATTCGGTCTTTTCTAGTTCGGTCTTTTCGGGTTTGGGTTCGGTTTTCGGTCTTCGGTTTTTATGCCCAGGGTGAGTCGTGACCATCCACTGTGTCCATCGTCTCCGCCTCATTCGTCCACATCATCCACCGTCGCCTTTTTGCTCGGAGAGGACCGCACGGGCGTGATCGACCGCGGCACCGATCTATCTGTCGCCGGCGATCTCCTTCGACTCCGGCGACGCCCGCTGCTGCTACTAACCTATCGCTGGTCTTTCTTGACCGCACGGTGAGCCACAGCTCCTCCCCACTCTCTTTCCTCGCTCCGGCTTGCCCATAGCCGCCGCTCCGCGTCAGCCCGAGCCCGTCGCCGCGGAGCTCGTCGCCGACGAGTCTCCGGTGACCCAACGGTCACGAGGCCATGTCCATCACACTCACCACGGCGCGTAGAACTCGACAAGCCCTCTGGTTCGAGCTGCTGCACGCAATAGCAACGTTTTCGTCGACCACCCGAATGCGCCGCCGTCTGCGCTCGACGCCGGCGTGCTTCCGGTGACCAAATGGTCACGGGTCAGCCACCGTTGCACTCGCCGCCTCGCGTACGTCTTGCCTGGCCCTTCCGTTCATTCACTAACACACTGCACCGCTGTTTCCCCTCGCGTCCGATTTCGGCCATCCGCCGTGGTTGCTGCTGCCGTCGCCACAGGCCAACTCCGGCCACGGCACTGCCACCGTTCGATGCGGCGTCGTCCGCTCGTTCGAACGCAAGTGGTCGCGCGCGAAAAGATCCACCTTAGCGTGATTCCGAGCTGCTCCGGCGATCACCGTCGCGTCTGGAGCTCGTTGGAGCCGTCTCCGGCGCCACCGCCACGTGGACTGACCCGTGGGGCCCGCCTAAGTCACTGGCCGATGGGCCCCGCAGCGTGTTTGACTTCGTTGACCGGGTCAACGCGCGGGATACTGTTCACTGAGACGCTGACCAGTGGGCCCCACTGCTAGTTAGACTAAAGTGCTAATTAAAATTAATCTAAAACTTAATCAGTCACTGACACGGGGCCCACCCCACTAACTAACTCTGCTAAATTAACTTAGCCCACTGTTAATCCAGAGAGGCTGACAGGTGGGTCCCACCTGCCAGGTTGACCAGCCAACTAGTCAGTTGACTGGCTGATGCAGGGATGACTTCATGCTGACATCATAATTCATTTAGACAATTTCTGTTAATTCAAATAATTCTAGAAAATGTTTAAATCTTTGAAAATTCATAGAAAATAAACCGTAGCTCGGATCGAAAAACTTTCTACATGAAAGTTGCTTAGAACGACGAGACGAATCTGATTGTGTCGTCAGTTTCCATGGCGGAACCCCCTATGTAGGAGAAACTGTAACTCTGATCCCGATTCCGATAGATGAATAGTGCATATATACCGGTAATTAAATCTAACTTAAACCCTAAAATAACTAAAATGACTTAGACATATCTTTAGGCAACCCTGCACTGCATCTTAGGCATAGCATGCTCTGTGTTGCATATGATTGCTGTGTATTTATTTGTTTCCTTCCCCTCTTCTCTCTCGGTAGATCCCGGTACTGACGCAGTTCCCAAGACCAACGCAGCTCAGGATCCCGACGACACCGTTGTTGACCTTGCCTTTGCCGCAGAGCAACCAGGCAAGCACCCCCCTTTTGAGGATTCCGATACCGCCTAGTCTCTTCTCTCTTATGCTTGCATTAGAAATTGCTGTTGTTACTGTTATTGTTATCCTATTTCTGCTGCATAGCCTGATTATTGTAACATGTTGTTGTTACCTACCTACTTATCCTAAACTGTTCAGTATAGGCTGGGTAGAAACCCATCAAAGACCCCCACTTTATCCTGATTGCCCCGTTGGATTATCAGAAGACCCGATCAACGGGATCGAAGACCAGGCCTCGGCACCGCACATCACTTTCCCCTTAGTTGCTCGACACTACTGGATTACTATCGCGTGCCGAGGGTGATACCTCATCAGCACTGCTGATGTTAATCTTGTAGATTAGTTCATCGGTTGTGGTCATCGAGGGTGATTCCTCCTTCTCCACTCCCGATAACGACACTGTCGTGCAACTCCTCAAGAGTGGACCTCGAGGGCGATTCCTCCTTTGTTCACCTTGATGATAACATCAGGTGGAATTCCATCGAGGGTGATTCCTCAGGGTTCTCCCTTGGTGTTAGACACACGGATGCTATGGTTACTATGACTTTACACTGAACCATGATACTAAAGACGGGTCGGCCCTGAGGGGTACCCATGCGAGCTTAATTGCGAGAGATGTGGAGTCGGGTTGACCTGGAGGGTGCCCGCGAGATAATTACGTGGCGTGGCCGGGCATTCCTAGCCCTTGTCGCAAGTCCTCGAGATCGAGCGACGGGGTCACATCGATCGTGAGTCTCTGCTCGTTACCGCGCGCTCCTAATCCACTACGGCTTGGATATTTGATCCTAGGGGCCTCTGGCCTGATAGCACTAACCATCACGTGGGCATAGTATGGGCGTTCTGCGTCGTATACATCACCAGAAGCTTAATAGACGTCAGCGACTGAGCGGCGTGCGCCGAGTTGGACTGGTAACGCCCTGCGCTTGTATAAGGGGGGCTAGGTCTGCTCTCAGCCGTGAACGTAACGTGCAGGAGTTTCGGGGGCGATGGCCCAAGACCCCTGGCGGCATAGGTGTAGTCCAGTGTGCTGACCTCTCTGCTAAGCCTAGGTCGGGTTGCGGCGTATCGTTTGGCCGAGGCCGGGCATGACCCAGTAAAGTGTGTCCGTCTAGAGTTAAGTGAGCGTGGTGGGTAAGTTGGTGCACCCCTGCAGGGAAGAAAACATCTATCGATAGCCTGTCCTACGGTAACAGACACTCGGAGTTGTATCCCGATCGGTACAACTAGAACTGGATACTTGAGATGATAACTAGATAGTATGGCTCTGGGATTGCTTTCTCGCAGGGTGTCGAGGAAGGATCTCTGTGCGAGGTTGATGACACTACTATTACTTTACTTTATGCTAATCTGCACTCTTCTAATGGTGCAAGACCGCTGAAGCTGATGAAGCTAGTCTTCGATAGGACTAGACTTTCCCCTCTATTCTGGCATTTCTGTAGCCCAGTCCACATATACAACCTCCCTTTGAAAATGTTGCATATGTAGTGTAGATCCTTGCTTGCTGAGTATGTTGGATTAGTACTCACATTTGCTTTGCTTTCCTTTTTTTCCATATCCGTTTGATGCAACCAGATGACGGAGCCCGTGAGACAGCTGACCCCGCCGGTGGCTACTACTACTACCCTCCCGTCGAGTACTACTACGAGGAGCCATACGACGACCAGGAGTAGGTTCGGAGGGTCCCAGGCAGGAGGCCTGCGCCTTTCGATCGTAGCTTTTGATTTTCCACGCCTTCTTAAAGGCCTATCTCTGTTTCTGTAATATATCTGTACTCAGATATCTGATGCTTTCGCTGATGCTTGTTTGCCATCGAGCTATGTATTCGAGCCCTCGAGGCCCTGGCTTGTAATATTAAGCTTGTATGACTTTATTTATATTTTTAGAGTTGTGTTGTGATATCTTCAAGTGAGTCCTAGACTTGATCATGCACATTTGCGTGTATGGTTAGCGCACGATTAAGCCGGGGTTGTCACACTCTACTTTGTTGTTGCAAGTTTTACGTGGCTGCTATGGGCATCTAGCAAAAACCGTTCTTACCTACGCATCAAAACCACAACGGTGTTTCGTCAAGTTTGTTGTTTTAACCTTCAACAAGGACCGGCCGTAGTCAAATTCGATTCAACTAAAGTTGGAGAAACAGACACCCGCCATCCACCTTTATGCAAAACTAGTTGCATGTCTGTCGGTGGAACCAGTCTCATGAACGTGGTCATGTAAGGTTGGTCTGGGCCGCTTCATCCAATAATACCGCCGAATCAAAATAAGACATTGGTGGTAAGCAGTATGACTATCACCGCCCACAACTCTTTGTGTTCTACTCGTGCATATCATCTACGCATAGACCTGGCTCGGATGCCACTGTTGGGAAACGTAGCATGCAATTTAAAAAAATTCCTCAGCTCACGCAAGATCTATCTCGGAGATGCATAGGAACGAGAGGGGGAGAGTGTGTCCACGTACCCTTGTAGACTGAAAGCGGAAGGGTTTGACAAAGCGGTTGATGTAGTCGAACTTCTTCTCGTTCCGACCGATCAAGCACCGAACGTACGGCACCTCCGAGTTCTGCACACGTTCAGCTTGATGATGTCCCTCGAACTCTTGATCCAGCAAAGTGTCGAGGGAGAGTTTCATCAGCACGACGGTCTGGTGACGGTGATGGTGAAGTGATCCGCGCAGGGCTTCGCCTAAGCACTACGACAATATGACCGGAGGCGTAAACTGTGGAGGGGGGCGCCGCACACGGCTAGGAATCAATGTTGTGTGTTCTAACGGTGCCCCCTCACATATATATAGGTGGGAGAGGGAGAAGGACAGCAAGGGGCGCCCCAAGTAGGAGTATTCCTACTTGGGCGCCTCCGACAAGTCGCCCTACCCCCCTTCCATAAGTGTCGGAGGGGGAAGGAAAGAGAGGGGGGGAGAGAAGGAAAGGGGGAGGCCGAATCCTCCCCTTTCCTTCTCCCTTCCCCTCCTTCCTTCTCCTCCTATTTTGGCCTATATGGGGGCGCACCAGCCCACCAGGGGCTGGTCTGTCCCTCTCTTGGCCCATAAGGCCCATATCTTTGCCGGGGGTGCCCAGAACCACTTTCCGGTGACCCGATATGTACCCGGTACCCTCGGAACACTTCCGGTGTCCGAATATCATCGTCCTATATATGAATCTTTACCTCTTGACCATTTCGAGACTCCTCGTCCTGTCCTTGATCTCATCCGGGACTCCGAACAACATTCGGTCACCAAATCACATAACTCATATAATACAAAATCATCATCGAACGTTAAGCGTGCGGACCATTCGGGTTCGAGAACTATGTAGACATGACCTAGACACCTCTCCGGTCAATAACCAATAGCGGAACCTGGTTGCTCATATTGGCTCCCACATATTCTACGAAGATCTTTATCGGTCATACCGTAATGACAACATACGTTATTCCCGTTGTCATCGATGTGTTACTTGCCCGAGATTCGATCGTCAGTATCTTCATACCTAGTTCAATCTCGTTACCGGCAAGCCTCTTTACTCGTTCCGTAATACATCATCCCGCAACTAACTCATTAGTCACATTGCTTGCAAGGCTTATTATGATGTGCATTACTGAGAGGGCCCAGAGATACCTCTCCGATACTCGGAGTGACAAATCCTAATCTCGATCTATGCCAACCCAACAAACACCTTCGGAGATACCTGTAGAGCATCTTTATAATCACCCAGTTGCATTGTGACGTTTGATAGCACACAAGGTATTCCTCCGGTATCCGGGAGTTGCATAATCTCATAGTCGAAGGTATATGTATTTGACTTGAAGAAAGCAATAGCAATAAAACTGAATGATCAATATGCTAAGCTAACGGATGGGTCTTGTCCATCACATCATTCTCCTAATGATGTGATCCCGTTCATCAAATGACAACACATGCGGCCGGTTAGGGTTTGTGGTGGCGCGGGTGTGGGTGGGGAGAGGAGGAGGGGTAGCGGAAGCTGGAGGGGCTGGCGGCAGCAACCGGCGGCGGCGGGTGGCGACGGTGTTGGGAGAGGGTGGCGGCGGCGACCTGCGGCGGCAGTGGTGGCTGGAGGGAACCGGCGGCGAGTGGCGGCGGCGGCGGGTGCAGGTAGCGGCGGCGGCTAGGGTAGGGCTAGGTTTGACCTGCGATAGATACCATGTGGAAGACAATGTTTAGGCCGTGCAACACAATTGCATTGATCGGTGCATTGGGCACGTATATATGATGTACAGGATGGGGGCCACAACCTCAACTATACAAGATATCTAGAAGGTGGGCCCAAGACACAATATACATGCACAATATATTCAACAGTCAGGTGAAGGTTTTGATAGGAGACCTGAACATGGTAATATTTGAACACAAACTATAATAGCTATTTGTTTTCGAAAAGGACGGTAATATTTGAACACATAGCGCCACCCCGTACCGCCGTCGACGCAGCCATGACGCCAGATAGCGCCACCCCCTGCGCGTGTCCATCATCACGCATCTATCGCCGAGAACCCGCCGCGTCACACTGTGAGACCGGCCGCCGTCGATGCTGTAAATGCCACACTGCTCCACCTTCTGACCCCTACAACGCCTACTCCAAGACGACGCCTTCAGTAGGGTAATGAGGTAAAGACGCTGCATCGTCAGTGATGACTGAGGTCGGCTCAGTTTTCATCGGCAGTCGCGCCTTCGCATCCTCGCCGCCAGCAGCCACCGACAGAGCTGAGACAAATGTGACGCCAGAACACCCATAGCCAAGACCTCCACGGGCAGCGATGGGGGAGATCCCATCCCACCGCATCATGATAAGCAACAGCACCACCACCGGTCGGGAGGAAGGTCACTGGCCACGGTTGAAGGAGCACCGAGCCACGCCGCCGGGCCGAGCCACCCCCACCAGATCAACTCACCGTCGTGGTGGGGACCAAACGCGCGAGGGGAGACAGGGGCACCCTCACAAGAATCCGCCGCGTCCACGCCCTAGAGCGACGATGGAGGAAGGCCCCGCCGTTGCCATCATCCCCCGCCAGCCTTTGTCTAGCGGCGATCCGGTGGCGGCGGCTGCTAGGGTTAGGAGGGCGTGAAGAGTAACAAACTGCAATGGCTATAACCCAACAATTCCTTTTGATGAAGATGGAATATATATATATATATATATATATATATATATATATATATATATATATATATATATATATATATATATATATATATATATATATATATATATATATATATATATATATATATATATATAAACACTATTCCGATCACGGGATCAGAATATTATTCTGATCACAACCTGAACTTCCTGTGTTACACGCCTGAACTTGCCTCTGTAGGAACCCGACCTTCGGGCTATCTTCGCAACCGTGTCTCCCCGCGCGAATTATTTTGGTCAGTAGTGTTCTATGTGATGTAAGTGTAATCTCCAAACAGTTTTTAGCAACTAAATGCCCATTTTAAATAGGAATCTCGCTCATTGGCGGATTTTGCTCTCGGGTCGTGATGAACATGCGTCTGTTGCAATTTTACTGCCTGAGTTGTTCGACCTGAACTTCTCCAAGTGCTAGGTTGAACTTCCGCCAACATTGCCCAAATGGGGCTTGCGATATACCGTTGGAAAGCTATGGACACAAGTATCATTACCCAAGTTGAATTTCTGGCAAAATGTAAGCGGTTTAAGAGCTGTTTTCAAAACCGTTTTTTCTTCATACAAAAAACATGAATCGTATTTTCGATCGCATTTCTAAACCATTTATCGGAATGAGGCAAATAATATGGCGTTGGAAAGCTGCTGCAAAACCGCTCCTTCCACATGTTGAATGTTTTCTCTAATTCCCTATGGTTAAAGAGTAATTTCGAAAACCGTAAAATTTCACAAACCGAACAGCCGAGTTCGTATTTTCGATGTCATTTCTAAACGGCTAATCCAATTGAGGCAAATAATATGGCGTTGGAAAGCTTATGAAAATGCGCTACTTTTTCATGTTGAAATGTTTTTCTAATTTTGAATGGTTTAAAAGTAATTTAGAAAACGGTACAAGTTCCACCGAGTTCGTATTTTTGAGCTAATTTTTTAACCGTATGTCCGAATGCAAAAAATGATATGGAATTGGAAAGCTTGAACAAATGCGAAACTTTTTCGTATATATTGTTTCTCCCAAATCTTTACGGTCTTAAGTCAATTTTGAAAATGGCTAAAAACGTATTTTTGCCGTAATTTCTACAAACTTTATCGGAATGGGGCAAATAATATACCGTTCAAAAGCTACGCAAAATGCAAAACTTTTTCATGTTGATGGTTTTCTCTGATTCCTAACCGTTTTCAAGCAATTTTGAAAACAGTGAGATGATGCGTTGTGCGTTTTATCACGAAACAGAGTCTTCGAAAATTCACCGCGTGAAGAACTTGAACTTCATCATCACGTCTACCTGAACTTCACTCTATTTCTTCACGTGTTGTTTTTTGTTCGTAACTCTCTATCCACTCACTGGAATTGAGCAAGTGATATACCGAAGGAAAGCTGCTGTAAACACGTAACTTTTCCGTCTTGATCATTTTTTTCATACTCGCTACGGTTTAAAAGATTTTCATCCGAAATTCATTCGGTGTAGTAGCTGAACTTCCTGCTGTTTGCACGTTGAACTTCTGTCGTGTATTTTCATTTCTAATTTCTCACCCATTCGTCGGTGTTATACAATTGATATTCCTTTTGTACAAACCTCTCTCGCGTTAATTTTTTTAACTTTCTCCGACCGAGGACTTGAACTTATAGCAACAAAATAATTGGACCTTGCCTTTTTATTCATTATTCTCATATTAAACACACACCATATAGTACGTGAACTTTCCTCGTTTTTATAATTTGAAATTTTTATTTTCTTTTTTGAAATCGAATTGCTCCGATATAATAATTGACCTTCTTTGTGGATTGAGAGAATTATTTTAAACCACCAAAAACAATTTTTTTGTGTTTTTGATTATGGAAATATAATGTGAACCTCTCTCAAAAGAATTTTTGAACTCCCCTGGGCAAAGCACGGGAACTTCTTTCAAGAAACCTTTTAAGGTTTTATTTTACCATTCTTTTATTATTACCTAAAACGCATTTCATGTAGTACTTGAACTTCTCGTTGTTTTCACTATGAACTTCTCTCACGTTTTTTTGTTTGAAGTTCTCGCTTTTCCTAATTTAGTAAAGAAAAAAACTCGGGTTGCTTTACACGTCGAACTAATGCTTTATTTTAATTTGAACTTCTTCATTTTTGTTCTTTAGTAACATGGAAAATCTGAGTTTTTTATAAATATCGAACTTCTCTATTTTTGCAATACGGACTTCTTGGTTTATTTCCATATGCATCATTAATTTCACTCCGACGGGTCCCTATGTTTTTTTTGCCGTGACTCCTAAATCACACATCACAATTGAGCATGTAAACCCTAGCTTTTTTTTATAGACTTCACAATCTGATTTTTTATTCTTAGGAAAGCAAAAAACATTTTTTAAGTAAACATTGAACAACATTTTTTGAAATTGAACTTCATACATTTATTTTGCCTAAAACCAAAAAGAAATTGAGTTTTTTGTGTACACCAAACTATTCCATTTTTGCAATTTGAACTTCTAGATTATTTTTTTTTTCTAAAAATCAAACCGCTTCATTTTTTAAATTTGAACTTCTTGATTATTATTTTTTGCTTTTTCCTAAGAAACCTGATAAATCCAATTTTTGTTCTAATGTTGAACTACCTTTTTTATAATTATATATTTTTAGAGATGAAACAAACCTGCTCGGAGAACACCCAAGGCTCCCGCGCCGCCAAGGGGCGCCCTGAACTTATTTGACTCTTCTAGTTGAACTTCAAGGTTTTTTTTTACTTCTTTTTCATTGTTAATTTTCTGGTTTTCATAAGTTATTTCACATGCTTAAGAGTATATGGGAACTGTTCTCAAGTCCAGTTTATAGAACAGATGCATAACAAATTGTCACATACAAAACAAATAGTACGCACCCCTAAAAATCTCTATTTCAATGTACAATGTATTTCTTTAATTCTTGATATTTTCTACAAACTGTGTATTTATACTTCGAGAAAAAATTCCATTACTTTCAACCTTCAGTCAAATAGAACCTTATAAACGAGGGCATTTTGAACTTAGCCACATATCACTTTTCTTTTTTAAGCCCTCAAAATTATAGGATCATTTTTTATGTTTATGATTTTATAATCAATTTTTGCATGTACAAGCATGCAGAAATATGCAAATTAATTTTTCCGGTCAAATAAAGGCCAAAATAGCAAGAACAAGACTACAGGAGTAAGTGAAGCACAAGAAATGAAATGTTTTTGTACTACTGGATGAGTGACAATTGTACTTTATATGTCCAAAAAGGCATAACTTCATTTAAAAGTATAGAAACACATAAACTGATGTGCAATTCTTTTCCAAGTATGTGAAATACCCGCTTTTCTAAGTAGTATGTGAAATACTGCAACATGTCTTAATTTTTTCCAATGATAACCAGGCGGCGGCCTGGTGACCTGAACTTCTGAAGAACAAAAAAGATGATGTATGTGAAATACTTCAACAAGTGCTAATTTTTTTCCAATGATAACAAAGGTGAACTTCATGGTTTTTCTGTTTTGAACTTGCCAGATGGCTTTTTTAGCACATAATTAAACTCCTACAATTCATCAAAATCAATCAAAATGAAGAACTTACAAAACGAAAAATCCAACTCTCATGGGCATAACAACAAACAGGGGCAATGCACTTAATTACAACATAGTTCATCTATTTTTTCACCTTCTCCTCACTGATCAACCTATAGGGGAGAATGGATGGGGCGGGGAATGTGAGGGAGGACCTAGTCATGTATGCGTCGTGCTCAAGGATGCAGGAGCTCGCCGGAGACAGCAACACCTCCACGCGCGCACAATTGTAGCCTGTTGCACGTGATATGCATCCCGGTGTTGTCCTGCTGTTGTTGAACAAATTGGACTGCAACAACCCACTTGTTTTTGCAAGGAGCAAATCAGCAGCAGCCGTGAGGCAGAGGAATGGCGTGGCTCCTCCAGTGTCCCGACGCATCTAGCGATGGGTGGCTGTCGTGGGGGGTGGTTGCCGTATCGCTGGTTGTAGCTGGTGGATCTCGGGCGGCAGAGGCGGGCACGACGAGCTGCAGGTCGAGACTTCCTCCAGCTGCAGGCCAAGACCTCCCCTAGCTGCAGGTCGGCCGGAGGGATAGGGAGGTGAGCGGGATGGAGTGGGGAGGCGACGGTTGGCCGAACAGGGGACGCACCTCTTCGGGGACCTTTTGGGGTTGGACAGCGTGGATTGGGCGACCTCTTTGTCCCCCGCATCCATGGCGGTTGCCGAGTCGCCGGGTCGCCGGATGCGCGACGGGGGTTAGCACCGGGGAGCCTCGAGAGGAGGGAGTTGGAGATGGACCTCGAGAGGAGGTTGAGCCAGGCGCATCTAGGAGGTCCACCACCGGACTCGGCCTCCGGTGGAAGGCGGGGTGACACAGGGCGGTTGGAGGCGGGGCGATGCGCTACGGTGGGAGGCGGGGCGAGGGACAATGGTGGCGGTGTGATCCGCGGCGAGGGCGGTGGGGGCGGCGCGATCCGGGGAGGTAGGCGGCGATGGCTGCGCGATCCAGTTGGGGAGGAGACGGCAGATGCAAGGATTGGGCGAGGTTAGGGAGGGGATCGTGGGAGGGTGGGATGGGCCTTTTATTTTTCGTACCTGTTTGTTTTTAGTTTCTCGGGATCTCGGGAGGACCTCGATCGCCCCTATATAGCGCGACTGGATCAGAATAACTATTCTGATCCTGGGATCAGGATAGTGCCACCCTATATATATATATATATATATTTTTTATGTGAGAAGTTTTGTTAGTGCTTACCTCAAAGTGCTCCTTCATGAGGTTGACCAGGCCGGCTTCAAAGTCACGGCTGGTGTGAAGGCGGTTTAGATAACCTGAGTGAATTTCCTGAGCATTGAACTGGGCATAACTTTCCAAGTCCAGTTTCCATTGGCCTTTATCAACAGCTGAAATTTCTTCCTTGGCGCTGTGCTTGGATAAGACGGTGGGGTTGCCTGGAGTTGTATAAGCCGCCCCAGTAACTATTACATCTTCAGTCTCTTGAGCCGGTTGAGCGGGACTGGGCGGCTTAGCATTCTCCGGATCAACATTCATGAAGTCCATGATGACATGGTGCTCCTCTGGTGGAGGATCATCCATGGCTGCTTCAGAAGTTTAATGCAAAGACTCAGACATTGTCTGCTTCCCTGGTTCAATAACCTTGGGATCTTCGGCCGGTTTATTAACCTTCAGCTTCTTGCTGGGTTTGGCCATTGCACTGAAAATAAAACACATGAGGAGATTAGTATACCAATTGGGTAAAGTGTTAAAGCAGGCAGCCTTAAGTGTTCTCACCCAGGAACAGTCTTGAATAGAGGAACCTGAGTCCCAGTGGAATCACCAGAAGAAGAGTTAGAGGTTCGCTGATAGTTTGAATCAGAAGGGTTAAGAGGTTGTCGAAAAAGATCCGCCTTGGGAAAAGCTAAGTCGGAAATTTGAGAAACCTCTGGACGGCGCTTGCGAGGAGCCAGCGTGTTGGGTAAGCCGGAGGAGAGGATCCCACCGCCGCTGTTCCAGGTTGTGCGGCGAGCTTCATGCTGCTGCTTCTTCAAAATAAAATTGGGATCCAAGTAAGCTAAAGGGTGAGAAAACCATACTTTCCGGCTTGCTTGACGAATTTTCTGTCTTGGCAGAGGTTCTGAGTCAGAGGAAAGATTAATTACCTCTTCGGCATCTGCGTGGCTGCCTTCCGCGTCATCTTGATAGTGATCATTCTCAATAAGATGTACAAAAAATGAGCCAAGAGAATCAAGTTTTACCTCCGACTCATTATCATCCAAGTTAAATAACTCGGAGGGGTTGGTCTTCTTGGCAGGCTTTTTCGGAGCCTTATTTTTCGTCCGGGTCTTCTTGGCCGGCTTATCCTGCAGCTTCCTATTCCAAAAAGGAGAATCGGCCTGCAAAAATCAAATGGGTATAAGATGACAGATTAAATGAAGAATTGATTAAACCAGAAATTATTTAAAGCTTACAACTGGCGGCTTGTTAAGAGTGCAGAAAGGATTCAGTCCAGTTTTGCTGCAATCTTCCAAACTCTCATTCAGCAGAGACTTGGTCATCCCATTGATGTCGTCATCAGACAGTTGTATCTGGCAGTGGCGTTGTGGATCTTTTAAGTCGCAGGTATATTTGCACATCAAGCCGGAGCGGTGGCTTAAGGGCATAATTCTCCAGGCGATCCAGCACCGAACCAGGTCGATTTCGGTCAAACCATTGGCCATTAAGGCTCTAATCTTTGGAAAGACGGGCATATATTTGGCCCGCTCTACTATGCTGATTCGATCGGGGAGAGGGTGCCTGTTGCTAAGCCGGCTCTCACGATAACCCGGCAGAGGATTTTCCCCTTCTGGAGAGTTGTCTTGACAGTAAAACCAAGTTTGGTTCCAGTCCTTGGGGTGGCTGGATAGTCTGGCGGCTGGGAAGCTGGCGTGTTTTCGCCTCTAAATTGAAATACCACCTAATTCTAGGCTGGGTCCATCCGTGAATTCAGTTTGGCGGTTTAAATAGTAGAACTCTCAGAATAGCTCTATAGTGGGTTCCTGATGTAGGTATACTTTGCAAAACACTTGAAAATTGCAGATATTTGTGACAGAGTTGGGCCCGATGTCTTGAGGATGGAGTTGGAAGAAGTGCAGTACATCACGGAAATTTTTTGAACCGGGCGGAGTGAACCCCCGGAGCATGTGATCAGTGAAGACGACAACTTCGCCCTCCTTGGGTTCGGGGACAGTTTCTGCTCCTGGGGCTCTCCAGTGAATGACATTCTTGGTGGCTAAAACGCCCACTTGAACATGTTCAAGTAATTCTTGCTCGGTAACCCGGGAGGCGGCCCAATTACATGAGGTGACAGTCTTGGTCATTTTTTAGGAGGAAGGTCTACGAAGAAAATATTGCCGGTTTAAGATTATGCTCTTAAGCAGGCTATTGATTCAATGGTAAGTGCTATAAAAAGCCAACGTGTTAAGCCAAAAGATAATACACATATTGACGGCTTAAAAGGGGACTAATGGTACATGGAGGGTTACGGTTTGTCAGTTAAGCCGCCCGAACAGTTGCCATATTTCATATCTATAAGTAATGATTTGCTAAGTGATCGACAAACAGGTTCCACGGATTGGTGATATGATTTTGGATCTGCAGCAGTTCAGAAAATGCAAATAAATTCTAAACCTAAGGTGGTGGAAGCAGGACTCGTGTGCTCAGATGAGATTTTTGTACAGAGGGAGGATTTTCTTTGATTGAAAAGGGAAGCTAAACTGCTGCCATAAAACTTTGGTATCATATTCAGATCAAACTACATGATTTAGAGAAGAAAATAAGGAGCAGTGAAGAACACCGACGAACGGTGAAAACCCTAATTGCAGATCTGCTACGAGGAAGGAGAAAACTTACTTATGCTAATGAACAACGGAGGCGTGCCACAGTGCTCTGGTCCGATCAGGTCGATGCAGCGGCCGGAGTTGAGGACCCTGGACAGAGACGGCGGCGGTGGAACTCGGGATGGCTGAGGCGTCATGAGGAAGAAGATGAAGACGAGGAGGCAAGGGGGGAAAATGAAAAGGACCCATGTCCCTATTTATAAGGAGATGGATCAAAGGCATGCGCGGGAATCGAGGAAGCCAAAAAAATGATTATGTGGCTATAAGGGCACCTCGATTTTTGGAGGTTCATTAAAAGAATCTGTTGAGATATTCTAGGTTTGCACGTAATTAATGCGCCTGATGTTATGGCGGGTTACCGCGGTTCTGTGAGCTGACGTCATGGCGGGTTATAACAAATTCATGAAAGTTGACGATGGAAGATTCTGATAAAGACAAGTGTTGAAGGTTGATGTGAACAAGTTCAAATCAACCTGGGGCCTAATGCTGGGGATATAACTACTGGGTATGACCCGCCCAGGAGGGGCCGGGTCATGCCACTAGCAGCTGATGATGAGGAAGCCCAAGAAGATATGATGATGGCGGTTCACAGAGCAAGCTTATTGAAGGCCCAAGACCCGGGGATGACTTGAGGCCCATGGGTATGAACCGCCATATGTTTAACTTGTATTGTAAGGCAAGCTTAGTTAGATACCGAGCCGGACACATTTGTATGAGCCGGCCGGGATTCTGTAAGCCGCTGGGCATCAACCTGTATATAAAGGGGTGACCCGGCGGCGGGTTAACTCAAGAAACAACTGATCGAGAACTAGGTCAAGCGTATTCGCTCCCTGGTAATCGAAACCCAAGCAATACAACCTAAAGCAGGAGTAGGCTTTTACCTCGTTGAGAGGGGCCGAACTTGGGTAAATTCTCCGTGTCCTTTGTCCCATTTAACCCCTTCAAGCTAACCTAGTTGCGATGGCTCCACACCTAAGCCCTTTTGCTAGGGCATCTGCCGTGTTAAGTCCACGACACTAACCATAGACATGTGTAGTCATTTGATGAACGGGATCACATCATTAGGAGAATGATGTGATGGACAAGACCCATCTGTTAGCTTAGCATATTGATTGTTCAGTTTATCGGAATGGGGCAAATAATATACCGTTCAAAAGCTACGGAAAATGCAAAAAAAATTCATGTTGATGGTTTTCTCTGATTCCTAACCGTTTTCAAGCAATTTTGAAAACAGTGAGATCATGCGTTGTGCGTTTTATCACGAAACAGAGTCTTCGAAAATTCACCGCGTGAAGAACTTGAACTTCATCATCACGTCTACCTGAACTTCACTCTGTTTCTTCACGTGTTGTTTTTTGTTCGTAACTCTCTATCCACTCACCGGAATTGAGCAAGTGATATACCGACGGAAAGCTGCTGTAAACACGTAACTTTTCCGTCTTGATCATTTTTTTCATACTCGCTACGGTTTAAAAGATTTTCATCCGAAATTCATTCGGTGTAGTAGCTGAACTTCCTGCTGTTTGCACGTTGAACTTCTGTCGTGTATTTTCATTTGTAATTTCTCACCCATTCGTCGGTGTTATACAATTGATATTCCTTTTGTACAAACCTCTCTCGCGTTAATTTTTTTTAACTTTCTCCGACCGAGGACTTGAACTTATAGCAACAAAATAATTGGACCTTGCCTTTTTATTCATTATTCTCATATTAAACACACACCATATAGTACGTGAACTTTCCCCGTTTTTATAATTTGAAATTTTTATTTTCTTTTTTGAAATCGAATTGCTCCGATATAATAATTGACCTTCTTTGTGGATTGAGAGAATTATTTTAAACCACCAAAAACAATTTTTTTTGTGTTTTTGATTATGGAAATATAATGTGAACCTCTCTCAAAAGAATTTTTGAACTCCCCTGGGCAAAGCACGTGAACTTCTTTCAAGAAACCTTTTAAGGTTTTATTTTACCATTCTTTTATTATTACCTAAAACGCATTTCATGTAGTACTTGAACTTCTCGTTGTTTTCGCTATGAACTTCTCTCACGTTTTTTTGTTTGAAGTTCTCGCTTTTCCTAATTTAGTAAAGAAAAAAACTCGGGTTGCTTTACACGTCGAACTAATCCTTTATTTTAATTTGAACTTCTTCATTTTTGTTCTTTAGTAACATGGAAAATCTGAGTTTTTTATAAATATCGAACTTCTCTATTTTTGTAATACGGACTTCTTGGTTTATTTCCATATGCATCATTAATTTCACTCCGACGGGTCCCTATGTTTTTTTTGCCGTGACTCCTAAATCACACATCACAATTGAGCATGTAAACCCTAGCTTTTTTTTATAAATTTCACAATCTGATTTTTTATTCTTAGGAAAGCAAAAAACATTTTTTAAGTAAACATTGAACAACATTTTTTGAAATTGAACTTCATACATTTATTTTGCCTAAAACCAAAAAGAAATTGAGTTTTTTGTGTACACCAAACTATTCCATTTTTGCAATTTGAACTTCTAGATTATTTTTTTTTCTAAAAATCAAACCGCTTCATTTTTTAAATTTGAACTTCTTGATTATTATTTTTTGCTTTTTCCTAAGAAACCTGATAAATCCAATTTTTGTTCTAATGTTGAACTACCTTTTTTATAATTATATATTTTTAGAGATGAAACAAACCTGCTCGGAGAACACCCAAGGCTCCCGCGCCGCCAAGGGGCGCCCTGAACTTATTTGACTCTTCTAGTTGAACTTCAAGGTTTTTTTTACTTCTTTTTCATTGTTAATTTTCTGGTTTTCATAAGTTATTTCACATGCTTAAGAGTATATGGGAACTGTTCTCAAGTCCAGTTTATAGAAAAGATGCATAACAAATTGTCACATACAAAACAAATAGTACGCACCCCTAAAAATCTCTATTTCAATGTACAATGTATTTCTTTAATTCTTGATATTTTCTAAAAACTGTGTATTTGTACTTCGAGAAAAAATTCCATTACTTTCAACCTTCAGTCAAATAGAACCTTATAAACGAGGGCATTTTGAACTTAGCCACATCTCACTTTTCTTTTTTAAGCCCTCAAAATTATAGGATCATTTTTTATGTTTATGATTTTATAATCAATTTTTGCATGTACAAGCATGTAGAAATATGCAAATTAATTTTTCCGGTCAAATAAAGGCCAAAATAGCAAGAACAGGACTACAGGAGTAAGTGAAGCACAAGAAATGAAATGTTTTTGTACTACTGGATGAGTGACAATTGTACTTTATATGTCCAAAAAGGCATAACTTCATTTAAAAGTATAGAAACACATAAACTGATGTGCAATTCTTTTCCAAGTATGTGAAATACCCGCTTTTCTAAGTAGTATGTGAAATACTGCAACATGTCTTAATTTTTTCCAATGATAACCAGGCGGCGGCCTGGTGACCTGAACTTCTGAAGAACAAAAAAGATGATGTATGTGAAATACTTCAACAAGTGCTAATTTTTTTCCAATGATAACAAAGGTGAACTTCATGGTTTTTCTGTTTTGAACTTGCCAGATGGCTTTTTTAGCACATAATTAAACTCCTACAATTCATCAAAATCAATCAAAATGAAGAACTTACAAAACGAAAAATCCAACTCTCATGGGCATAACAACAAACAGGGGCAATGCACTTAATTACAACATAGTTCATCTATTTTTTCACCTTCTCCTCACTGATCAACCTATAGGGGAGAATGGATGGGGCGGGGAATGTGAGGGAGGACCCAGTCATGTATGCGTCGTGCTCAAGGATGCAGGAGCTCGCCGGAGACAGCAACACCTCCACGCGCGCACAATTGTAGCCTGTTGCACGTGATATGCATCCTGGTGTTGTCCTGCTGTTGTTGAACAAATTGGACTGCAACAACCCACTTGTTTTTGCAAGGAGCAAATCAGCAGCAGCCGTGAGGCAGAGGAATGGCGTGGCTCCTCCAGTGTCCCGACGCATCTAGCGATGGGTGGCTGTCGTGGGGGGTGGTTGCCGTATCGCTGGTTGTAGCTGGTGGATCTCGGGCGGCAGAGGCGGGCGCGACGAGCTGCAGGTCGAGACTTCCTCCAGCTGCAGGCCAAGACCTCCCCTAGCTGCAGGTCGGCCGGAGGGATAGGGAGGTGAGCGGGATGGAGTGGGGAGGCGACGGTTGGCCGAACAGGGGACGCACCTCTTCGGGGACCTTTTGGGGTTGGACAGCGTGGATTGGGCGACCTCTTTGTCCCCCGCATCCATGGCGGTTGCCGAGTCGCCGGGTCGCCGGATGCGCGACGGGGGTTAGCACCGGGGAGCCTCGAGAGGAGGGAGTTGGAGATGGACCTCGAGAGGAGGTTGAGCCAGGCGCATCTAGGAGGTCCACCACCGGACTCGGCCTCCGGTGGAAGGCGGGGTGACACAGGGCGGTTGGAGGCGGGGCGATGCGCTACGGTGGGAGGCGGGGCGAGGGACAATGGTGGCGGCGTGATCCGCGGCGAGGGCGGTGGGGGCGGCGCGATCCGGGGAGGTAGGCGGCGATGGCTGCGCGATCCAGTTGGGGAGGAGACGGCAGATGCAAGGATTGGGGGAGGTTAGGGAGGGGATCGTGGGAGGGTGGGATGGGCCTTTTATTTTTCGTACCTGTTTGTTTTTAGTTTCTCGGGATCTCGGGAGGACCTCGATCGCCCCTATATAGCGCGACTGGATCAGAATAACTATTCTGATCCTGGGATCAGAATAGTGCCACCCTATATATATATATATATATATATATATATATATATATATATATATATATATATATATATATATATATATATTTTATGTGAGAAGTTTTGTTAGTGCTTACCTCAAAGCGCTCCTTCATGAGGTTGACCAGGCCGGCTTCAAAGTCACGGCTGGTGTGAAGGCGGTTTAGATAACCTGAGTGAATTTCCTGAGCATTGAACTGGGCGTAACTTTCCAAGTCCAGTTTCCATTTGCCTTTATCAACAGCTGAAATTTCTTCCTTGGCACTATGCTTGGATAAGACGATGGGGTTGCCTGGAGTTGTATAAGCCGCCCCAGTAACTATTACATCTTCAGTCTCTTGAGCCGGTTGAGCGGGACTGGGCGGCTTAGCATTCTCCGGATCAACATTCATGAAGTCCATGATGACATGGTGCTCCTCTGGTGGAGGATCATCCATGGCTGCTTCAGAAGTTTAATGCAAAGACTCAGACATTGTCTGCTTCCCTGGTTCAATAACCTTGGGATCTTCGGCCGGTTTATTAACCTTCAGCTTCTTGCTGGGTTTGGCCATTGCACTGAAAATAAAACACATGAGGAGATTAGTATACCAATTGGGTAAAGTGTTAAAGCAGGCAGCCTTAAGTGTTCTCACCCAGGAACAGTCTTGAATAGAGGAACCTGAGTCCCAGTGGAATCACCAGAAGAAGAGTTAGAGGTTCGCTGATAGTTTGAATCAGAAGGGTTAAGAGGTTGTCGAAAAAGACCCGCCTTGGGAAAAGCTAAGTCGGAAATTTGAGAAACCTCTGGACGGCGCTTGCGAGGAGCCAGCGTGTTGGGTAAGCCGGAGGAGAGGATCCCACCGCCGCTGTTCCAGGTTGTGCGGCGAGCTTCATGCTGCTGCTTCTTCAAAATAAAGTTGGGATCCAAGTAAGCTAAAGGGTGAGAAAACCATACTTTCCGGCTTGCTTGACGAATTTTCTGTCTTGGCAGAGGTTCTGAGTCGGAGGAAAGATTAATTACCTCTTCGGCATCTGCGTGGCTGCCTTCCGCGTCATCCTGATAGTGATCATTGTCAATAAGATGTACAAAAAATGAGCCAAGAGAATCAAGTTTTACCTCCGACTCATTATCATCCAAGTTAAATAACTCGGAGGG
Organism: Thinopyrum elongatum; assembly: GCA_011799875.1. Classification (NCBI taxonomy): domain Eukaryota; kingdom Viridiplantae; phylum Streptophyta; class Magnoliopsida; order Poales; family Poaceae; genus Thinopyrum; species Thinopyrum elongatum. The sequence goes on from CM022299.1 coordinate 621,451,901, forward strand.
GCTGGTCTTCTTGGCAGGCTTTTTCGGAGCCTTATTTTTCGTCCTGGTCTTCTTGGCCGGCTTATCCTGCAGCTTCCTATTCCAAAAAGGAGAATCGGCCTGCAAAAATCAAATGGGTATAAGATGACAGTTTAAATGAAGAATTGATTAAACCAGAAATTATTTAAAGCTTACAACTGGCGGCTTGTTAAGAGTGCAGAAAGGATTCAGTCCAGTTTTGCTGCAATCTTCCAAACTCTCATTCAGCAGAGACTTGGTCATCCCATTGATGTCGTCATCAGATAGCTGTATCTGGCAGTGGCGTTGTGGATCTTTTAAGTCGCATGTATATTCGCACATCAAGCCGGAGCGGTGGCTTAAGGGCATAATTCTCCAGGCGGCCCAGCACCGAACCAGGTCGATTTCGGTCAAACCATTGGCCATTAAGGCTCTAATCTTTGGAAAGACGGGCATATATTTGTCCCGCTCTACTGTGCTGATTCGATCGGGGAGAGGGTGCCTGTTGCTAAGCCGGCTCTCACGATAACCCGGCAGAGGATTTTCCCCTTCTGGAGAGCTGTCTTGACAGTAAAACCAAGTTTGGTTCCAGTCCTTGGGGTGGCTGGATAGTCTGGCGGCTGGGAAGCTGGCGTGTTTTCGCCTCTAAATTGAAATACCACCTAATTCTAGGCTGGGTCCATCCGTGAATTCAGTTTGGTGGTTTAAATAGTAGAACTCTCAGAATAGCTCTATAGTGGGTTCCTGCTGTAGGTATACTTTGCAAAACACTTGAAAATTGCAGATATTTGTGACAGAGTTGGGCCCGATGTCTTGAGGATGGAGTTGGAAGAAGTGCAGTACATCACGGAAATTTTTTGAACCGGGCGGAGTGAACCCCCGGAGCATGTGATCAGTGAAGACGACAACTTCGCCCTCCTTGGGTTCGGGGACAGTTTCTGCTCCTGGGGCTCTCCAGTGAATGACATTCTTGGTGGCTAAAACGCCCACTTGAACATGTTCAAGTAATTCTTGCTCGGTAACCCGGGAGGCGGCCCAATTACATGAGGTGACAGTCTTGGTCATTTTTTAGGAGGAAGGTCTACGAAGAAAATGTTGCCGGTTTAAGATTATGCTCTTAAGCAGGCTATTGATTCAAAGGTAAGTGCTATAAAAAGCCAACGTGTTAAGCCAGAAGATAATACACATATTGACGGCTTAAAAGGGGACTAATGGTACATGGAGGGTTACGGTTTGTCAGTTAAGCCGCCCGAACAGTTGCCATATTTCATATCTATAAGTAATGATTTGCTAAGTGATCGACAAACAGGTTCCACGGATTGGTGATATGATTTTTCATCTGCAGCAGTTCAGAAAATGCAAATAAATTCTAAACCTAAGGTGGTGGAAGCAGGACTCGTGTGCTCAGATGAGATTTTTGTACAGAGGGAGGATTTTCTTTGATTGAAAAGGGAAGCTAAACTGCTGCCATAAAACTTTGGTATCATATTCAGATCAAACTACATGATTTAGAGAAGAAAATAAGGAGCAGTGAAGAACACCGACGAACGGTGAAAACCCTAATTGCAGATCTGCTACGAGGAAGGAGAAAACTTACTTATGCTAATGAACAACGGAGGCGTGCCACAGTGCTCTGGTCCGATCAGGTCGATGCAGCGGCCGGAGTTGAGGACCCTGGACAGAGACGGCGGCGGTGGAACTCGGGATGGCTATGGCGTCATGAGGAAGAAGATGAAGACGAGGAGGCAAGGGGGAAAAATGAAAAGGACCCATGTCCCTATTTATAAGGAGATGGATCAAAGGCATGCGCGGGAATCGAGGAAGCCAAAAAAAATAATTATGTGGCTATAAGGGCACCTCGATTTTTGGAGGTTCATTAAAAGAATCTGTTGAGATATTCTAGGTTTGCACGTAATTAATGCGCCTGATGTTATGGCGGGTTACCGCGGTTCTGTGAGCTGACGTCATGGCGGGTTATAACAAATTCATGAAAGTTGACGATGGAAGATTCTGATAAAGACAAGTGTTGAAGGTTGATGTGAACAAGTTCAAATCAACCTGGGGCCTAATGCTGGGGATATAACTACTGGGTATGACCCGCCCAGGAGGGGCCGGGTCATGCCACTAGCAGCTGATGATGAGGAAGCCCAAGAAGATATGATGATGGCGGTTCACAGAGCAAGCTTATTGAAGGCCCAAGACCCGGGGATGACTTGAGGCCCATGGGTATGAACCGCCATATGTTTAACTTGTATTGTAAGGCAAGCTTAGTTAGATACCGAGCCGGACACATTTGTATGAGCCGGCCAGGATTCTGTAAGCCGCTGGGCATCAACCTGTATATAAAGGGGTGACCCGGCGGCGGGTTAACTCAAGAAACAACTGATCGAGAACTAGGTCAAGCGTATTCGCTCCCTGGTAATCGAAACCCAAGCAATACAACCTAAAGCAGGAGTAGGCTTTTACCTCGTTGAGAGGGGCCGAACTTGGGTAAATTCTCCGTGTCCTTTGTCCCATTTAACCCCTTCAAGCTAACCTAGTTGCGATGGCTCCACACCTAAGCCCTTTTGCTAGGGCATCTGCCGTGTTAAGTCCACGACACTAACCATAGACATGTGTAGTCATTTGATGAACGGGATCACATCATTAGGAGAATGATGTGATGGACAAGACCCATCTATTAGCTTAGCATATTGATTGTTCAGTTTTATTGCTATTGCTTTCTTCATGTCAAATACATATTCCTTCGACTATGAGATTATGCAACTCCCGGATACCGGAGGAATGCCTTGTGTGCTATCAAACGTCACAACGTAACTGGGTGATTATAAAGATGCTCTATAGGTATCTCCGAAGGTGTTTGTTGGGTTGGCATAGATCGAGATTAGGATTTGCCACTCTGAGTATTGGAGAGGTATCTCTAGGCCCTCTCGGTAATGCACATCATGATAAGCCTTGCAAGCAATGTGACTAATGAGTTAGTTACGGGATGATGCATTACGATACGAGTAAAGAGACTTGCCGGTAACGAGATTGAACTAGGTATGAAGATACCGACGATCGAATCTCGGGAAAGTAACATACCGATGACAAAGGGAATAACGTATGTTGTCATTGCGGTTTGACCGATAAAGATCTTTGTAGAATATGTAGGAACCAATATGAGCATCCAGGTTCCGTTGTTGGTTATTGACCGGAGATGTGTCTCGGTCATGTCTACATAGTTCTCGAACCCGTAGGGTCCGCACGCTTAACGTTCGATGACCATTTGTATTATGAGTTATGTGTTTTGGTGACCGAAGATTGTTTGGAGTCCCGGATGAGATCACGTACATGACGAGGAGTTTCGAAATGGTCGAGAGGTAAAGATTGATATATTGGACGATAGTATTCGGACACCGGAAGTGTTTCGGAATGTATCGGGTACGTATCGGAGTACCGGGGGGGTTACCGGAACTCTCGGGGGAAAGATATGGGCCATATGGGCCATAGGAGGGAGGCTAGGCAGCCCACAAGGGGTGGCCGCGCGCCCCCCCATGGGGGGTCCGAATTGGACAAGGGGAGGGGCGGCGCCCCCCTTTTCCTTCTCCTTCTCCCTCTCCTTCCCCCTTTCCCCTTCCGGTAAAAGGAAAGGGGGGCCGAATTGGACTAGGGGTCCAAGTGGGACTCCTCCCACTTGGCGCACCCTAGGCCGGCCTCCTCCCCTCTCCCTCCATTATATACGTGGGCAGGGCACACGTCTCCCTCCGCGGTTTACTCCTCTGGTCATATTGTCGTAGTGCTTAGGCAAAGCCCTGCGCGGATCACTTCACCATCACCGTCACCATGCCGTCGTGCTGACGAAACTCTCCCTCGACACTTTGCTGGATCAAGAGTTCAAGGGACGTCATCGAGCTGAACGTGTGCTGAACTCGGAGGTGCCGTACGTTCGGTACTTGATCGGTTGAATTGAGAAGACGTTCGACTACATCAACCGCGTTAAACTAACGCTTCCGCTTTCGGTCTACGAGGGTACGTGGACACACTCTCCCCCTCTCGTTGCTGTGCATCTCCTAGATAGATCTTGTGTGATCGTAGAAATTTTTTTGAAATTGCATGCTACGTTTCCCAACACCTGCTTATAGAAGATTTGCTCGATCCGAAGGGCTAAAAAAAGAAAGATCGATTCGTTAATATATATATATATAGGGTGGGACTATTTAGAAACCCCCCTCTAGAGTTCCTAAATAAGCTTATTTAGGAACCACCCCCTCCTAACATGTTTCTTTTCCCGAAGGGAGCGAGCGAGGGAGCGAGCGGTGCGGTAGCGACGCGAGGGAGCGAGCGAGCTCGGGTCTGCAGGCCATGGCCCGAACCCGCCGCCGCGCACAGCCACCTAACCCGGCAGCCTCGCTCGCGACCAACCATGGTCGCCTGCTGGATAAAAAGTGCTGGAAAAGAAAACAAAATCCCCAAATCCAGCACCATCGCCACCCATCTCCTTCCTCGCCACTACTCTCTCTTCCCTCTACATGCTAGGCGCGCCACCGCCCATCCTCTCACCCCACCGCCTACCGCCATAGCCCCGCACCACCGCCCAACCCGACGGCCGTGGTATTTGGCCACCTCAAGCACTGCTACCCCGGCGAGCAGGGCAGCCACAACTCCTCCCTGAGCACATCGACCCCGTTGCTCGCCTTGGCACTCCTGCCATCCTCGGTCTTCCCAATGGCCCAGGAGGTGGGCGCCATGGATTCCGGCAACAGGCCTCGCTGGGCGCCCCGTGCCTTCCCTCTCCTCGCCTCCTTCCTCATCGGGCAGCCATCCATGGGATTCTAAGGTCCCCGCCATCGATTGGATCCAGCGCAGGCTCGCGGGATCCAGTGGAGGCCCTGCGCCCTGCGGCACACCTCCCCCTTTCCAGTCGACGGCCACGGCCACATCTCCAGTGCCTCTTCACCGGCCAACGAGAAAAGCACCTGTCGTTCCCCTCCTTTCCTTGTGTAGGTGCTGGTCGCGGTTACCCGTGGCTGTTGCAGCAGTTACCAGATAGGTGAGCGGGAGGGGGCCTGTTGGGTGGCGCACATGGGGGAGGTTGCTGGTGGCGGCACACCGTCGGGGTGGGCCGGGGTGGCGCACCGGCAGCCATCGTCGCCAGGGACTCAGCGCCGGCTCTCCCGCCCGGAAACTCCATCACCTCCTCTACTCCACCCATCTCTTCCTCTGCCATCGGCCGGGGTGACCTGATTCATGGCTAGCACGGTCGGATCTACTCTAACGCAGCTCGTCTGATCCACCAGTGCTCTCCTCCATGTCATGCGCCACCCGTCGCGAGCCATCAGCGTCGTCTTCGCCGACCACGGGCTCCCCTGCATCATCCCCCCACATCGCCTTCGACCAGGGACTCATCCCCTGCGCCGGATCCGCCGCCCACCAGTGCCTCCAGGATTGGTCGGCGCTGCCTCGCCCTTCGCCTCCAATGAGGCCTACTCCTCTGGCCTCCGGCTCAAGCGGCGATTAATTTTGCTAAACAAAACCATGGTTGCCTTCGGGTGCGTGGTGTTGCAGAGTTAGTGAACTAAAACTGTAGCAGTTGACTTGTGCTTAGATTGGCAGTTGACTTATGTTACTGTAGCCGTTAGTTTCTTTAGAATTTACTATCATTTTTAGGTGGAGCAGTTAATCCATGATACTGTAGCAGTTAACTATTAAAAAGGTGAAAAAGCTTTTACTTAAGTAAACAGGGAAGTTAGTTTTTTGTGACGTGTCAGTTAAGTGCACGAAGTGCAACACTTAAGTGTTTCAAAACTATAACAGTATAACAAAGTTTTTTTATACTGTTAGTCCAATTTTTATTGCATATGGCAGTTAAGTGGGCGAGTTGTGGAAGTTAACTTGAACACTTAACTGCCATGCGCACTCGAGCAGTTAGCATGACCTTGCAAAAAAAAGAACGAAACAAAAAAAGTTGATATCTTCAGTCAAGCTGTTCACTAGTTCTTAACTGCCGCAGTCCTGGCAGTTAGCTATTTCAGGCCCCGCAGTTGGAATGACCCAGGGAAAAAAATAAAAAATAAAAAAAATTAGTACCTTCAGTCCTGCAGTTAACTTGTTGTTAACTGCCGCAATCCCCGACAGTTAGCTATTTCAATACCGGCAGTTAGCTTGATCCGGGAAAAACCAGGAAAAAAAAGTGTCTTAAGTCACGGTAGTTAGCTTGGTCGTCATACGTCAGTTAGCTATTCTGGTCGGGCAGTTAGCATGTACTATAGCAGTTCGGGAAAAAATGACAAAAATGTCGTTAGTTTTTTGAAAACTACTCTTAAACCGTGGCGAATCTGAGAATGAGTTCTATATACCAAAGTTCGGGCTAATCCATAGCTTTCCAATGGTGTATCATACGCATCATTCCGACAAATGGTTTGAAAATTTCTTTCACAAAAACACCAAAAATGCGTTTGAAGAATTTCTAGTTTTTTGAATTTTGTTTAAAAACTGTAAGGATTTTAGAAAAACGATCAACATACAGAAGTTCCGCCTATTCAATAGAAATCCAACGGTATGTCATTTGCATCATTCTGATAAACGGTTCAAAAATTACGATAAAAAAGAGTGCAAAAAAACGGTGCTAGAAAAAGTCCGCCCAGCAGTTAACTAGTATATGACGCACAGTTAGCTTATCTGTTTTCGAGCAGTTAGGAACGGTTCCTGAATAGCTTATTTAGGAATGGGTTGCAGAATAGCTAGGATGTGTGTATATATATATATATATATATATCAATTAATACATGTAATGATCACCAGAGGCCTTATATATATATATACCTCGCCGGTCTTTGTTAATTGTAGATCATTTCCTTCGACATCATTGTTTGTGTGGCCTTCGTCTGTTTGTTCTTCCTGAAATATTCCATCACCGGAATTGTTCAGATATTGTGAGTCATCATCTTCGAATTTAGGTTCACCCTTAGTTGGGTTTCGGATCATGTCAAACATGATCTCGTTTTGATCATGGTCGTCTCTTCCGCTAGCGTCCATAGCTTAACTAATTAATCCAGAAGAAAGATAAAACAATTTAGTATTCAAATTAGAATGCATCTCGAATAATATCACTAATACATCCATCATTGAATATTATTGAATATAATCTCGAATACATCTCGAATATTATCACTAATACATGTCGAATAATCCAGTTAATGCATCATCGAATATAATCTCGAATACATCTTGAGTATTATCACTAATACATCTCGAATATTATCATATAACAACACTAGCTAATACAGATCGAATATTATTGTATAATCTAGTTCACTCACGGTTCCTGAGGCGCGAGCGGTGGACACCCAAAGAGAAGGAACCATCACAGGATCATAGCTCGGGTGAGATCCCTGAAGAACCTGCCAGGCATTGGAGAACCTGACGTGCAACGCAACCATGTAGCGACGGACATGCTCGTCCTCCTCCCTAACACGGCGATGTACCACCTCCTCGGGGGCCGGCTGCCTCCGCACCGATAGTGGCCCACGCGACCGCCACCAAAGAAGCTCTGGGTCAACAATGGGAGCCCGGTTCCTCACCAAGCTGCGCGCCCCGGATGGTACCACCTCCCAGTGCCAGCCCGGCGGAGCCCAGTCCCGGACATGGCGCCTCTCAAGCAGGTTGTCGCCACCGAGTCGACGACGAGGATGCGGGCCGGGCATCGTCGACGCCAAAAATGGTTCTATGCAAATTTAACATTTTTTAAATGCTTGATTGTGATTTTGTAATTCTTGTTCACTCGATTTTGCAAATACATGACAAACTTTTGCAAATACAACATTAAGATATTAACATTTTCCAAATAATATATTAACATGTTTTTTATCAATATTTTTAAGATACAACATTAAAATATTTTTAATACATAATCAACTTTTTTCTATGCAAATTTTTTCTATGCAAAAATTCAGCATTCTTAATATATGTTTGTGGCATCACTAAAGAAGTTTCTTAATATATGTTTGCAAATACATCACTAAAGCAATCACTTTCTACAATATATGTTTGCAAAAATTCAGCATTCATGTTCAACGCAACATTAATATATGTTTGCAAATACATCACTAAAGCACCATCGAAGAAACTAATGAACATATCTCCTAATAATACTTGTATGCTGCAGAAAATAATCACTTTCTACAATAGACTTTCTATGTTCATCAAAATGCAATATCTTGCAATTACCTATGTAATTTTACATATGCTCATTTTCTATTCATTTTCATATATATAACCAAATCTCATCGATTTTTTTTTTCATTGAGGAACTTGACAGGGAGGGGTGGAGGGAGGAGGGAGTACCTACAGGTCGGCTATGGAGCGGCGGCGTCGGGGCAGGGGCGCGACAACGTCGGGGCAGGGCACGGGCGCGGGGAGCGGCGGCGTCGGAGCAGGGCGCGCGTTGGGGCAGAGGGGCAGGGCGCAACGAGGGCGTCGGCGAGGGGCAGGGAGCCGGCGCGGGCGTCGGCGAGGGGCAGGGCGTCGGCGCGGGCTCGGACGAACGTCAACGTCGAGGTGCGGCAGCCTGGCGGCATCGTGGTCTTCGGCGTCGTTGGGGGAAATGCAGATGAGTTTGGAATTTTTCAAAGTGCCAGCTTATATACAAAGACCTTTAGTCCCGGTTGGTGGCTCCAACCGGGACTAAAGGCCCGCTCCAACCACGACTAAAGGGGGGCCTTTAGTCCCGGTTGGATCCACCAACCAGGACTAAAGGGCTGGTGATGGCTTGCCACGTGGCAGTGGGAGTGGAACCACCTCGCCAAGCGAAGCGCGCTCGCAGTGGTTTATAAGCCCCGCTTCCACTTCTCTCTCGAGCTCCTCTCTAAAGCAGGCAGTATATGCCTAACATTCTCTCTGCCCTGTTGGGCCTGCTTGCCCCGCGGGCCTGGATCCTGGCCCATGTATAGTTGGGTTTCTAGTTGTATGGAGGCTGTGGTGGCCTAGTAGGGGGGCTTTTTTTATTTTTTATGTTATTTTTTGCATATGTTATGTCAATTATTTGACCTTCTTCAAATCACATTCTAATTTTTATACATACTCACTTTGACAAAAAATACTTTATGAAAATTCTTTTTGCTATTAAAGGGACTAAAGGTCTTTTTCCAGGTTTTTTTTGCTTCATTTTTTTCTTTTGTTTGTACTTACAGCCAAATATTTAGAGTTTTTGAGTGAACCTTTTTGGCTTAGGTCAAAAAATTATAAACTTTCTGTTAGTGCCAGTAGTTTTCAAATTTGAATAGTTTAAATTTGAATTCTTTGAAATTTATGTGAATCACTAGTTTCTGAATAACTTTACTTTAAAAATAGATTTTTGAGTGATTCTTTTTCCTGTTGTTTAATATTAGTGTGTTTTATCAGTATGTTCAATTTAGTATTTTTTAGGTTATTTTAAATAGGTGTTTTAATCAAAAATAGATTATGTTTAGCTCTTTTAGTTTTATAGCTCAAAAAATCATTAAATGCATGAAAAATAGCGAATGAAGTCATAAAGGGTTGAAAATTGATGATGTGGCTTTGAATGGTGCATATTGAACGCCCAAAAAGTCTGGAGTTAAAATAAGTTTAAAAAAATGAAATGCCTTTGTAACAGATGAGTTTTCGTCCGAAACCCTGATACTTCGAAAGAGATTGTCCAGTTCGTACATGAAGTGCATCCAGTTTTTGCTGTAACCCTCTCAACTTTTTAGCACATGCTATGTGGGTGAAATGATGATACCATGCCAAGTTTCAACCTTTTCAGAGTTCATTTGTAGTGCTTTTCAATTTCAGGGTCATTTAGCGCAGAAAAATCAATAAATGCATGAAAAATAGCAAATGAAGTCAGAAAGGGTTGAAAATTGATGACGTAGCTTAGAATGGTGCATATTGAACGCACAAAAAGTCTAGAGTTAAAATCAGTTTAAAAAAATGAAATGCCTTACTAACAGATGAGTTTTCGTCCGAAACCCTGATACTTCGAAAGAGATTGTCCAGTTTGTACATGAAGTGCATCCAATTTTTGCCGTAACCCTCTCAAATTTTTAGCACATACTATGTGGGTGAAACGATGATACCATGCCAAGTTTCAACCTTTTCAGAGTTCATTTGTAGTGCTTTTCAATTTCAGGGTCATTTAGCGCAAAAAAAATCAATAAATGCATGAAAAAAAGCAAATGAAGTCAGAAAGGTTTGAAAATTGATGACGTGGTTTTGAATGGTGCACATTGAATGCACAAAAAGTCTGGAGTTAAAATAAGTTTAAAAAATGAAATGCCTTTGTAACAGATGAGTTTTCGTCCGAAACCCTGATACTTCGAAAGAGATTGTCCAGTTTATACACGAAGTGCATCCAGTTTTTGTTGTAACCCTCTCAACTTTTTAGCACATGCTATGTGGGTGAAATGATGATACCATGCCAAGTTTCAACCTTTCCAGAGTTCATTTGTACTGCCTTTCAATTTCAGGGTCATTTAGCGCAAAAAAATCAATAAATGCATGAAAAATAGCAAATGAAAGTCAGAAAGGGTTGAAAATTGATGACATGGCTAACCGCTTATGATCAACCTTGCAAAATACATAGTTAAATATTTTGTGTGGACATAATTACATTGATTAACTCCTACATAATGTTTCTTCGCATTTCAAATACCAAAACACATATATACCCTAACTATTACAAAGATTCCCTCCGGTTTGTCCGAAGTGGGACTTTCCAGATAAGTCCAGAAATTCACTAGAGAATAAAGAGATGATGGTGAAGACGGTCACATCCCAGAGTGGGATCTTGGGGTATAAAACTTTTTTTCGCGTGTGTCCCTTTGCGCCGTAACCATGGACAATCTTCATCATTTAAGTGGATGCTTGGGTCAGCCTTTACTATGAAGGGAGCAATTTCTTGAAACTTTTCATAATCTTCTGACATGTCTGTATTGTCCTCCACTCCCACGATGTTTCTTTTCCCTGAAAGAAATATGTGGCACTTTGACTCATCGTATGTGTATTCTCTTCCTTATCTTTTCTTTTTCTCGGCTTCGTAGACATGTCCTTCACATAGAAAACCTGCTCCACATCATTGGCTAGGACGAATGGTTCGTCTGTGTACCCAAGATTGTTGAGATCCACTGTTGTCATTCCGTACCGTGGGTCTTCCTTTACCCCCCTCCTGTCAGATTGACCTATTTGCACCGAAACAAAGGGACCTTAAAATCAGGTCCATAGTCAAGTTCCCATATCTCCTCTATGTTAATCGTAATATGTGTCCTTTGGCCTATTGGTGTTTGCTGCATCAAAGCGGACACCATTGTTTTGGTTGGGGCTCTTTTTATCTTGGGCGATCATGTAAAATGTATTCCCATTTATCTTGTACCCTTTGAAAGTCGATATAGTCAAAGATGGTGACTTGGCCAGCAAGTACAGCTCATCTCCAACAGTGTCGTCATGCATGAGACGTGTTTGCAACCAACCGCCGAATGACGCCATGTGTGTACATTTGATCCAGGGCTCAGACTGCACCGGGTTCTTGGAGCGTACACTATCCAGGTGTTCCTCGATATACGGAGCCACCAAGCTGGAATTTTGTAGAACTGTGTAGTGTGCTTGCGCCCAAGAATGCCCGTCCATACATATTATTGAATCCTTTCCTAGCATGCCTTTTCCACGCAGTCTGCCCTCAAGCCGCGATTCGGGAACACCAATCGGCTTAATGTCAGGAATAAAGTCAACACAAAACTCAATGGCCTCCTCTGTTTCATGGCCCTTGAAGATGCTTCCTTCTGGCCTAGCACGGTTATGAACATATTTCTTTAAGACTCCCATGAACCTCTCAAAGGGGAACATATTGTGTAGAAATACAGGACCCAGAATGGCAATCTCGTTGATTAGGTGAACTAGGACGTGCGTCATGATATTGAAGAAGGATGGTGGGAACACCAACTCGAAACTGACAAGACATTGCACCAAATCATTCTGTAACCTTGGTAGGATTTCTGGATCGATTACCTTTTGAGAGATTGCATTGAGGAATGCACATAGTTTCACAATGGCTAATCGAACATTTTTCGGTAGAAGCCCCTCAATGCAACCGGAACCAGTTGCGTCATAATCACGTGGCAGTCATGAGACTTTAGGTTCCGGAACTTTTTCTCTGCCATATTTATTATTCCCTTTATATTCGACGAGAAGCCAGATGGGACCTTCATATTGAGCAGGCATTCAAAGAAGATTTCCTTCTCTTCTTTGGTAAGAGCGTAGCTAACAAGACCTTGATACTGCTTTGGATGCATGCCGTCTTTTTCGTGCATACGTTGCAGGTCCTCCCATGCCTCTAGTGTATCTTTTGTCTTCCCATACACGCCCAAGAAGCCTAGCAGGCTCACGCAAAGATTCTTCATCACGTGCATCACGTCGATTGCAGAGCGGACCTCTAGGTCTTTCCAATAGTGTAGGTCCCAAAATATAGATTTCTTCTTCCACATGGGTGCGTGTTCGTCAGGGTCATTCGGAACAGATTGTCCGCCAGGACCCTTTCCAAAGATTACTTTTAAATACTTGACCATATCAAGTATATCATCACCAGTACGGTGGCGAGGCTTCTTCCGGTGATCTGGCTCACCTTTGAAATGCTTGCCTTTCTTCCTTAGGAGATGCTTGATCGGAAGAAATCGACGGTGTCCCGGGTACACATTCTGCTTACATTTATCCAAATATATACTTTCGGTATCATCTAAACAGTGCGTGCATGCATGGTATCCCTTGTTTGTCTGTCTAAAAAGGTTACTAAGGGTCAAATTCCTGCTGTTTGTGCTCAACCCACACATGTACACCTTTTATGTCCGACAGCTATAAAACTTCTTCAACTAATGGCCTTAGGTAAACATCAATGTCGTTGCCGGGTTGCTTGGGGCCTTGGATGAGCACTGGCATCATAATGAAATTCCGCTTCATGCACAACCAAGGAGGAAAGTTATAGATACATAGAATCACAGGCTAGGTGCTATGATTGCTGCTCTGCTCCCCAAAAGGATTAATGCCATCTCAACTTAAACCAAACCATACGTTCCTTGTGTCATCTGCAAAGTCCTGCCACTTTCTCTCGATTTTTCTCCACTGTGACCCATCAGGGGGTCCTCTCAACTTCCCGTCTTTCTTACGGTCTTCTTTGTGCCATCACATCAACTTGGCATGCTCTTTGTTTTGGAATAAACATTTCAACCATGGTATTATAGGAGCATGCCACATCACCTTGGCAGGAATCCTCTTCCTGGGACGCTCGCCCTCAACATCACCAGGGTCATCGCGGATGATCTTATAGCGCAACGCACCGCATACCAGGCATGCATTCAAATTCTTGTACTCCTCATCGCGGTAGAGGATGCAGTCATTAGGGCATGCATGTATCTTCTGCACCTCTTATCCTAGAGGGCAGACAACCTTCTTTGCTTCGTACGTACTGTCGGGCAATTCGTTGTCCTTTGGAAGCATCTTCTTTAACATTTTCAACAACTTTTAAAATCCCTTGTCAGTTACACCATTCTCTGCCTTCCATTGCAGCAATTCCAGTGTGGTACCGAGCTTTTTCTTGTCATCTTCGCAATTTGGGTACAACAATTTCTTGTGATCCTCTAACATGTGTTGTAACTTCAACTTCTCCTTTTCACTTGCGCAGTTTCTCTTTGCATCAGCAATGGCCAGACCAAGATCATCAGTGGGCTCATCTGATGCCGCCTCTTCTTCAGCTTCTTCCCCCATTGTAGTACCATCGTATTCAGGAACCCAGGATAGCTGTCATCATCCTCTTCTTCTTCATTCTCTTCCATTAGAACCCCTCTTTCTCCATGCTTGGTCCAACAGTTATAGCTGGACATGAAACCAGACGTAAATAGGTGGACGTGAATGACTCTTGGGTTAGAGTAATTGTTATCATTCTTACAGACAGCACATGGACAACACATAAAACCATCATCCCGCTTGTTTGCCTCAGCCGCACGCAGAAAAGTATGCAGGCCATCAATGAACTGGGGAGAGCGTCGGTCACCGTACAACCATTGTCATCTCATCTTCATTACACAACACTGAAAAGACCAAATTAAAACAAGTTCATACATAAAGTTCATACACACTTATTCTCATGAAACAACATACAGAATCTCTAGCTAAAGCATTTAAATGCAACAATAAATGCGATCAAGATCGCAGCTAAGGTAACAATTGATCCAACAGCATAGTGATACCAAGCCTCTTTATTAACGGCATATCTTCTAATCTTTCTAATCTTCAAGCGCATTGCATCCATCTTGATCTTGTGATCATCGACGACATCGGCAATGTACAACTCCAGTTTCATCTTCTCTTCTTCAATTCTTTTCAATTTTCCTTTCAAATACTCATTTTCTTTTTCAACTAAATTTAACTTCTCGACAAGAGGGTCGGTTGCAATTTCTGGTTCACATACCTCCTAGATAAAAATATCTATGTCAACTTGATGGGCATAATTGTCATAAACATGAAATGCAACAAATAGTTAAAAAAGAGAATATACCACATCCGAATCATAAACCGAATGAGGGCCGACGGGGACGGATATCAAGACCATGGCACTATGTATAACAAACAATCATACAAGTAAGAAAACTATCTAAATCATAAAATAAGATTTTTTTTATAAAAAGGATAAGAACAAGAGGCTCACCAAGGTGGTGCCGGCGAAGGGACGGTGCGGGCGATCGACGGTGGTTAGGACGGGGATGGGAAGGCACCAAGTAAACAACACCTACACATATGCAAACTAAGAAGTTAATTTGAGCTCAAATTGCATATAAATCAAATAAACTCCCACAAAATTACTCCCAAACTAAAACCCACAAATCACTCTACTTGTAGAGCATTGCACGAGCTAATCTAGCAATGAGAGATGAAAGGTCAAAGTTGCTAACCTTTGTGAACACTTGGAGAGATGGGGTGGCTCAAATCTTGACAAATCTTGGCAAAAAATGGAGGATGAGCTCGAGCTAAGGGGAAGAACAGAGAGGGGAATGGAGAAAACAGAGAAATGGGCTCGGGCTGGATGAAGGGTTTATATAGGGACATCTTTAGTCCCGGTTGGCTATACAAACCGGGACTAGAGGTTTACCACTAGTCCCGGTTTGTGATACAAACCGTGACTAAAGGGGCTCGTGGGGGCCCCAACCTGATGAGAGCCATACAAACCGGGACTATAGGTTAAAAACGAACTGGGACTAATGATGCCCATGGCCCCGTCCGCTCCTAGCCGTTGGAACCGAGACTAATGATCACATTAGTCCCGGGCCGTAATCAAACCGGGACTAAAGGGGCGGACGAAAGGTCGGTTTTCTACTAGTGGTAGTAGTCCAGTAAAACTACGTAGGTGTAGGATTATTAACCAAATGCACACAGAAATGAACATCTACTAGCCACAGATGGACAGAGGCGTCCCCCTGATGATCATGCTGGCGGCGGAGGCGATACTCCTGTGCCTCCCACTGATGCTCCAGGTTTCACAAACTGAAAGCTGGATGACACACAATGAACTGTATAAGAAATTTCTAACTAGTTGTTCAACGAAACCTGGTAGTAACATAATTTTAGTTGGTGCCTAATGTTACCGAAATTAACATTAGTCAAACTGTGGATGCCACAAAAAGTGTGAGACACATGGCAACCACAAGCTTAGCAAGATATGGCAAGAAACTGTGTCCATGACAGGTAGACCATATATGACTAACTAAGTGTGGCAAGCCATGATTGTGGCAACAAACCAAACACATGCTTAAGGAATCATGGCATGACTAAGATTAGGTGTCGTATCTTAGACTACAACCAAAAATGCAAGCACTTTGCTCCAAGATCAATTTTAACTGAACTCCCCATCTTTCTTCAAAACTAGTTCTAGTGTCGTACATTTCCACATGAAAATCACACATGAAAATGGCAGAGATGGGTTGGCGAGCCGTCAGGAGTGCTGCGGTGGGCATCTCTGGGTGGGCGCCGCTGTATCTGGCCGCGCATGGCCGGATCTAGCCTCCCCCGTCCACGGCAGCTGGCGTTTCCTTTTGGGGCATCAGTGTTGGAGGTCGTGATGTTGGAACTACAGTGTTGCTCTGAGCGGGTGGCGGTTAGGCCTGGCCTCTTGGCCGAATCGGACCTTCCCATTTCTGGCAGTTGCGGTGGCAAGGCACGTGTCACAACGGCGTAGGAGGAAGGCTCTTGGCTGGATCTCAGGGCAGCAGCATCGGGATAGTGGGTGTGCGCTGGTGTTGCAGGCCTATTTTGGGTGGTGGGCACTGCCGTGGTTGTGCCGGTGCTGATGCAGGTAGCCCTTCATGGTGTTTTGGACGTCGTGGCATTCTTTTTTCCTTTGGTTTGGTTCGCCGATATTCACAACGGCCTGGCTCCTACCCTGGGTCGGAGGAGGTGAGGCATAAGGCTCTGGGCGAAAGCCTTGTTCTTCGACGGGAATCATTGCCGATGATGTTAGCGCCCGTGGACTCCATCCTCCTCTTGCACTAGTAGAAAAACGACCTTATGTTCGCATCATTAGTCCCGGTTCGGTTACGGGCCGGGACTAATGTGACTATTAGTCCCAGTTCCAACGGCTAGGGCGCGGGCATCATTAGTCCTGGTGCATGCCGTACCTATAGTCCCGGTTCGTGTCACAAACCGGGACTAAAGGGGTGATGGTAGGCTGGTATCAGGCTGGGGTCCACACGAGCCCATTTAGTCCCGGTTTGTATCACAAACCGGGACTAATGATGTCACTATATAAACCCTTCGTCCAGCCCGAGCCCATTCTCCCTATTTTCCCGTTTCATTCCTCTCCTCTGTTCTTCCCCTTTGCTCGAGCTCATCCTCAATTTTTGCCAAAATTTGTCCAAATTTGAAGGCACCCCATCCATCCAAGTGTTCACAAAGGTTAGCAACTTTGTCCTTTCATCTCTCATTGCTAGATTAGCTCGTGCAATGCTCTATAAGTATAGTGATTTGTGGGTTTTAGTTTGGGAGTAATTATATGTGGGAGTTTATTTGATTTATATGCAATTTGATCTCAAATTAACTTCTTAGTTTGCATATGTAGGTGTGGTTTACTTAGTGCCTTCCCGTCCCCATCCTAACAATCGTCGATCGCCCACACCGTCCCGTCGCCGGCACCACCTTTGTGAGCCTCTCGTTCTTATCCTTTTTATAAAAAAATCATGTTTGTATGATTTAGATAGTTACTTGTATAATTTTCTTACCTGTATGGTTGTTTGTTATACATATTGGCATGGTCTTGATATCCGTCCCCGTCGGACCTCGCCCGGTTTATGATTCGGATGTGGTATATATATCTCTTTTATAACTATTTGTTGCATTTCGTGTTTATGACAATTATGCCCATCAAGTTGACATAGATATTTTTATCTAGGAGGTATGTGAACCGGATATTGCAACCAACCCTCTTGTCGAGAAGTTAAATTTAGTTGAAAAAGAAAATGAGTATTTGAAAGAAAAATTGAAAAGAATTGAAGAAGATAAGATGAAACTGGAGTTCTATGTTGTCGATGTCGTCGATGAGCACAAGATCAAGATGGATGCAATGCGCTTGAAGATTAGAAAGATTAGAAAATATGTCGTTAATAAAGAGGCTTGGTATCACTATGTTGTTGGATCAATTGTTACCTTAGTTGCGATCTTGATCACATTTTTTGTTGCATTTAAATGCTTTAGCTAGAGAGTTTGTATGTTGTTTTATGAGAATATAGTGTGTATGAACTTTATGTATGAACTTGTATTAATTTGGTATTTTCGGTGTTGTGTAATGAAGAAGGGCCGGCAATGGATGTACGATGACCGATGCTCTCCCTAGTTCATTAATGGCGTGCATACTTTTCTGGTTGCGGCTGAGGCAAACAAGCGGGCGGATGGTTTTATGTGTTGTCCATGTGATGTCTGTAAGAATGATCACAATTAATCTAACTCAAGAACCATTAACGTCCACCTGTTTACGTCTGGTTTCATCTCCGGCTATAACTATTGGACCAATCACAGAGAAAGAGGGGTTCTAATAGAAGAGAATGAAGAAGAAGAGGATGATGACAGCTATCCTGGCCATGGGTTCCCTGAAATACGATGGTACTACAATGGGGGAAGAAGCAGAAGAAGAGGCATCAGATGAGCCCGCTGATGATCTTGGTTGGGCCATTGCTGATGCAAAGAGAAACTGCGCAAGTGAAAAGGAGAAGTTGAAGTTGCAACGCATGTTAGAGGATCACAAGAAATTGTTGTACCCAAATTGCGAAGATGACAAGAAAAAGCTGGGTACCACACTGGAATTGCTGCAATGGAAGGCAGAAAATGGTGTATCTGACAAGGGATTTGAAAAGTTGTTGATAATGTTAAAGAAGATGCTTCCAAAGGACAACGAATTGCCTGACAGTACGTACAAAGGAAAAAAGGTTGTCTGACCTCTAGAAGATACATGCATGCCCTAATGACTGCATCCTCTACCGCGGTGAGTACGAGGATTTGAATGCATGCCCGGTATGCGGTGCATTGCGCTATAAGTTCAACCGCGATGACCCTGGTGATGTTGAGGGTGAACACCCCAAGAAGAGGATTCCTGCCAAGGTGATGTGGTATGCTCCTATAATACCACGGTTGAAATGTTTGTTCCAAAACAAAGAGCATGCCAAGTTGATGCGATGGCACAAAGAAGACCGTAAGAAAGACGGGAAGTTGAGAGTACCCGCTGACGGGTCGCAGTGGAGAAAAATCGAGAGAAAGTGGGAGGACTTTGCAGATGACGCAAGGAATGTATGGTTTGGTTTAAGTGCAGATGGCATTAATCCTTTTGGGGAGCAGAGCAACAATCTTAGCACCTGGCCTGTGACTCTATGTATCTATAACCTTCCTCCTTGGTTGTTCATGAAGCGGAAGTTCATTATGATGCCAGTGCTCATCCAAGGCCCAAGCAACCCGGCAACGACATTGATGTGTACCTAAGGCCATTAGTTGAAGAACTTTTACATCTGTGGGACAAAAAAGGTGTACGTGTGTGGGATGAGCACAAACAACAGGAATTTGACGTACGAGCGTTGCTGTTTGTAACCATCAATGATTGGCCTGCTCTTAGTAACCTCTCAGGACAGACAAACAAGGGATACCATGCATGCACGCACTGTTTAGATGACACCCAAAGTATATATTTGGAAAAATGTAAGAAGAATGTGTACCTGGGACATCGTCGATTTCTTCCGATCAATCATCTCTTAAGAAAGAAAGGCAAGCATTTCAAAGGTGAGGCAGATCACGGGAAGAAGCCTCGCCACCGTACTGGTGATGATATACTTGATATGGTCAAGGATTTAAAAGTAATCTTTGGAAAGGGTCCTGGCGGACAATCTGTTCCGAATGACGCTGACGGACACACGCACCCATGTGGAAGAAGAAATCTATATTTTGGGACCTACCCTATTGGAAAGAAATAGATGTCCGCTCTGCAATCGACGTGATACACGTGACGAAGAATCTTTGCGTGAACCTGCTAGGCTTCTTGGGCGTGTATGGTAAGACAAAAGATACACCGTGTGACGCCCCCGGCCCGATCGTGCACTAACCATACATGCAAATGCACACGATCAAGCCTAAGGACTCACGGGAAGATATCACAACACAACTCTAAAACATAAATAAAGTCATACAAGCTTTATATTACAAGCCAGGGGCCTCGAGGGCTCGAATACATAAGCTTGCGAACAAGCGTCAGCGGAAGCATCAGATATCTGAGTACAGATATGAAACATAAACAGAAAGGCCTTTAGAAAGGCGGGGCAAAATAAAACACTACGATCGAAAGGCGAAGGCCTCCTGCCTGGGACCCTCCGATCCTACTCCTGGTCGTCAGTCAACTCGTAGTAGTATCCATCCTCTGGGTAGAAGTAGCGATCGTCGACGGGGCATCTATCTCAAGGGGCTCCGTCCTCTGGTCGCGACAAACTGATATGGGGAGAAAAGGAAAACAAAGCAACCGTGAGTACTCAGAAGTACTCAGCAAGCAAGGATCTACACTACATATGCAACATTTTCAAAGGGGAGGCTGTATATGTGGACTGGGCTGCAGAAATGCAAGAATAGAGAGAAGGCCTAGTCCTATCGAAGACTAGCATCTTCATCGGTCTTGCAGCAATAGAAGAGAGCAGAACAGATCAATATAAAGTAGCAGTATCATTAAGTCTCATCCTCACCCAGAGATCCTTTCTCGACTCCCTGCGAGAAAGCAATCCCAGAGCCATAAAGTCATCAACCTCGTCCGGAGATCCCTTCTCGACTCCCTGTGAGAAGCAATCCCAGAGCCATAGTATCCAAGTATCCAGTTCTAAAATTGTATCAATCAGGATACAACTCCGAGTGTCCGTTACCGTAGGACAGGCTATCGATAGAAGTATTCTTCCCTGCAGGGGTGCACCAACTTACCCAACACGCTCGATTAACTCCGGCCGGACACACTTTCCTGGGTCATGCCCGGCCTCGGCCAAACGACACACCGCAGCCCTACCTAAAGCTCAGCAGAGAGGTCCCCGCCGGTCTACATCCTAAGCACTCAGGGGTCTTGGGCCATCGCCCTGTGCACTCCGGGTCGTTGTGTGCAGGGTGGATACCAGCACCGCCTCGGAGGGTCGGTACGATCCGACCGTGCCACAATGCTGAACTGGACATCTGACAGAACTGTCGGCTGATGCTACGATGGAGAACGCCCATACTATGCCCACGTGATGGTTAGTGCTATCAGACCAGAGGCCTGCTCGGATCAAATATCCAAATCGCTAGGACTAGGGGCTTGCGGTAACGAGCAGAGACTCACGAAAGATGTGACCCCGTCGCCCCATCTCGAGGACTTGCGGCAAGGGTTAAGAATGCCCGGCCGCGCCTCGTATTCACCACTCGGGCACCACACTGGCAACCCGCCTTCACATCACACGCGGGTACCCCTCAGGGTCGACCCGCCTTTACAAGTAACAATAGTACATTCCAAGTATCCGTGTGTCCATAACAACAGGGGAATCCGAGGTATCACCCTCGTTGGATTCCTACTCGATGTGTCTGTCAAGGTGAACTCGGAGGAATCACCCTCACTGGGTCCACACTTGAGGTGTTGTACGACAGCGTCGTTATCGGAAGCGGTGAAGGAGGAATCACCCTCGATGACCACGATCGAATAGCTACTCTACAGAGTTAACATCAGAAGTGCTACATGAGGTTTCACCCTCGGCACTCGATAGTAACGCTGCAGTGTCGTTACAACTAAGGGGGGGGGTGATGTGCGGTGTCGGGGCCTGGTCTTCAATTCCCGTTGATCGGGTCTTCTGACGATCCAGCGCGGCAGTCGGGATAAGTGGGGTCACTGATAGGTCTCTACCCAGCCTAGACTAAACAGTTTAGGATATGCAGGTAATTATCAACAGCAGGTTACAATGAACAGGCTATGCATCAGAATAGGTAAAGCAGCAGCAGCAGCAGCAATTCTAATGCAAGCATGAGAAATAGAATGGGCGATATCGGGATGATCAAAAGGGGGGGGCTTGCCTGGTTGCTCGGCGGCAAGGGCAAGGTTGTCAGTGGTGTCTTCAGGCTCCGGAGCTGCGTCGGGATCTATCGAGAGAGAAGAGGGGGAGGAAACAGTATAAATATAGAGCAAACATGAGCAACGCAAATTACGGCATGACAACGTGCAGTGCCGGGTGCGTTCTAACGTGTGGTTGCACGTCACCGAGGAAGGAGAAATCCATCCGGGAATGTTTTCCCGGTCCCGGACATTTGTCAGACAGTTGACCGGAGAGGAACTGTTGCATGTTCGGATAGTTAGGGACGTGTGACGGACGAACGGACCACGTGTTCGGATTCGTCTCGTCGTTCTGAGCAATTTTCATGTACAAAGTTTTTCGATCGGAGTTACGGATTAAAAGATATGATTTTCTAAAGTTTTTATTGATTTCTGGAATTTATTTAATTTATTTAAATCAAACATTATCCGAAACAGTGTCTGCTGACGTCAGCATGACGCCAGCATGACGTCAGGACCAGTGGGTCCCACCTGTCATACTCACATTAGGCTAATTAGGGTTTGATTATGTTAATTACAGTTTAATTAGACTAATTAATTAATTAGATTAATTAAACAGAATTAATTAAGTTAATTATTTAATTAATTAATATTTATTTATATTTATTATCTATTTTTATTTTATTTTATTTATTTATTTATTTATTTTTAAATTTCGTTTTAGGGCGTGGGCCCGTTCTGTCAGCGTCAGGGGGGGTTTTGGCCCACCGGCCAGGGGCACAGGGGCGCAAGGCCCCACCTGGCAGTGGCCTAGGGGCCACGGGCGGGCGCGGGCGCGCGGCGCTCGGGGCGCGCGCGCGGCAGGGGCGCGGCGACGCAGGCGCGTGCGCGCGGCGACGGTCAGGGGCGAGCACGGGCAGCGGCAGGCGCGCGCGCGCGCGCGGCGGAGCGGGGCGACGCGGGCGCGGTGCGCGGGAGCAGGCGGCGACAGAGACGGGGCGCGCGGGAGGAGGCCACGGGCGCGAGCGACGTGCGCGACGAAGGCGACGCGGGCGCGGCCGGGGCGCGGGTGTAGGGGGGGTGCGCGCGCGAGGGAGGGAGGCAGAGGCAGAGGCCGAGGCCTCACCGGCGTTTGCAGGGGCACGGGGTCGTCGAGGCTCGATGGAGCGAGGCGAGGGGGAGACGGGGACGACGGCGGGGCAGCGCAGTCCGGCGAGGGGCGGCGGTGAGCGACAGGGTCGGGGCGGCGAACGGCGTCGGGGCGCGGTCGGTGCGTGCGCGTCGGGCGCGAGCGAGGGGCGATGGCGTCGAGGACGCGTCCGGCGACGAGGCGAGGCCACGGCCTCAGTAGGGCGTCGCGCGAGAGAGAGGAGGTGCGACGAGGAGGCCGGTAGGCGAGCGGCGGCGGCCCGCAGTGGCGCTTGAGCGGGGCCAGTCGGAGCAGAGGGAGGGGGCGGGCGCGGCGCCGGCATCGGGTTCGATCCCGATCCAGGAGGGAGAAGGGGATCGGGGGAGGGAGTGGATCGGGCTAGGGTTTCGATGGGATGGGGGGGGTTATGGGGATGGGGTGGGACCGATCGGTCGGCCTGGTCGGCTGCGCCGACTGGGCCAAGAGGCCAAGTGTGGGGAGGGGCCTTTGCTTTTATTTGTTTTCTTTTCTCTTTTTCTTTTTATTTATTCTTTTCTCTGTTTTGCAAAAATGTCTAGGCTACTTCTGGACTTTTGTAAAATATGAGACTGGTCCAAATATTAACAGTGCAAAATTAGTCACTGCTAGAAATTGCTTTGGCGTCCATATCTTTTTGTTTGGATTTTATTTAATTTGAAAAGGATTAAATAGTGCTATGTTGCTGCTGTTTCTTATTGTTCGAGTCCTTTTACAATTCCAACAAATGTTGCAATCATTTTTATAAATGCTTTGGGAATATTTGCAACATGAGGCACATTTTAGTTTTCAGGTTTGGACAACTTTTATTTTCCCCTTTTATTTAGATTTGAATTTTGACTTAGGAGTTGAAATGCAATATGATGTTAATGATGATCATGCATTGTTAATCATGCTGACTTGGCATTATCAAAATGGGATTACTGTGGCTAACCACTAGGGGTGTTACACACCGGAGGCACGGGAGGATCAGCAACGTATGCACGAAAAAGATGGCATGCATCCAAAGGAGTATCAAGGTCATGCCAGCTATGCTCTTACCAAAGAAGAGAAGGAAATCTTCTTTGAATGCCTGCTCAGTATGAATGTCTCGTCTGGCTTCTTGTCGAATATAAAGGGAATAATAAATATGGCAAAGAAAAAGTTCCAGAACCTAAAGTCTCATGACTGCCACGTGATTATGACGCAATTGATTCCGATTGCATTGAGGGGGCTTCTACCAGAAAATGTTCGATTAGCCATTGTGAAGCTATGTGCATTCCTCAATGCAATCTCTCAGAAGGTAATCGATCCAGAAATCCTACCAAGGTTACAGAATGATTTAGTGCAATGTCTTGTCAGTTTCGAGTTGGTGTTCCCACCATCTTTCTTCAATATCATGACACACTTCCTAGTTCACCTATTCAAAGAGATTGCCATTCTGGGTCCTGTATTACTACACAATATGTTCCCCTTTGAGAGGTTTATGGGAGTCTTAAAGAAATATGTTCATAACCGTGCTAGGCCAGAAGGAAGCATCTCCAAGGGCCATGAAACAGAGGAGGTCATTGAGTTTTGTGTTGACTTTATTCCTGGCCTTAAGCCGATTCATGTTCCCGAATTGCGACATGAGGGCAGACTTGGTGGAAAAGGCACGCTAGGAAAGGACCAAGTAATATGTATGGACGGGCATTCTTGGGCGCAAGCACACTACACAGTTCTACAAAGTTCCAACTTGGTGGCTCCGTATATCGACGAACACAAGAATATTCTACGCTCCAAACACCCGGAGCAGTCTGCCGACTGGATTAGACGTGAACACACGGGGACTTTCGGCGGTTGGTTGCAGACAAGTCTCATGCATGACGACACTGTTGTAGATGAGCTGTACTTGCTGGCCAAGTTACCTTCTTCGACTATATCGACTTTCAAAGGGTATGAGATAAATGGGAATACATTTTACATGAGCGCCCAAGATAAAAAGAGCACCAACCAAAACAATGGTGTCCGCTTTGATGTAGCAAACACCAATAGGCCAAAGGACACATATTATGGTTAACATAGAGGAGATATGCGAACTTGACTATGGACCTGATTTTAAGGTCCCTTTGTTTTGGTGCAAATGGGTCAATCTGATAGGAGGGGGGTAAAGGAAGACCCGCGGTACGGAATGACAATAGTGGATCTCAACAATCTTGGGTACACAGACGAACCATTCGTCCTAGCCAATGATGTGACGCAGGTTTTCTATGTGAAGGACATGTCTACCAAGCAAAGAAAAAGAAAAGATAAGGAAGTGAATACATCATACGATGAGCCTAAGCGCCACATAGTTCTTTCAGGGAAAAGAAACATCGTGGGAGTGAAGCACAAGACAGACATGTCAGAGGATTATGAAAAGTGTCATGAAATTGCTCCCTTCACAGTGAAGATTGACCCAAGCATCCTGTGAAATGATGAAGATTGTCCATGGTTACGACGGAAAGGGACACACACGAAGAAAAAGTTTTATACCCCAAGATCCATCTCTGGGATGTGACCGGCTTCAACGTCATCACTTTCTTCTCTAGTGAGTTTCCGGACATATCTCGAAAGTCCCACTTTGAACAAACCAGAGGGAATCTTTATAATAGTTAGGGTATATATGTGTTTTGGCATTTGAAAGATGAAAAAATATTATGTCCAAACAAAATATTTCATGCATCATGTAGGACTTCATTTGCTATTTCTTTGAGCTAAATGACCTTGAAATTGAAAAGCACTACAAATTAACTCTGAAAAGGTTGAAACTTGGCATAGTATCATCATTTCACCCACATAGCATGTGCTAAAAATTTGAGAGGGTTACGGCAAAAACTGGATGCACTTCGTGTACAAACTGGACAATCTCTTTCGAAGTATCAGGGTTTCGGATGAAAACTCATCTATTACACTGGCATTTCTTTTTTTTAAACTAATTTCAACTCCAGACTTTTTGTGCGTTCAACATGCACCATTCAAAACCACATCATCAATTTTCAACCCTTTCTGACTTCATTCGCTATTTTTCATGCATTTAATGAATTTTTTGAGCTATAAAACTAAAAGAGCTAAACAAAATCTGTTTTCGATTAAAACACCCATTTAAAATAATCTAAAAATTACCAAATTGAATATAATGATAAAACACACTAATATTAAACAGCAGGAAAAAGAATCACTCAAAAATCTATTTTTAAAGTAATGTTATTCACAAACTAGTGATTCACACAAATTTCAATGAATTCAAATTTAAACTATTCAAATTTGAAAACTACTGGCACTAACAGAAAGTTTATAAATTTTGTGACCTAAAGCAAAAAGATTCATTCAAAAATTCTAAATATTTGGCTATAAGTAGAAACAAAAGAAAAAATTAAAGCAAAAACAAAAAAACTGCAAAAAAAATAACCTAAAAAAAATGCCCGCCTACTGGGCCGCCACGGCCTGCATACGACTAGAAACCCAACTACTACTTGGGCCAGGATGTAGGCCCGCAGGGCCAGTAGGCCCCACACGGCAGTGACAGGTTCGTTAGGCCCACACAGGCCTGCTTTAGAGAGGAGCTCGACAGGGAAGCCACGGTAGGGCTTATAAACCACTACGAGCTCCTCTCAACTAGCGAGGTGGGACTAAACTTTCGACACCGGAAGCATAACCCTTTATTCCCGGTTGGTGGCTCCAACCGGGACTAAAGGCCTGGGCTTCCCGCCGCTTGGCCTGGTGAAAATTCACCTTTAGTCCCGGTTGGTGGCTCCAACCGGGACTAAAGGCCACCCTTTAGTCCCGATTGGAGCCACCAACCGGGACTAAAGGCCTCTGTATATAAGAAGGGACATAGGAATTTTTCCAAAGCCCATCTCCCCGACGCCCACATCGACGCCGCCAGGCTGCCCGTCTTCAACCTCGCCTTCGCGTCGCCTCGCCGTCGCCTCGACCTCGCCTCGCCGCCGCCTCGACCTCGCCGGCCCCTCTCCTCCCTCGACCTCGCCATCTCCGTCGCCTCGCCTCGCCGTCGCCGTCGCCTCACCTCGCCTCGACCTCGCCCGCTGTGAGCCCCTCCCCCCTCTCCTCCCTCAAATCGAAGCCGTCGCAGCGCCGCCGGTGCACACACACACACTAACACACACAAAAATTATGTTCATCTTTTTTTTCATAGATTGTTTTATTTCACTAGATGTTGTAGATGGCTTAGTATATGTATGTATATGTATACAATGTATGCTTAGTATATGTATGTATGTATAGTATAGAAAAAATTTGCATGGAAAAAAGTTGACCATATATATATAGTATAGAAAAAATTTGCATAGAAAAAAGTTGCATAGAAAACATTTGAGGAATTTTGACCAAGCATAGAAAAAAGTTGGATAGAAAAAAGTTGACCACATGTATTAAAAATATTTTAATGTTGTATCTTAAAAATATTGATCAAAAACATGTTAATATCTTATTTGGAAAATGTTAATATCTTAATGTTGTATTTGCAAAAGTTTGTCATGTATTTTGCAAAATCAAGTGAACAAGAATTACAAAAATCATAATCAAGCATTTAAAAAATGTTAAATTTGCATAGACGATGCCAGGCCCGCATCCTCGTCGTCGACTCAGTGGAGACAAGCTGCTTGAGAGGCGCCATGTCCGGGACTGGGCTCCGCTGGGTTGGCACTGGGAGATGCTACCTTCCGGGGCGCGCAGCCTGGTGAGGAACCGGGCTCCCGTCGTCGACGCGGAGCTTCTTTGGTGGCGGTCGCGTGGGCCACTTTCAGTGCGGAGGCAGCCGGCCCCCGCGGAGGTGGTACGTCGCCTTGTCAGGGAGGAGGACGAGCACGTCCATCGCTACATGGTTGCGTTGAACGTCAGGCTCTCCAATACCTGGCAGGTTCTTCATGGATCTCACCCGAGTTATGATCTTGTGATGATTCCTTCTCTTTGGGTGTCCACCGCCCGTGCCTCAGGAACCGTGAGTGAACTAGATTATTCGATAATATTCGATCTGTATTAGCTAGTGATGTTATATATATGATAATATTCGAGATGTATAAGTGATAATACTCGAGATGTATTCGAGATTATATTCAATGATGCATTAACTGGATTATTCGAGATGTATTAGTGATAATATTCGAGATTATATTCGATAATATTCGATGATGCATGCATGTATTAGTGATATTATTCGAGATGCATTCTAATTTGAATACTAAATTGTTTTATCTTTCTTCTGGATTAGTTAAGCTATGGACGCTAGCGGCAGAGACGACGATGATCAAAACGAGATCTTGTTCGACATGATCCGAAACCCAGCTGAGGGTGAACCTAAATTCGAAGATGACGGCTCACAATATCTGAATAATTCCGGTGAGGGAATATTACAGGAAGAACAAACAGACGAAGGCCACACAAACAATGATGGCGAAGGAAATGATCTTCAATTAACAAACACCGCGAGGTATATATAAGGCCTCTGGTGATCATTACATGTATTAATTGATTTGCATGTATATATATTAATTGAAGATCACCAGCGAGGTATATATATTAACGAATCGCTCTTTCTTATTTTAGCCCTCCGGATCGAGCAAATCTTCTACAAGC
This sequence comes from Thinopyrum elongatum, assembly GCA_011799875.1. Taxonomy (NCBI): domain Eukaryota; kingdom Viridiplantae; phylum Streptophyta; class Magnoliopsida; order Poales; family Poaceae; genus Thinopyrum; species Thinopyrum elongatum. The sequence goes on from CM022299.1 coordinate 621,480,214, forward strand.
AGGGCAGTACGAGGCCCGGCCAAAAGGTTGCCGGCTGGCATAAAGTACAACATCGATTCGATCAAACAATCTGGCGAACCGCTTGCTCCTAAAAAGAATGCGGACAAATTTAACCATCAGTGCGGAGTTATTGTCAGGGACCAAATCCCGATCTCCCTTCAAGAATGGAATAAGCCAGCAAAGGGAGATCGAGGAGTTACTTTCATCTCTGAAAGAGCAAAAGATCTGTTTTGGGAATTGCTCATGTCACATTTCACCCTACCAGATCATTTGACAGATGCAGAACGGGAGAAAGTCAAGAAGAGTGCTCTTAAGAAGATGGCTGCAGCATTCTGCAACCACAAAAAAAGAATATGGGCCGGGTACGTCAAAGCAGGAAAGCGGACTCCAGAATTCAAGGGATCACTGCTGAAGGCAAAAGATCACTGGGACTCTTTCGTGAAGTTCAAGGAATCGGAGCCAGCTCAGGAACGGTCGAGAATAAACAAGATTAATGCTGCGGAAAAAAAGTGGCACCATACTCTGGGGCCAGGTGGCTACCAGGTCGGCCGGCCTAAGTGGGATCAAGCTGAGGAACAGATGATTGCTGCAGGGGTTACTCCAGTAACATTGAGTTGGCCCGACAGGTGCAAGACTTGGTTTTATGCGCATGGGGGAAAGTTGGACCCAAAGACAGGGCTGGTTATGGAGCGGGCAAGTCTTAAAGAAGCCTCCGACGCTTTACTTGTTGCAATAGAAGAGGCTCGAACGGGGGCGTTCAAGCCCGAGAGAGAGAACGACGAGCTTACGCGCGCACTGAAGAATCCTGAACACCCGGGATGAACACGAGGCAAAGGCGTTGTTATGTGGTTTTAGGGGTTTGCGGATTGGAACCCCACTTACAGAAGCCGTGCGAGAAAGAAGAAGCAGGAGGAGGAGCAGAGGAAGCTGGAGGAGGAGCAGAGGAAGCAGGAAGCAGACCGCCTTCAACAGGTAGAATCAAAGCACGTGGAGTTGGAACACGCTTTCATGCGGCAGCAGGAGAAGATCGACTCACTTAGTCAGGAAAGGGCGTCTCAGCGGCAGCAGCAAGCAGATCCAGCATTGGATAGCACCGTCCCATCAATGCCGAAAAGCAGCGTGGGTTCCACCCCGGCCGATGATGCACTGCTGGCTAGATACCCGGTGGATGATATCGAACATTCGACACCTTGTGAGCTACACATGAAACTGAAGAACATTTCTATGAAAGGGCGATCGGCTATGCTTTACCAAATCCCCCTGAAGCAACCTTCCATGGCAATCCGATTGCAGCTGGCTATGCTCATGTCAGTGTGGATGAAGTGATGTCGGGATATGACACACTAGAGCTTGACATTCCAGGAGGTCAAGAGGAGCGCACACTAGGAGAAGCCAGACGTGGTATCATTCTATGGAGAAAGGATTGCATCGTCTTTCCAAGGCCACCGACTCCTCCTCCAAGTCCGCCGCGTTAGCTGACTCCTGCTCCTCCAGTCCGCCACCGCATCAGGCGACTCCTCCTCCAAGTGCGCACCGCGTCAGCCGACTCCAACCCTGCCCGAGACGGAGCGCGGCGCTAGTCTGCCACCGCGTCAGCCGACTCCACCCCACCCCAAGACGGAGCTCATCAGCACGAGTTCGCCATATCGATCTCGGGCGCGTCAGCCCTCTCCAAAGCGGAAGAGAGCACAAAGCAAGAAAGCCTCTCCTCCTGCCAAAAAGAAGTTGGCTTATGAGATGACCATCAAGAAAAACAACGCCGAAGTGGATGCCCAAGTGAAGGCCTTTTTTGCGAAGAAACCGCCCCCGCCGCCAAAGGAGAAAATACCTGAGGAAGTCCTACAACACTTTGTTGATATGGCTAAACCGGCCGTGATGAGAACGGACTCAGAATATGAGCGCTCTATTAAGAAGTTATATCGTGCACAAAAAGATAAGGAGTCGAGCTCGAGCCAAGCAGGTAGTAATAAAGGCAGGAAAACTGTTCCCCAGCTGGAAGAACAGGAAGTGCAATCCACCCCCCCCCCCCCCCCCCCCCCGCTCATTGTACAATCACATGTGAGTACTGCCGATAAGCCGGTAATAACCGACGCTCTTAGAGAGATGGCTAGAGAGGCCGTGTCACTGGTTAACAACTCCTAGGCATCGACGCTCTCCCCATGATTCAAGAGGACGAAGTAGCATGGAAATATGCTCCCGACCAACCTCTGGTCAGGCCTGAGGAGGTCCAGAATATATCAACGCAGATGCGCAGATTGCATGACTGGTACATGAGAGAGGTAAAGAACGGGCGAGAGTGCCTCATGGTGAAAGTCAAGGCAGAGCATTACCTCCATGAAAAAGATTTGGGGGTTGAGTTTCAAGAAATGTTTCAGTTATTCAATCAAGACACACTCGACAAATCTATCGTCAGTTGCTATTTTCTATAAGTGATTTATTTCTGTAATTTAAGTCTCTAGCTGTGCTCGTTCATTGCCTGTAATTATCCTCATTATATTCTTTTCTGTGGTATTATGCATAATGAAAATTTATAAAATGAAAATAGCTGGACGCTATGGCATTGGGTTCATTCACCCAAATACCGTTAATGAAGGTGTGTGGGAAATCAGCAAAAAAGACACAGAGAGAAGCTTGCTAGTGTTTTTGAAGCAACTAAATACACAACCAGAAATAGTATTCCTTTACAACTTTGGGTGAGTGTTATTGTCTTGTACTGCAAATTCTATTTTGCTTACTAGATGTTAATATAAGTGTAGTTCATTAGTTATGCAAATGCCCACTTAATTATACAAACGTGTGCGCATGCAGTTTTCACTGGATCCTGCAAATCATTGAAGTTGACGAGGGAAAAGTTAAAGTACTGGACTCACTACTTAAAGAAACTAAAGATTATTTAATCATGAAGGGGATGCTCGACAGGTAATTTCAATCATTATTGCGCTATGTCAGCCTCTTTAGTTCATTTCCTGATATCAACTAATTAATAACTCATTTATTAATTTTCTTTGCCGGGCAGGGTTTGGCAAAGGTTCATCAAAGAGGTTGCCGGCCCATGGAAACAAGAGTTGACATGTGTGCAACCCAGGGTACATAATTAAGTAGTACTAGCTACGTCTGCGCATCTCTTTAATTCTAGTTTCAATACCATTATCATGCTTGATTAATTATTATCTGATTGAATTCTATTATCATAAAGTGCATGAGGCAGGCACAGCGGAATAATTTATGTACATACTACGTTTGCGAGAACATTCGCTTTACGACAGAAAGGAGCAAAAGTGCAAGAAATCTGGCGGTACGTAAACACACTTCACAATTATTTTATCATGATCTAATATATATACACACAACTAATATATTCATATTGACCTCCTTCTTTAAAGATGATGGAGATGCGGGATAAGCTCGTACCAACGGACCGCATACAAGCACTTCAAGAGGAAATTGCGTGATTTTTGCTTGACCAGGTCATACATCCCAAAGAAGAATACCATTACACCTAATGCCTGCATGTAATGATCTGCAAATTGTAGGAGAAATTGTATGTACTAAATTGTATGTATATATATATATATATATATATATATGCGCATATGGTCGTACGAGAAATTCTATGATATATGATTGGTTCTACGAGAAATTCTATTTATATATGCATGACGTGTACAGTATGCAGTAGCGTAAAATATGTTTGAAATGAAAAAGAATTAAATGAAAAACACAAAATTAAAAGAAAAAATAAAGCATAAACCACTAAACCCATAAACCTTTTAGTCCCGGTTGGTATCACCAACCGGGACTAAAGGACCTCCCACCCCCGGCGCGGGCTTAGGCCACATGGTGGGCCTTTGGTCCCGGGTCGTGGCAAACCGGGACTAAAGGGAGGGGGGGCTTTAGTCCCTACCCTTTAGTCCCGGTTGGTGAACCTTGACTAAAGGCCTTACGAACCGGGACTAATGGCCAATTTTGCACTAGTGTTGGAGGCACTGTCCAAGAATACTTCTTCACAGTTAATTGTGGTCGATCGGGGAGGATTGGTTGGAGGCTGATGGCTAGGTCCGACATTTCCCAATGTTCAGTGGGGCAGTCGTGTGTGGGTCTGGGCGAAAGCTTATTGATCGACGAGGGTCGATGTCGGTGACGACAGTGTCCTCGAGCGTTGTTTTTTCTTCTTGAAGGCACCTTCGAAGATCTTTTTTTTGCGAGAAAATTTCAGATCTATTCATCTTCAATAATGGCAGTACAAGGAATATCAGAAATAATAGAAATTACATCCAGATCCGTGGACCACCTAGCGACGACTACCAGCACTGAAGCGAGCCGAAGGCGCGCCGCCATCATCGCCCCTCCATCGCCGGAGTCGGGCACAACTTGTTATAGTAGACAGTCGGGAAGTCGTCGTGCTAAGGCCCCGTATGACCAGCGCATCAGAACAGCAACCGCCACAGATGAGGAATAACGTAGATCAGAAAGATCCAATCCGAAGACACAAGAACGTAGACGAACAACGACGAAATCCGAGCAAATCCACCAAAGATAGACCCTTTGTTGCTTTCGAGCCGATTGAAACGGGGGACCAAGTTGCAGAAAACAGGCACGTGGGTAGAGGTTGCTTCTGAGCCGTTCGATCAAAATCAAATCCGATGGCCACAGAAGCCGACGACATGCGCAGAAAGATTTGTCGGGGAATCCCAGGTGTTTCCGCAAAAAAAAAACCGCAAAAGTAGAGATCCGGTGCGCTGCACTTGGACAGGCCAACTCTCTATAGCCTAGGTTACGACGACCACTGTTGACATGATACTGCGGCGCTGACGAGCGATGCACGTCGCCGCGCCCTCAGGCAGCGCTCGATCGACAGGAGCTATCCGTTACGCACCGGCACTCAACAATAGCATTGCACGAACTGTGCCGCTGCCGGTTCCGCGCCCCTCCTGCCAAAGCGAGTTGCCTCTGGTTCCCGGAACATGTCGCGTGGCTTTCGGCCAGGTGCCCTGCATGTGCTCGGGTGACCTCGATTAGCGTTTGTCTCGTTGCCGGTGACGAGGAAAACCGTGGCATGTCGATCTCCATCGGCGGGCCAAGATGTTGCTGCTGCTTACACAAAGGTCGTGCTACTAATGGTGCTATTACACTGCATGCTGGGCCGCTGAGTAACTGACTGACTGGCACCGGCAGCCACGGGCCTACCGACATGGCAGACCGACTCCACACCGTGCCTGCATGCACGCACGCACAGGCTTGTTGTACGAGGTGAGGCGAAAGTTGATGCCAGGCCAGATTCCGTGCATTGCGCTTCGTCAGTTCGATCTATCATACGCGTGTCTGTCTGAAGCCTGCACTGGCCCCGTTCACCGACAGCCAACAGGGTTCAGAAGAAGCTAATTAACTGGGACTAAAATTCACCGACAGGGAAGATTCGCTGGCTGTTAAGACACAGCAAGGCATAAACAAATCTCTACTATATTAATCTGTGGAAGGGACAAAACCTGGGCAGCAAATACACACTATCGATGGGTCAAGATGGATCAAATTACTGTAGTAAACGCTCTGATATTTCTTTACAGGGGAGTAACAAATTCGGGCGTTTTCAGGAAAATAGTGTCCGGAACATATAATAATGTGACATCTAGGGAACTGAATTACCGCTTGTGCTGTTGGAAAACAAGCAGCTCTTCAACTCATCTCCTCTTCAACTCTGAACGTCCAGTGCCCCACTGCATCCTCCGCCTCCCAGAAAGAGGGCCGCCCACCACGATCACACCAGTATATATATGCCGCAGAGGTGCAAAGAATCAAAGATGCAGTAGTCAGCTGTCTCTCACACAAAGCAACATTCATATTCCTCCTCCAACAGTGGAGATTTTCGTCTCCCAAGGAACCCCAACCAAACACGGGCAATGCTACACCCACGCAAGGTTAGGTAAGGTTTTTACATAAATGCTTATGTGGAGTTTTGTGATTGAGAATAGGGGAGAGGATGGGTCCCACCGGGGTGAAAATCAGGGGGAGCAAGAGAATTTTATGGCAAGTTACGTAGGAATCCAGTAAACTTACGTAGGTGTAGGATTATTGACCAAACACGCACATAAAATGAACATCTACTAGCCACAGATGGACAGAGGCGTCCCCCTGATGATCATGCTGGCGGCAGCGGCGATGCTCCTGTGCCTCCCACTGATGCTCCAGGCTTCACAAACTGAAAGCTGGATGACACATAATGAACTGTATAAGAAAGTTCTAACTAGTTGTTCAACGAAACCTGGTAGTGACATAATTTTAGTTGATGCCTAATATTACCGAAATTAACATTAGGCAAACTGTGGATTCCACAAAAAGTGTGAGACACATAGCAACCACAAGCTTAGCAAGATTTGGCAAGAAACTGTGTCCATGACAGGTAGACCATATAGGACTAACTAAGTGTGGCAAGCCATGATTGTGGCAACGAACCAAACACATGCTTAAGGAATCGTGGCATGACTAAGATTAGGTGTCGCATCTTAGACTACAACCAAGAATGCAAGCACTTTCCTCCAAGATCAATTTTAACTGAACTCCCCATCTTTCTTCAAAACTAGTTCTGGTGTGGTACATTTCCACATGTAAATCGCACATGAAAATGGCAGCGACGGGTTGGCGAGCCATCGGGAGTGCTGTGGTGGGCATCTCTGGGTGGGCGCGGCCGTATCTGGCCACGCATGGCCGAATCTGGCCTCCCCCGTCCACGGTGGCTGGCGTTTCCTTTTGGGGCATCGGTGTTGGAGGTCGTGATGTTGGAGCTACAGTGTTGCTCTAAGCAGGTGGCGGTTAGGCCTGGCCTCTTTGCCGAATCGGACCTTCCCATTTCCGGCAGTTGCGGTGGCAAGGCGCGTGTCACAACGGCGTAGGAGGAAGGCTCTTGGCTGGATCTCAGGGCAGCGGCCTCGGGACAGTGGGTGCGCGCTGGTGTTGCGGGCCTGTTTTGGGCGGTGGACATTGCGGTGGTTGTGCCGGTGTCGATGCAGGTAGCCCTTCATGGTGTTTTGGACGTCATGGCATTCTTTTTTCCTTTGGTTTGGTTCGCCGCTTTTGATATTCACAGCAGCCTGGCTCCTACCCTGGGTCAGAGGTGGCGAGGCATTAGGCTCTGGGCGAAAGCCTTGTTCTTTGACGGGGATCGTTGACGATGATGTTAGCGCCCGTGGGCTTCATCCTCCTCTTGGAGGCACTGTTGAAGAATACTTCTTCACACTTAATTGTGGTCGATCGGGGAGGATTGGCATTGGAGGCAGATGGCTAGGTCGGACCTTTCCCAATGTTCGGTGGGGCAATCGTGCATGGGTCTGGGCGAAAGCTTATTGATCGACGAGGGTCGATGTCGGTGATGATGGTGTCCTCAGGCGTTCTTTTTTCTTCTTGAATGCGCCTTCGAAGATCTTGCTTACAATTGCTCCAGATTGTGGTCATGTTAGGTGATGTATGGCTATTTCTGTAGCCGTTGGTGTTGGTTCATGTTGGTTTTCAGCCTTGTTTTCCTTATAAGTCGGTCTATTATGTATTTGTTTTTTTTTCTTAATAAAAATCAACAGAGTGCTTGTAAAAATAAATAAAGCGCCACAGAAAAAGGGTGGTTACGGTTGAAGATATAAAACTAACACCCGCAAAAAAGAGAGATATAAAAGTGACACCCGCAAAAAAAAGCTTGCATATCACGTATCATAGTTCTTTTTTTTAGAACTATCACGTATCATAGTTCTGATTCCCCAAAAAATGTACCATGAGTTCTAAACAAGTTGTAAGAAAACCTGCCTAGGGTTACTCCGTCAATAGACGGACACGACGCTGCTCATCCTAATGAAAGTAGAACGTCTTCCGAGACTTTGCAAGTTCTTTCCTGACGTGCGAACCAACCTGTGGTTGGATGGTTAGAGGGACAGTGGTATCCTCAGCCCACCAGGGTTCAAGTCCTGGAGCTCGCATTATTTCAGAATTTTCAGCGATGCGCTTTCAGTGGGAGGAGACGTTCTCGTCGACGACGAGGCATCTATGGTGACTTCGTAAATCTCAAGATGATATGCCGGCTCAGTCTCTCGAGAGTGCTCATAGAGATAGGGTGTGCGTGTGTGCGTTCATAGGGGTGAGTGTATGCACGTATGTATAAGCGCTTGCGTCTGTAATGTGTTTTAAAAAAAAAGTTCTTCCCTGACGTGACACGGCAGCACATATGCTGGTACTACTCTATATCTCTTCCCTTGAACAAAAAGTTACGGTTGGAGATGTAAATCTGATCCCGGTAGAAACAAAAAGGAGATATAAAACTGAACCCAGCTAGCTTGCATATCATGTATCATGAGTTCTGATTCTCCCAGAAAAAGGAAAATGTATTATGAGTTCTAAACAAGTTGTAACACAACCTGCCGAGGGTTACTCCGTCCTATTAATGCACGGGCACGGCGCGGCTCATCCTACCGACAGTAGACACTCTTCCGGAAGAGACTTTGCAAGTTCTTCCTTAACGACACGGCAGCACATCTGCTCGTACTACTCTATATCTCTTCCCACATGGAAACGAAGACTCCGCGTTTTCTCGGCTTCGCCTCATCGTCGGAGGGATATAAACCATAGATTAAAATTCCCAAAGATGAATAATATATCAATCTCGACTACGCGGTGCTACCATGAATTTCACAGCTAGGTCTGTACATCAGAGGCTGATGCGAATTGACATGCGTCCCCGTCGTTGGCCGGGTTTCAAGAAACAGGCAACAACGGCGGCAAAAACCGAGTGCCTGCCGCAAGACGTCCTGGCCAGCATCCTGGTCCGCCTTCCTGGAAGCGACCTCCGCCTTCTCCGCCTTGTCTGCAAAGAATGGCGGGACATCATCGCCGACCACACGTTCATCCAGGCGCACATGATGCACGGACCTCGGGCACCTTTGACACACCATCGTCTTCGTTCCCGGTTTCACCTACGGCAGCCGCAAAAACCCTTGCAACGGCCGCGGTTTCCTCTTCGACGAGCATTGGAGGCTCACGGCCGAGCTCATAGCTGGCGTGTGGGATGACTTTGTAGGAACCTGCAATGGCCTACTCTGCTTCCTGGAAGCTGGCCAGGGCTCCATCAAAGTCGTAGAACCGTTCACCGGTGAGTCGCTCGTGCTGCCGCTCCCGCTAGAGGCGTCGGGATTAAGGTGGACAGTCAACTGTGGGGCATACTGCTTCGGTTACGACGCTACGACCAGACAGTTCAAGATCGTGCACCATGACTTCCTCATAGATGGTGCTCTTCCCCTACGTGCGGGAGAGGCCATTGAGGACGAAGAGCTGCACGTGTACACCATCGGAGGAGGAGAGGGCTGGAGAAGGCTGCATGTCGATTTCTCGGTGTATGGCCAAGCATACGGTGACCTTGTGTACAACCAAGGGTCAGTGTACTGGCCCATACGTGGCCGTGAAGGGCGTGATGAGAAGCTCGTGCGCTTCGACCTGGCAACAGAGAAGATCATGTTGGTGGCGGCCAAGCACCTGCGGCCAGGGTTCCAGGGGCGGCCGGAGACGGTGATGTTCTATAGGCCGGCGGACTCGACATCTTGCGTGATGACCTATGGCCGATGCTGCGAGTGGGACGCGTGGTTTGCTGGAGCTGAAGAGGCCAGCTTGCCAGAGGGGTGCGTGTTGCTGGACGAAAGCTTCGACCCCGGGTTGTATCTTCGCACGATGGAAAGGAGTCTCGAATTAGGTCAACGAGAGCTATTGTTTGAGGTGGGTAAGGAGCAGCCGCGTGGGCGTGACCACAAGTACGATGGTCCAACGTTGTTCGTCCCGGTCCCGGCTCATCGTCGCCATCAACAGCTCCCGATAGCAGGAGCGCCGCCGCATGAACAATATTATGCGAGGACGTTTGGCTATGCCCCAACAGTCTCCGCCGCTCCATTAGCACTCTACTTAGGCACACCTAGTCCTTAGTTAATCCTCAAGAAAAAACCTAGTCCTTTAAAAAAAACACACACACACACCTAGTCCTTAGTTGTTGCTGTTAGACATACTAGATGATACCCCGCACGTTGCCGCGGGAATTGCAATATATTCAGTGAGAATTGGTTGTATGAAAATATGAATATGTATAATAATAATATGAGAACTAAAAGTAAAAAAAAATGTTTGTGGTGTTTGGTTATAATTGTAGTATAATATAAATATGGAAAACGTTCTAAATCAGCCGGATGATTTATTGTCTTTGTAAGCCACGTCCGACGCCGTCTGATCCACATGATCGTGTGGCGCACAGTGCCTTTCTGTCGCCGACGCGAAGGTAGCCTACCTTTCCTGAGTTCGTGACCTGCAGTAGCTATCCCGTGACTTGTCTTTCTTTGACGATCCTTCTTACATGCATACTTCACAGGCTGCGTTGTTGCTATGTAGCTATATTGTGATGGCACAAATGATCTTAAAGAAAAAGCACATAGCAAGCACCAAACAAGGATTTCTAGAACACCATCTTTTGGACCTGATAGTGGGAGTTGGTTTGATTTGGTACTAGCAAGTTCATGGAGTCAAGATTGCTTTGGATATAGCGTCCTTGACGTCGCCGCCGTTGCCGCCGCCTGCGAAGCATGCCATTGCAGCACGACGGAGCCGCCGGGTCGCCATCCCCGCATCGTTGTGGCCGCCGAAGCACACCATTGCACCATCATGGAAGCAGCCATGCATGTCGTCACATACTGCCCCGTCCGTGAAACACGCTAGCAAAGCAGCCAGGCATCAGTCGTAGGATCGCCGCAGTTGTTGAAGCACGATGTCGTAGCATCACCATGTCTGTTTGAAGCACGCCAACGCAGCATCACCACGACAGTCAAAGCCTGTCGTCGTGGCATCATCGCGGTCGTCGAAGCACAACACAGGCGCTCGAAGCATGTCGGCATGCCATCGCCCTGGCCGCTTAGCACGCCTCGTAGCATCACCGCGACCATTGAAGCATGTTGCCGCGGCATCGTCACAGCCATCGAAGGACACACACACGGGTGTTCGAAGCATGTCGTTGTGCAAATGTCGGGGCTGTCGCAGCATGTCGACGCAGCATCGTCGCGACGGTTCAAGCATGCCGTTGCAACATCCTCGAAGCATCCGGAATGCCCACGCAGCATCGCCACGGCCATCGAAGCACACCATGGGCGTTCAAAGCCTGTCGTCGCACCATCGCCAGGGCCGTCGTCGCAACATCCTCGAAGCATCCAGGATGCCGACGCAGCATCGCCACGACCATCGAAGCACACCATGGGCGTTCAAAGCATGTCGCTGCGCCATCGTCGGGCCGGGTCGTCGTCTCATGCCTCGTAGCATCCGGGATGCCGGGACAGCATCGCCACAGCCATCGAAGCACACCATGGGCGTTCAAAGCATGTCGTCGCGCCATCGTTGGGGCCGTCGTCGCATGCCTTGTAGCATCACCGCAACCATTGTAGCATTCGGGTGTTGCAAAGACCACCATCCAGCGTCGCACACCGTCAACCGGCCTCACAGTGACACTCGCGGATCACCCTCGCAGCATCGTCATCTCGGCTTATGGTTCGGTTCGTTGGCCCGCACCAGCCACTCCACCGCTGGTTTTTTAAGCAGCTCTTGTCGCTACAGTGGGCAGCTATCATTTCACTTCCTAGTTCCAAGGTTGCATGTTGCTGCATGCCGCTACAAGCCGGAGACGCTAGTACGATGAGCACCTGTTAGGTGAGCATGAAACTATGAGAATGCAAACGCGAGGGGCTCTGAGGCGTGAAAGCAAAAAAAACGAATTGATTTTTCCATCTAACGGTCATGGTTATATTAAACGAGCGGCTGGGAAGGCGGCTTATCCCCGCAGCACTGGCCTATAATTCAGTGAGAATTGGTTGTATGAAACATGAATATGTATTGTAATAATATAAGAACAAAAACTAGAAAAATGATTTGTGGTGTTTGGTTATTATTGTATAATATAATATATTCAGTGAGAATTGGTTGTATGAAACATGAATATGTATAGTAATAATATGAGAACTAAAACTAAAAAATGATTTGTGATGTTTGCTTATTAATTGTATAATATAAATAGCATAATAGTATTTAAATTCTTATGCATGTTTGCATGTTGAGGTGCTTTTTATTATGCATAGTTGCATGTTGTGGTGGCCCTTTCTTCGTGCATGTTCAATGATGAGGTGGGGTTAGCTATTTAGATATAGAAGATGTATATTTGAAAGTCATAGGTTGTGCGCAATTAGAGCATCTACAGCCGGACCTCTCAAATCTGTCTCATACGCCTGTGCGGGCCGCCAGGTCACTGACCGGTCATGTTTTTTCAACCCAGGCGGACGCCTCAAACGGGCCTCAAACGCCAGGCTTGACCGGCACCCCCCATATCCAGCCCAAATATGGGGCGGAAATGGGGGCGCCCGGGCACGCCCGCCACGTCGGACCCGGCCCATGCTGGCCCACCCGACTCCACTTATATTCGTCCCCATCCGCTCGTCGGAGCAAACCCTAGCCACTTCACTCCACTCCCCTCCGCCACCCGAGCTCACCTCCGGCAGTTTCCGGCCCTCTCCACCATGGCAAGCAGCGGATCGGACTCCGACCAGTCCAGATCCGTCGACTGGGCCGGGGTGGCATCCCGTGTCGGTTGGAGGAGGCAATGGCAGTCCGCATTGCACTCCGCCGCTCCCGGGAGGACAAAGCCTAGCCGACGGACGGATCCGTCCACCGCGACGCCATAGCGTCGGCTCACCGGGTGCTCGGATCCTCTGGTGCTGGATCCTCGCGGTCCCGGCCGGAACACCTCTCCCTCCCCATCACCGGTCGAGGAGAGTATGAGTCCCACCGGGAACAGGCGGCCCACCGTGGGAAGGAGAGGATAAGGGCTGCCGAGGCCCGTATGGCAGCAAAAATGGCAGCGGCGGAGGCGGCTGATGCGGCGGCGCGGGCAGCCATAGAGGAGGAAGCCATCCGCACCCGCATTGTGAAGAAACGGCAGCAGAGGAACACGCGCGCCCTCGCTCGAGAGAAGAATCGGGCGGTCCGTGCCATGGCCGGACTGCCATCGAAGGAGGAGAAGGACGACAGCGACGGCAAGGACAGCTCCGGCGACGAGCAGATCCGGTCGATCCGTACTGCGTCTTCGACCGGTACTTCCGCGAGAAAGACGGCAAGGGCGCCGGGAAGGGCAAGGGCAGCCGTGGATGAACTCCACCATAGCCAAACATGTCAAATTTTGGTAGTCCGGTGGCATGTTTAGTGTAGTGTGATGGAGTAGCCGGACGATGCGTGTGCATCGACGTAGTTGCATGAGTTTGTATGGATTTGAAATATGGTAATTGAGGTGTCCGGATGTGGATTACATTATTTGCGGGGTGCCCGGTCAGTGCCCGCGGACGCGCCCGGGCACGTCCGCTGACGTGTGAGGGGTCAAATTTGCCAAGTCCGGAAGTAGATGCTCTTAGAAGGTATTATTTCAGGTTTGCTAATTCTAACAAAGTCTCATCTAACCCGTATACTATTTTATTAACCAAATAAATAAATAAATTTTTCACGAATCTTCACATAAAATCCAACGGTGTAGGGGTTAGATGAGACATAATTATTTCTCAACTAGATGAGAGGTTGACACACCTGAATTATTTTCATCTTATCTCTAGGAGGCTTCGTGGCCTCCAAGTTTTTTATCACTATATATACCCATCCTCAAGACTAAGTCATTACACACAACATGATGTCAAAAAAGAAGTCTATACACACAACACTTTACGTCAATTATCTCCTCTATAATCTTGTAGGCATGAACGTCAGTTGCCAAGTTTTATTTTTTATTTTTTCTTGCATCTCTTCCCACATGCGTGCAACTTTTCTTCCCACGTGAATGCAAGAACGTTAGTGTTTTATATCGCTCGTGTTTTTCTGGTCACCTATTCTTTTCCTCAGAACAGAGCAAACACTCATATACACATACACTCGTCCCTATGAATATACGCATGCACACTGTGAACGACTGACAGATCTTAAGAAGGGGGGGATACATGAGTACATCGCTATCAATGAGAACATCGCCTCCCATTGGAAGTATATTTCTTCTTTTATGAGACACACTAGCGTTATACCAGGGAATCATTCTCTAGTGCGTTGTGGTACAGCTACCTTCCTAACTATCGAACCACATGTCATAATTTTCTTCCCCACAATTTGTCAGATCCATGTCCACTTGAATTGATCAATTACGTCTTTGAAGTTATTAAATGCAAGATTCATAAATTCAAAGTGGGTTCTCTGAACAATGTTAGGTATGAACCATTAATCCACATACGTCAAATGACATATTAACATGCCTTTTACAACATGGCACTGATCTCAAACATTCCAGTCATATATGATATATCACACATAACAATTTCCAGTGGCGGACCACCAAGATGAAGGGAAAGTATCCTGCCTTGCCTCCACTTCTACATTTTTCCCATTAGTTTTTTTTTTTTTTTTGCGAGGGCATTTTTCCCATTAGTTGTCAATATAGAAAAAATAATATCTGCCATACTTGTCTAATTTCATACATGGGGAGAATACTTTCTTTGTTGGTATATAACACAACCATCTCCCAAAAGGTTGGTCTCCCTCCTCCTTCAGTTTCATGGGACACTCGTGATTGGCTTGGCCAAAGAAGCAACGTAAAAAAAAATCGGGTAAGTATTCATATTGGAATGAGCACTAGCCCGACTTTCTCAGTTCTCCTATTGCATAGTGGTTCCTCCATGAGGGAGGTTTCAACATATACATATACCTTCACCTTTACCCCCGGGCCTCGGCACCTGCACCACTATAGTTCCATCCTCATGAACATCTACTTGCATGAAGTTTCCCTACTCTCAGGTAACTTTTCATGTTGTCATGTTCACCTCCTGGATCTATATGGACACTTCACCGCACAATATCTTTTCTAGAAATTTACTCTTACCTACCTCCTTAAGTCAACAGTGGCTGTGTCCGTGCCCCCTCGCTTCTCCCTCTCGTGTTTGTCGGGCGGCCACTGCGCCACGCACTGGCCGGTTGCGCGCCGCGTCGTCAGAGACAGACAGGGAGCTATCAGGTACCACCGTCCCTCCGCAGAACATGCATGCACTGTGGCACCGTGTCGGTTCCGAGCCCCTCCTCTCTGCCGATGCAACTTGCCTCTGGTTGTCAGAATCGTGTCCCGTGGCTTTCGGCCAGGTGCGCCGGATGCGTGCGCTCGGCTCGGGTGACCTCAATTAGTGTTGTGCCGTTGCCGGTGACGAGGAGGAAAACCATGCCGTGTCAATCTTCGTCAGTTAAGCGGGCGGTCGCGGCACTAGATGGTACACTGCCTGCTGGGCCGGCTGACTGACTGACTGGAACCAAGAGCCAGCCAGAGGGTCCTACCTACGTGCGTCGGTACGTGGCGGTACCAACTCCACACCGTGTGATCCATGTAAGCACGCACGCACGCACGCACAGGCTTGTTGTACGAGGTGAGGCGAACGTGCATGCCCAGCCACATTCGGTGCACTGCGCTTCCTCAGTTCCATCAATCATACCCGTGTCTGTCTCAAGCGTGGGCGCTGTGATGGTGTTGTTAGGACACTGTATCCATTCGTGGAACGGGGATCAGTCCGTGGACACTGGATATGGGCGCCGGCCATTCAACCGTCCGCATACATTTTAAACCGAATTTCAACAAACCGAGCGAATTACATGCAAATAGGACGATTTTCATCTAAACCAAGACACATTCATTACATTTTATATATTTTTTAATTAAAAAAGTGACCGGACCTAAACCTAGCCTACGGCGGCGCCCGTCCCCCACGTTCTTGTTGTTTCCCTTCTGGCGGTCACTAGGCTCATCTCGTCGTCTCCATGAACGGCGGCGATAAGACTCGCAAGTGAAGGTGTGATCGCCAGCGAGAAAGAGGGGAACATTCGAGACGGATCGGCCCACTCGGGACTCGAGGCCAAGCCGCCTCCCATGCCCTACTATTGATCCTCGTCGGAGTCCATGACATGTCCGTCGCCGGTGGACGTGATGGACGTGGAGGGGCCGGCACGCTCGTCGTCCCACTGGCGCGGCCAAACACTGGTTGGCGGCACGTAGAACGCGTAGTTGGCGGCATTCTCGTCTGCGATCGCCTACGCTGCTAACACTGCCTCCATGTCTGGGTGTGCTGCCTCTACGGTGCAAGCGGCGGCATAAGCGCGGGCGGCCTCATTGAGCGCCTATTGCTTGGCGACGAAGTTGGGGTTCGTGAGGCCATGGCCGCCACGTTTCCTCACTTATGCGTTCGCCGTAGATTTGGCTCTCCGTCAGCCAGTGCTGCTCGGGGAGGAACAGATTGTACCGCTCCTCCGGCGCCTACCGGAACGCCGACATAAGTGCCGGTTGCTCCTCCGCCATGGCGGCGTTGAAGTGTGGCTGCGCCTGCTCCATCGTCAAGCTGACATGCACCGTTGCGGGCTGCGGCGAGGAGTCGTCGTCGGAGCCAGTATCCATCGTGGGGTCGTCGTCAGAGACCTCCAGAGAGCTTGCCACCATGGTGGCCTCTATCCGCCAGGCACGGCGGCTCTGCTAGACGCCCACAAGGGCTGACACCTCGTGCTTCTGCTCCATGGAGAGGCTCTTTCACAACGCGTTCCTGCTTGTGGCCATGGCGGATGTGGTGCACGGGAGGAACGGATGGGTTGTGATGTGGTGTGAGTCGGGTGTGACTGCCTTTAAATAGTGGATGCCGGTGAGGCCAAGCGTCCGGGTGCATCAACGGGCGGCGCCTGTCGTGGTTTTCTGTCGCACTGCAGATCTGAAATTATCATATCACTTTGTGAAACTTGTTTTTCCCTCACTTAGGTATTTTAGATCTGTATCTTTCATACCAATATAGGCGGTTTAGCTTTGTCAAAGAACAATAATCCGGTAGGCATCATTAGTCCCCTCTTAAACCGCCGATTCATTGATCTTTGCACCTTCTCTACTGTCAGACTCCGGTTTAGTAATACCAGACTCCGGTTTTACAATATGTATATACCTCTGCTTCTGCTTATCTTGCATTGCTTTATGCTCGCCCGTCGTACATCTTAAACCGGCAATAAATGTGTTTCAGCTTCCCGTTGAAATGGCCAAGCAAGTTTACGAGTGCAACTGGGTTCCTTCCCGGGTTACTGAAGAGCAATTAAACATATGTGTCACAACTGGAGCTTTAGCCAAGAAAGAAGTCATCCACTGGAGGGTCCCTTGTCCGGAAAATCCTCCTGAACCCAAGGACGGAGAAGTAGTTGTATTCACTGACCATCTGGGTCGAGGCTTTAGCCCTCCCGGTTCAAAAAATTTCCGGGATGTGCTGGCCAGCTTCCAACTCCACCCTCAAGATATTGGACCAAACTCTGTGTCCAATACTTGCAATTTCCAAGTATTTTGTGAGGCCTATCTTCAAGAGGAACCCACAATCGAACTGTTCAGGGATTTCTTTTACTTAAACCGTCGCACAGAGTTCACAGACGGACCCAACACCGAGCTTGGTGGAATGGCAATTCAAAAGAGGAAGGATGTCAGCTTTCCTCATGCCAAGCTTCATAGTCACCCCAAGGACTGGAATCAGACTTGGTTTTACTGCAAAGACACATCTCCAACTGATGAAAATCCTCTGCCGGGTTACCGTCCCCACCGGCTTAGCAACACTCATCCCTTCCCTCAAAGGCTGACTGCCAAGGAATGGTCCAACTATGCACCACAACTGTCAAAGCTCAGAGCCTTTATGGCAAACGGTTTGACAGGTGTCGACTTTGTTCGCTGTTGGATAACTTGGAGCATTCTGCCCTTAAGCCGGCGCCCCGGTTTAATGTGTGAGTACACCGGGGATTTGAAAGACCCTCAACGACACATCGACATTCAGCTAACAGAAGCCGAAATTACTGAGGCTGTCAAGAAAATACTGAATGGACCGGAAGCTGTCTGTAGCCAGACCGGGTTAAGCCCTTTCTGCGTCTCCAACAGGCCGCCCACTGTAAGAATCACAACTTTCTTGTTTTAGCTTACCCCTTTTCAAATAGTCTCAAAATTTTGTTCATCTTTCACAGGGCGATGACCCATTCTGGAAGAAAAAACCACAGGATAAACCGGCCAAACCACTTCGCCCGAAGACCAAGGTCACCAAGAAACCTGCCAAGAAGAGGATCACTGAATCTTCTGAACCAAATGCTGACGCGAATCCGGCTAATCCGGACTCAGAGGT
Organism: Thinopyrum elongatum; assembly: GCA_011799875.1. Taxonomy (NCBI): domain Eukaryota; kingdom Viridiplantae; phylum Streptophyta; class Magnoliopsida; order Poales; family Poaceae; genus Thinopyrum; species Thinopyrum elongatum. The sequence goes on from CM022299.1 coordinate 621,498,450, forward strand.
AGAACTTGACTCTCTCGGTTCTTTCTTCATACACCTTATTGACAACGATTGTTATCAGGACGACGCCGAAGGCAGCCAGGCTGACGATGCAGAGGTAACTCCGTCAAGCAAACCGGAAAATAAAATTTTCTCACCCCTTTGCTCACTTGGACCCAAACTTTCTTTTGAAGAAACAGCAACACGAAGCCCGCCGCACAACCAGGCACAGTGGCCAAGTAGTTACCTCTGCCGGTTTACCGAACACTCCAGTCCGGAAACGTCAAACAGAGGTCACTTATACTCCTGATATTTCTTGCCCCAAGGCGGGTTGCTTTTGACAGCCCCTTAATTCGTCTGATTCAAATTATCAGGGAACACCTAATTCGTCCTCTGGCGAGTCAACGGCCACACAGCTTCCAACCCTCAAGACGGTCCCTGGGTAGGTTATGCTTTAATCTTATCCTTAATGTGTTATGTTTGCATACTGTACTGACCTTTATGCTTGTTCTTCTCAGTGCCAAGCCTAGACCCAGTAAGAAGGCCCGGTTAAATAAACCATCTGATGATAATGTGGATATTGAACCGGAGAAGACTCCAGATCCGGAAAGAACAAATATTGATGTTACACATGATGATCCACCGTCTCAAGATTATAACTTCATAGTTGAACAAACAGAAGTTGACACCACAGGCCACACTGATAAACCGACTAGCCCGGCTCGCGCGGATGATACGTCGGCCAGCCCAGCTAAGACTGCTGATAAACCGTCAACTCTCGTGAAGGCTGCTGATGATAAAGAAGATGATATTATGATTACTGGCGTCGGCCACACCGCTCCTGGCAATCCTGTTGCTTTATCGAAGCATAGTGCCAAGGACGAGGTTTCTGCTATGGGCAAAGGCAAATGGAACACAGATTTGTCAACCTATACTCACCTCAACGCCCAAGACATCCATTCTGGTTTTTTAAACCGCCTGTACACAAGCCGCGACTTTGAAGCCGGTTTAGTGAATCTAATGAAGGAGCGATATGAGGTAACTGCATAATTGCTTCTCTCTTGTGTTCAATTCCAAATATTAATTCCAGTAGCCCCCAAGTGCCGGTTTATGATAGTCATCTAAACTGGGACTTTGTAATATCTCAACTTTGCATGCTTAGCCTCCAAGGGCCGGGTTATCTTTCTAAGATGAAACGGTACCTTAGAATTGCAATATTACAACTTTCGCCGGTATAGTCCCCAAGGGCCGGTTTAACTGATGAAGATGAACCGGGACTTTTAGAAGAATACTCATAATGTCACTTTGAACCAGCATACATTAGCCCCCAAGTGCCAAGAGTAATACTTGTATTGCACTTGGGACTTGCAGAAATTTCTGATTACGAGCAAATATGCATTAGCCCCCAAGTATCAGGTGCATGACTTGTTATGTGCCTGGTACTTCAAATATGCACTGCCAATTCATGATATGTTTGTCTCTTATAGGCTGAGCTGAGCAAAAAGGAAACTCAAACCGCTGATCTGCAAGAAAACATCAAGTCCCAGCAGGCAGAAACCTCCAAAACCAAAGATGAGCTTACCAGTGCCTTAGCCGCTATGGAAAAGCTGAAGGATAGTTTCAACAAGGAGCGGGCGGATTGGGACAAAGAAAAATCCGCATTGCAAAAAAGAGCTGAGGACGCAGAAGCAGCTCTCAAATCGGTGGTGGATGAGCTAACTGGTGTAAAGCGGCAAATACATGCCATGACTACTGCTGTGTTTGGTAAATATCCTGGCTTTAAATTTTCAACATATCATCCCATACATTGCTGGTTTACTGATGTTTATAATGGCGCAGGAACTTGCATTAGTCATCTGGACTCTGACGTACAGAAGAAGCTGAAGGCTGCCTATACTCTTATAGAGCAGTTATATATCGGCGCGCAACGGATCATCTGCACTGCTTCTCACAACAAGCCGCCCCCAACTTTAATCAAGGAGACCTTAGAAAGGTTGTCAATGCTGCCTGTCCGGGTAGAAGAGCTAAAGAGATCTGCTGCCAAGGCTGGTGCTCTGACCTCACTAACCCGGGCAAAAGCATGGGTGCCTGATCTTGATCCAGTGGATGTGGCTAAAGGCTATCCAAGCTTAAAAGAAGACGGATCAGAATTTGTCCATGAGGACCTCCGAGCAATAAACCGGGAAGTACGTCCACTGGCTTGCCAACTGGCTGAAGAAACTGATCTTTCCTATTACCAGGCGAGTTATGATGTCAACAACAAACGGGTTGCTGCACCAACCCCTGAGGCTCAAAATCTTATCCCGCCAATCCGTAAGCACACCTATGCCTCTGACGTTGAACCGTCCACACTTATAAGCGATGAAGCTGTGTTCCGAGCGTTAACTGGGATCGATTGGGCCACCATTGACTTCCAGCCGCTGGGTAGAGAGGAAGAGGATGAACCGGCGCAAGGCGATCCACAACCGTCAGGACACCCTGGTGACGAGTCATGATCCGGAGGCCGATTTAACCTTCCTCGTGCTGCAATACTTGCCAAAAAAACAATTATTCTTTTGGGCACTGAAACGCCTTGTAATAGGCTAGTTTAAATACTTGGTCTGCTATGCCATCGTTTATATTTTCTTTGCTTGATACTGTTAATTCACCATGCTTAAGATATATGATGTTCATAATCCAGAGCGATTTATTTAGGCTGTTCCTGCATACAAAAAGTTGAACTTGTCCTGGCGGTTTACCACCGGACGGGTCATGATGCCCAAGCATATAGCCTGGGTTTATAAACAAGGCTGTTAAAAATAATCAAATATGAAAATAAATGATACCTGTGACATTGAATCACATCGCAGGTTGGCCAACTTTTGTAGTAAGGGCGATACCCCAAACATGAGTATTGATAACTCCTTCCATATTGTGCCGGTTTATGACAAACCCATATCGGGTTGTGAAAAACACCGGATTACTCATATATAATACTGGCGACTTATAGTCAAAACCAGACCGGGTTAATAAGCACCGGAATATGACTAATCATGTACTGACAACTTGTAGTTGAAAGCCGAGCCGGGTTGATTAACGCCGGTTTACCAAAATCATCATAAATCTCATCAAAGGCGAAAAAACTTGGCAAATAAAAGCATATGAAAACTTGTAGTCGAGGCTTTTCACGGGCTGCCAGGCCCCAAATCCGAGGCTTTTCATGGGCTGCCAGGCCGCTGAGTTAAACCATTTTACAAAGCCTTTTAAGATGGACCTCAATCTTTAACCAATCGTCGTTTTAATTTTGACAAGTTCAGGGTCTTATGAGATTGACTTGTCGAAGTTCGACGGGTCATACCAGGTTTACCTGGACGGAGTGACTTACTTAAAAAAGGCAGGTTAACCCGGGGTTTTAGGTGTATACACCAGGCTTCCAAGCCGTGGCTTGATAGCCTATTACAAGTGTAGATTCTTTGTTCATTGCGATAGCAAAGAATCCTCAAGCAATATTTTGAGCTGTGCTCAGTGGGTGCCTATGTTTGAGTTGTTCTTCTGGAACACTCTCTTTGGCCCCTAAGTAATTTTTCTTTTTGGCTCTGAGCCAATCAAGAGGTGTAGCTATGGTTCGAGTATGACCAAGCCCCCAAGTGATTTTTCTGGTGGCCTTGCGCCTATCAAGAGGTGTAGCTAAGGTTCGAATACGACCAAGCCCCCAAGTGATTTATATATATGGCTTGATAAGCCGAATCAAGGGATAAACCGGACGCCGCTTTCTAAGCAGAAATCTCCATGTAACCACACCTGATGTAAAAAACAATAGATACCCCGCTTTAGCTGAGGCTCCGGTTTACTATATTGATTATAATATATACATTGTCATAACTATGTACATGGCAGAGCCTAGGGCTCAGGTATAGTAAGGCCGTAGATGAGCGACATTCCACGGCCGGTGGGTCTCCTCCTCCGATTTACGTGAGTCTTTGTGCTCTCGAACATCGATTAGATAGTATGACCCGTTGTGCAGGTTCTTGCTGACCACAAAGGGTCCTTCCTAGGGCGGGGATAACTTGTGCATATCCGATTGATCCTGGATGAGTCGGAGCACCAGATCATCTTCTTGAAAAGTTCTGGTTCTGACCCGGCGACTGTGATAACGACGCAGATCTTGCTGATAAATCGCCGAACGGGCTGCTGCAATGTCACGCTCCTCATCTAACAGGTCAAGTGCTTCCTGCCGTGCCTTCTCATTATCAGCTTCAACATAAGCCGCCACACGGGGCGAGTCATGACGGATGTCACTCGGGAGAACCGCCTCTGGTCCGTAGACCATGAAGAAAGGTGTGTAACCCGTAGACCTGTTGGGCGTGGTATTGATGCTCCATAACACAGAAGGTAACTCCTCCACCCAACAACCCGGCGTCCGTTGCAAAGGAACCATAAGCCGGGGCTTGATGCCTCTCAAGATCTCCTGATTGGCTCTCTCCGCTTGACCATTAGATTGGGGGTGAGCCACTGAAGATACGTCAAGCCGGATGTGCTCACGCTGACAGAACTCTTTCATAGCCCCTTTGGACAGATTAGTACCATTATCAGTTATAATGCTGTGTGGAAAGCCAAACCGGAAAATCACCTTCTTGATGAATTGAACCGCCGTAGCTGCATCACACTTACTGACTGGCTCTGCCTCCACCCACTTAGTGAACTTATCAACCGCCACCAAAAGGTGGGTCTTCTTGTCCTTGGATCTCTTAAAGGGCCCAACCATATCCAGCCCCCAAGTTGCAAACGGCCAAGTAATTGGAATCATCCTCAATTCCTGGGCCGGAACATGAGCTCGGCGTGAAAACTTCTGACAACCATCGCACTTTTTCACCAAGTCCTCCGCATCAGCATGAGCCGTCAGCCAATAAAAACCATGACGAAAAGCTTTAGCTACCAGGGACTTTGAACCGGCATGGTGACCACAATCCCCTTTGTGGATCTCACACAGGATCTCACGGCCCTCTTCAGGAGATACACAACGTTGAAATGCCCCTGTTACACTGCAGCGATGTAATTCGCCATTGATAATAGTCATTGACTTGGATCGCCGGATTATCTGTCTGGCCAAAGTCTCATCCTCTGGTAACTCGCCCCGGTTCATGTACGCCAGATATGGGACGGTCCAGTCCGGAATAGCATGAAGTGTTGCCACCAATTGAGCCTCCGGAACAGGAACAACCAGATCCTCCTCTGTGGGAAGTTTAACCGACGGATTACGCAGCACATCCAAAAAGACGTTGGGTGGAACCGGCTTACGCTGGGAACCCAAACGGCTTAAAGCGTCTGCCGCTTCATTCTTCCGCCGGTCCACATGATCAACTTGATAGCCTTTGAAGTGACCTGCAACAATATCCACCTCTCGACGATATGCAGCCATGAGCGGATCCCTAGAATCCCAAGTACCAGACACTTGTTGAGCCACCAGGTCCGAGTCACCGAAGCACTTAACCCGGCTCAAATTCATCTCCTTAGCCATCCGAAGACCGTGGAGTAAGGCCTCATATTCAGCTGCATTGTTAGTGCAAGGGAACATTAAACGGAGAACATAACAAAACTTATCACCTCGTGGGGAAGTTAATACAACTCTAGCCCCCGAGCCCTCCAATTGCCTGGATCCATCAAAATGAATAGTCCAATAAGTATGATCCGGCTTCTCTTCTGGCGCCTGTAACTCTGTCCAATCATTGATGAAATCCACCAGTGCTTGTGATTTGATTGCCGTCCGAGGCACATAATTTAACCCGTGCGGTCCAAGCTCAATGGCCCACTTAGCAATCCGGCCAGTTGCTTCCATGTTCCGGATTATTTCCCCCAAAGGAGCAGAGCTGACTACAGTGATGGGATGACCCTGAAAATATTGCTTAAGCTTCCGGCTTGCCATAAAAACTCCATATACCAGCTTCTGCCAATGTGGGTACCTTTGCTTAGACTCAATAAGTACCTCACTGATGTAATAAACCGACCGTTGAACTGGATACTCCTTTTCGGTCTCCTTGCGCTCCACCACAATAGCCACGCTAACTGCCCGGGCATTGGCAGCCACATATAACAGCAAAGGCTCTTTATCAACAGGAGCAGCAAGGACAGGCGGCTCGGCTAGCTGCCGCTTTAAATCCTCAAACGCTTCATTGGCGGCGTCGCTCCAGACGAAATTGTCCGTCTTCTTCAGCATCTGATATAAAGGGATAGCCTTCTCCCCGAGGCGACTGATAAACCGGCTCAAGGTTGCAATCCGGCCTGCCAAGCGTTGAACATCATTGATGCACTTCGGTTTGGCCAAAGAAGTTATGGCCTTGATTTTCTCCGGATTAGCTTCAATGCCCCTGTTAGACACCAGAAAGCCCAAAAGCTTGCCTGCTGGTACACCAAAGACACATTTGGCCGGATTAAGCATCATCTTATAAACCCGGAGGTTATCAAAGGTCTCCTTCAAGTCATCTATCAATGTCTTCTTCTCTCTGGATTTCACCACAATATCATCCACATAAGCATGAACATTGCGGCCGATCTGATCATGAAGACAGTTCTGCACACAGCACTGATAAGTCGCCTGGGCACTCTTTAGCCCAAAGGGCATAGACACATAGCAGAAGGCTCCAAAGGGAGTTATGAAAGCTGTCTTCTCCTGGTCCTTAACTGCCATTTTGATCTGATGGTAGCCAGAATACGCATCCAGGAAACTCAAACGCTCGCAACCCGCCGTAGCATCAATGATTTGATCAATACGAGGGAGGGCAAAAGGATCCGCTGGACAAGCCTTGTTCAAATCTGTGTAGTCCACACACATACGCCAAGTGCCGTTTTTCTTAAGTACTAGCACCGGATTAGCCAACCACTCAGGATGAAATACCTCCACAATAAAGCCAGCTGCCAAGAGCCTGGCCACTTCCTCACCAATAGCCTTGCGTCTTTCTTCATTGAACCGGCGGAGAAACTGCTTGACCGGTTTAAACTTGGGATCAACATTAAGAGTGTGCTCAGCGAGTTCCCTCGGTACACCTGGCATGTCAGAAGGCTTCCACGCAAAGATGTCCCGGTTCTCACGGATGAACTCGATGAGCGCGCTTTCCTATTTCGTATCCAAGGTAGCGCTGATGCTGAACTGCTGGGATGAATCGCCAGGAACGAAATCAACCAGCTTAGTCTCATCAGCCGACTTAAATTTCAAGGCCGGATCATGTTCCATAGTTGGCTTCTTCAAGGAAGTCATATCTGCCGGATCAACATTGTCTTTGTAAAACTTCAACTCCTCTGTTGCACAAACCGACTCCGCATAAGCCGCATCACCTTCTTCACATTCCAAAGCGATCTTACGACTCCCATGTACCGTGATGGTCCCCTTATGACCCGGCATCTTGAGCTGCAGATAGACATAACAGGGCCTCGCCATGAATTTAGCATAAGCCGGCCGTCCAAACAGGGCATGATACGGGCTCTTGATTTTCACCACTTCAAAGGTCAATGTTTCTGATCTTGAATCATGCTCATCCCCAAAAGCAACCTCCAGAGCTATCTTACCGACCGGATACGCCGATTTACCAGGTACCACACCATAGAAGACCGTGCTGGACGGTTTAAGGTTTTTATCTGTTAACCCCATGCGACGGAAGGTTTCATAATAAAGGATATTGATACTACTCCCCCCATCCATGAGTACTTTAGTGAATTTGTAACCTCCCACCTGAGGTGCCACCACCAGCGCCAGATGACCCGGATTATCAACCCGAGGTGGATGATCCTCTCGACTCCACGCAATGGGCTGTTCAGACCAGCGCAAGTAACGGGGCACCGCTGGTTCAACGGAGTTCACTGCCCTTTTATGAAGTTTCTGATCGCGCTTGCACAGGCTGGTGGTGAAAACATGGTACTGTCCACTGTTTAACTGCTTCAGGTTGCTCTGGTAACCCGACTGCTGCTGCTGCTGTTGGTTCCCCTGATGATTATAACCACCTTGGTTGCCTTGATTGCCTTGATTGCCATGTCCGCTTTGATTACCATGGAATCCTGAACCGGAACTGCCTCCACCATAACCCGGCCCACGAGACCCGGGGCCTGAACCGCCAGCCGGTCCATTATCATTCCGGAAAAAATCTGAATCTTTGAATTCTCGCATAATATAACAATCCTTCCAGAGGTGCGTGGCCGGCTTGTCCCGCGATCCGTGCTTTGGGCAGGGCTGGTTCAACAGGTAATTCAGGCGCTCCGAATTGGGACTTGGTTCTCTTCCACGCGGGGGCGGTTTACCCTTCCGACGCTGGCCATTACCCTGCGCGTTGGTATTAGCTACAAAATCTGAACTGTTATCCGCTTTACGCTTACCGCTGTTTCCATGCCCCGCCGAGTTATGCTGCTGCCCTTTGGTGCTGCCCCCCTTCTTTCCCTTTCCTGTCTTGTCATCATCAGATTCAGGGTCCTTGGTACTATCAGAGTCGGCGTATTTCACCAGAGCTGCCATAAGCGTCCCCATGTCATTGCAATGGCGTTTGAGCCGTCCCAGCTTCAACTTAAGAGGCGTAAACCGGCAATTGCCTTCCAACGTCAAAACGGCCGTATCAGCGTTGATGCGGTCCGATGAATGCAAAATCTCTGAAACCCGGCGCACCCAATGGGTTGTTGATTCTCCTTCCTCCTGGACACAGGCAGCTAAATCCACAATTGATATGGGCTGTTTGCACGTGTCTTTGAAATTCTGAATAAACCGGGCTCTTAGCTCGGCCCATGACCCAATGGAGTTAGCTGGTAGGTTTTTCAACCAAGTGCGAGCTGTCCCTTCCAACATCATGGTGAAGTACTTAGCACATGCCGCATCGTCTACGTCCAGCATCTCCATCGCCATTTCATAACTCTCCACCCACGACTCGGGGGATAAATCAGCAGTGTAATTCGGCACTTTACGTGGGCCCTTGAAGTCCTTGGGCAGCCGTACATTGCGTAATGTTGGGACGAGACACGGCACCCCCAAAGAGCTGGAGGTAACCCCTGGTTCCACCGGAGTTGTTGGACGAACCGGAGTAAGCTGACGGGCCGCGTTCTGTGCTGCTAACTCAGCCTCTCGACGTGCCCTAGCACGGTCCACCACATCCTGAGCATCAACACCGCCACCCGCCGGGTTATAGCCTTGTAGCAGATTACGATTGCGGGCGTTGCTAGACACAGCCGGTTCATCAACGTGCCTCCTGTAACTCCGGCTTGGGCGGGGGGGTGGAATGAATCCTCTCGCGACTGTACGAATAAGCCTGTTGCTGAGTTAAAGCTGTCTGAAGGAGCTCCCTAGCGCGTGGGGTTGGAGTAATGACCCGGAGGCGTGGGCACATGCTGGGATGGGATATTCTGAAGAGGCGGATCCATTGCGCGTGGCTGAACCGGCGTCCCCGTTCCAGGCGCTTCTACCCGGTTTACTACTGGCTGGTTGCTGGTTCCGGCCCCTGGCGTGTTGAAGAGATTCCTGGCTTCGTAAACCGGGGGCAGGTGAGGCCGGTACCTTCTCCTCATTACATCATTTGACGTGTTCTGATCCATCGTAAGCTGATAGGCCTGTGCATCTAACTCAGCCCGCTCTGCAGCCATCCTGGTGTTTTCAGCCGTCAAATCCACCTTGGCTTGGGCTATCTGATCCTTCACCTTTGCCACTTCTGCGTTGTGCCGCTCCTGATCCGCCGGGCGGACTTCGGCCGCTAACAGTGCTGCCAAGGTGTCGAACAAATCGGACAGAGCCTGAGCCGGTGATGGCGCATGGCCTCCTGCCCCAGCGGCCGTCGCCGCTGCTGAACCGGAGACCATCGCCGCAGCGGTCGAAGATTGTGGCGCTGACTGCGTACCGGCCATGAAGATCGCAACCCGGCTTGGCGGGTCGAGAGAGTCCGGAATACTGTTGCCATCGGAACAACCACCAAACCGGCCATCTTGCAGCTGGTACAATGACTCGGTCTCTCCAGTAGATGACTCGTCACCGGAATAAACAATGGTTTCGCCATCATACTCCGATCCATCTTCAGATTCCACTCCGTGGATGACTCCCACGAAGGCATGCTTCATGATAGGCTTAACCCGGGCAGACCTCGCACGCTGAGCCGTTTCGACGATGTCGGTGCAGATGTCCGGCTCAGGGCCCGGTTCGCCAATCTTGCCAATGAACACGTGAATGCCGCCGAAGGGGACCCGGTACCCGTACTCAATCGAGCCGGCCTTGGGGCCCCAGCCTGCGTCGTCGATGTAGAGCTTGCCGCGACGACTTTTGATCATCCAGCCCACAGCGTATCCCTTGAGTCCTTCGAAGCTGCCCTCTAAGAACTCGAAACCATCGTGCGATAGCCCCACGGTGGGCGCCAACTGTCGTGGTTTTGTCACGGCAGATGTCCAAGAGAAAGGACTTAGTCGTGGAGCCATCGCGACGGGTTAGCTTAAAGGGGTTAAAGCGGTCAAGGGACGCAGAGAGTTATACTGGTTCGGCCCCTTGCGGTGAAGGTAAAGGCCTAATCCAGTTGTTGTGGAATTGCTAGGGTTTCGATGACCAGGGAGCGAATCCGCTATGCCTGGCTCTCGAGTTGTTGTCTGTCTCTCTCAAACCGCCGCCGGGTCGTCCCCTTATATACATGGGTTGACGCCCGTCGGTTTACAGGATCCCGAGGCCGGCTCATGAACATCTCCGGCTCGGTCTCTACTCTTTCTATCTTATGACACAAGTTTACATATCAATGTCGGTTTATGTCTACAGGCCTTAATCCGCCGTTGGGCCCCGGGCCTTCGTAAAGCGCCTCCATCTTTGTCCAAGTGGGCTTCAAGTATAATAACTCATTATGGGGATAACCCGGCCTCTCCTAGCCGGTTTATACCCAGTAGTAATATCCCCAACAGCGCCGGAGTTGGTTTTTCGGCCAGTGAGCCTGTTTAATGGCGGTAGACGGCCGCACGGGTATTGAACGGGCGTGATAGATATCAATCCTGTCCCATCCGGTAAACATCTCGAGCATTGACTAGGCGCAAACACCGGCGGACGCGACACGGATGGCGCCCTCGTCCGGCGAGCCACTTCAATGACGTCGTCAGTGAGAGGTCACGTCCGCTCTGTGCCATCTTCAAGGCGGAGCGGCCGCTCTAGAGCGACATGAATGCGGACAGCCGGCTTCTGACGGGAAAGAGTGTGGGCGAGGGAGAGGGTTTGGGTGGGCCACGGCCGTCGGACGCTTGCGTGGCAGTGGTTGGAACACGCGCAAAACCCTCCGGTTTGCGGGGAAAATGTCGTCCAGACCATCGAACGGACTGATACAAAACCGTATTGGACTGATATAGAACCGCGTTGTACGGCAAAACACGTTGGGACCACACGGTCTAAACGGTTACGGGTGGTTTAAGGGTCCGTGTTACAGATGCCCTCACCTGTTAATGCGGTCGTCGGCAGTCCACGTGTGATGCGGCCCGGTTGGATCTCAAGCTTCGCTGCCTGTGGAGACACTTTCACCGACAGCCAACAAGGTTGGGAAGAAGCTTGGCACTGGGAGTAAACATTCACCGACAGGGAAGATTCGCGAGACACAGCTTTGCATCAAGAAATCTACTACTACTCCGAGGAAGGGACAGAACCGAAGTCGCAAAAAGACACTGTCGACGGGTCAAGATGGATCAAAGTACTGTAACAAAATCCGGCGTTTCCCAGGAAACAGTGGAGTATAATAATGCGGCTAACCTGACATCAGAGGAACTGGATTACCGGTTGTGTTATTCTTCTTGGTAAACAAAGCAGCAGGCAGTGGCCGGCCCACCCCATGCATGTCCTCTCCAACTGTCCGTCCCCACCGGCATCCTCGGCCTCCCAGAAAGAGGGCCACTCACCACCATCACACCAATATATATTCACCGCAGATGAGCAAAGAATCAAAGATGCACCAGTTGGTTGTCTCTCACACAAAGCAACATTCATATCCCCCCTCCAACACAAGAGTTTTTTCCTCTTCCAAGAAACCCAACCAAACACACAGAGATGAACATCTACTAGCCTCAGATCAGATGGACAGGGGCGTCCTCCTGATGCTCTTGCTGGCGGCGGCGGCGATGCTCCTGTGCCTCCCACTGGTGCTGCCACCGCTGCCGCCGCCGCCGGCCTTCCTGCTCTTCGTCCCTGTGGTGATGATGCTCCTGCTCTTCTCCCTGGTTCTCTTCCCCTCCACAAACTGTGAGTGCCCGTCTCAGTATCAGTAGGAGAGAAGAGACAAAGAGAGGTATTTCTTGCTTGATCTCAACCACACCTTTTTATTCTTTTATATATACCCATGGGGTTTCTCCTTGCTTTTATTGGATATATGACATGCTACCATATAACATACAACTGTCAGGTGGCTCTCAGGAGAACTTCTGCTCTGCCTTTCAAGCCCCGGATGAGGAGCCAGCCATGGTTATGTAGAATACCAAGAAATGCATGTTAATTAGCTAGTCATTCCTGGCTTTCCCCGCAATTTTCTGGCTGCGGAACGCTGTACATTAGTAAGCCGGCGATGAGGACGGCTGCGCCTGCGACGAAGCCAGGAGGGAGGGTCGACGCCACGCCGATGTATGGCAGCGGTAGGGTGAAAGCGTAGATCGACAGCGGGACTGCATCAAGAAAGGCCATGATTAGTGATCAGTTCGCTGCTCAGTGTGCAGGCATACTGCATATCTACTTGTACAAGGGAACAATGAGTAGTAATCAGAAAAGGAATGCTACTTGAAACATTTATAACTTTTTTCCCCTGAGCCTTATGTTCAGGTGCAAGTGCAAACGATGAACGTGAAGATACGTTGGACGCTAGACTATTGATTCATTAATAGTATCTGACTGGTAGGGACGAAAAACAAACTCAAGTTAGTTCTGTATTAAAGTCCTTTTCCAATGGAGCACACAGGTTTCAGAAACCGCTGATACATGTTCAAACCTGGTTAGTCTCTTAGACACCTCAAGATATAAACAGAAAGTGGCCAGGTGCAGTGGCAACTGGGAAGGGACAGTGGATAAGGCCTGTGCAGTCGTTATGCAGGAACCAGATAGAAAACGTGCAAATATTGGTGACGAAAGATAGCTAGAACTGAATCTTTGTGTTTGTTTTCCCCTACTTTCGCTCCTTAATAATATTGGTAAGCTTAGTTCTGAAGTGACATGGTGCAACTCAGTTATGTGGGATCATGGTCAGACAACACAGCCAAACTTGTGTCCACATCCCAAATGGCAAATGTGCGTTCTTTTCGCCTGTCCCAGGCTTATTTTCTAGAGCCTATAATAGGGGTGGACATACATCGACTGCATGATAGGAATGTTGGCTTTAGAAATTTTAATTGACGTTACATTCTCACTTGATGTCATACTTCCTCCATAACTCATTATTTTGATGAAGGGTTTGCATTGTCCCCGTGGTCCAAATTCCATAACTAACTAACTACACCTCAAAAGCTTCCATATTACAGAATGATGATACAGAGAGAAGCAAGTCAGGTATGAAATTCCAAGCATCCTATTATCGTCCTCTCTGCTCCTAACTGATAAACTTGAGGCTGCAGGTGGGACTGAACATGGGCGTCCCACCCCAGCCCACTTAATTCCATCAAGGTTTGGTGGGTGATAACCAACAACCCAGTACAACTTAAGTGGATTAGCTGGAGATAAGTGGGATCCCACTTCCCTGGGTAACTCAGCACCGCAGAGGCTAGCTAGTCAATCACACTTGCCCAGTTCGCCTCTGTGCTCCTACTACCGGCGGATGGTAACTGCGTGCTTGAGCTTGAGCGGCAGGAAAAGCGCGCGAGCGCACCAGCCTCACACCACAGTGGTGACGGCTGTTCAAGTACAGGCTCGTCCAGGTGCTCGTTGACGAGCGCGGCGGCTCCATCTACGGCGCCGTCCTCGAGAGGGACCACCAGGCCGCGCAGTCCGACTACATCCCGTGCCGCCCCACCCGCGCACCAGCAACCGTTGTGGCAGTGCGCGACACACTGCTCCGCGCGCCCACGTTCCGCCGCGACGTGCTAGTGACCTGGGGGTCGGGGTTGGGGCTGCCGGCGTCCTGGCCATTGCGTCCGGCGGTGGGAGTCCATAGGTGGCGGGGGCGCAAGGAGGGATGCGGCAGTGGCGGGCATCGAGCGGCGAGCCGGCGACGGTGGGAGTTCATCGGCGTTGGGGCTGCCGGCGACCTAGCCATCGCGTCCAGCCAGTGTAGAAGCTGTGAGGCAGGGGAGGTCGGGAGCGGCTGACTGCGAGGCGGAAGAGGAGGGGATGCGGCGGCGGCGCGCGACTTAATTTTCTTCTTGTCCAATGGGAGCCCAGTAGCTCAATTTAAGTGGGATGGGATGCCTGATCCCACTTATTCCCACTCCCACCTGCAGCCTGAGATAAACTGGACCACGACAGCACTGTCATCATCAGACAGAAATCGGTGAAAATGACCCTCTTCCTTGGTGAAATCATCACAACTCTCCCTCCAGTATATATATTAAAATGTGGCTTATTAATATTATTTTACCGAGCCAGATATAGGGAAGGGAACACAAAGATTAATGTGGACCGCTTAATGAAGTAGTGCTTTGTGTGTTGAGACCAGAACCGAGCAGTGGCCGGTGGGTTAGAGCACAGACCCGTGAGCTCACCCACCCGCGTTCGAGGCGCAGACTCTACATTACAAGCTTTTTCGGACGGAGGGAGTACCTAACAATGTACAGTTAAGGGAGGCATCCCCCTTTAACGACGTCTTTCTATTTGTGTGTTGAAACGAAGCAGGGTGTGAATACAACATCTCAGCTTATATATGGTTACTATAAGGCTTCCAGATCCAGATTTGAAAGCTGGATGACACACAATGAACTGTATAGAATAGTTTTAACTAGTTGTCTAATGGTACCAGATTTTAGCATGTGCTTGCCGATGCCTAACATTAGCACTGCCACTGTGACATGGTCACTACAAATTGTGAAAAGATTTGTCAAGAAATTGTGTCTATGACATGTACACCGCATATGACTAACGAAATGTGGCAGGCCAAGATTGTGGCACTGAACCAACCACATCCTTAAGGAATCGTGGCAAGACTAAGATTAGGTGTGACCTTGGGCTACAAAACCAAGCATGCAAAAATACTTCCTGCAATGTCAGTTTTAACTGGATTCCACACCTTCCTTCAAAACTAGTTCTAATATGGTACATTTCGACACAAAGATGGAACTTGGGTGAAGTATAAACGAAATAAAAAAAAAAACTTTGCAAAACTTTTAATATATAAAGAATATGTAAACCTGAGAATGTAGAGGCTAGACAAGATGCAACAGCCGAAGAAATCTTCAGCAGGTGTAGCAAGGATATATTGAATCCCATATTAACAAACACAAATAGTAGCGGTAGCAGTGGTGCCCCTTCACAGCCTGCACAACCCAAAATATTTAATAAGAGGAATGTGCAACATAACAAACATGCTTAGATGGCTTTACTATTTATAAAAGTAAAATTCAAGACATGTCAAAGAAAATATTACCATGAAAACAATAAATAATCATTACGGGGATTAGAAAATAAATAAATCAACTATGAGCTGATAAAATCCAAGTGTTCCTTTTCAAAATTAGGAAGAAATAAATAAAGAAATGATGGGTTTTCAACTCAAAGAGCTGAATGATACTTGTTATTAAGCGCTAATACAATGTGACGAATTTCAAAAACTGAATGTCGTATGGTAATTAATCGTCGGTGATTAACTTCTTTTCTTAAGAGATATCAGTGATTGATTTAGATCTGCGCTTATCCCCCTAGCAAATATAACATCACAAATAAAGCCAAGTGATCAAGAGACCCAATCAGAAAATTATTGCATGCACCAGGAAGATCAAGGCAGATGTTCCGAAGAGAACTCAAGAGACAGAAAAGATGAGCCTAAAACTTTGGAAAAATTACCAGCAGATAATGATCCCATATTTAGAAAGCAGGCTGCACCATCTCTGATGTATGTTGGTAGTAGATGGAATGGAATACCCCATAACTTTGACAAGAATGGCAGCAAGAGACACATAAAAATAGCCTGAAAAGATAGGTTTATTAATTATGATGGATAGCTTCTGTATGATTCAAGCATGGTAGTTGAAATCAGGACCATACTTGATAAGCAGAGCCATACGAGTTGACAACAAAAAGATCAACTGAACCACCCTGGATAAAAAAAAAGCCGGAATGAGAAAGGCATCTCACAAACACAATGAAGAGATACCAGTTGCCAGTAAGCATGCTTTCATAAAGAGTAAGTTCTACATTTTAGAGAAATTATTGCCAGGTGACAATTATGGGAGAAATGCAGTACCTTCAAATTCTTGGCAGCATCTATAAATATTATCTCCTGCAACAATTACATTTTAGTTGTATCAGGTAAGACCGGTAGCTAAAGAACAGAAATTAGTCAATCGACTGATTAACAGACTTGGTACCTTCAATACAGTGTCAGCAGCTTGCAGAAAGAATGATATTATCATTAGCAGTGGCCACAAAATTCCAGTACTTTGTAGTGAAGCACCAGCACCAGTTCCACTATACATAAAAAAGTAAGGTTCGTGTTAAACTTTGTTCAGATAAAGGTACTGAATATCTTAATCATGCACAATCGTTCCACTTTGACATCACAATATTGCCACAAAATATGTGTACGTAGTTGTAAAGGTAGTCCCTCTGTAAACTAATATAAGATCTTTTAGATCACTTTTACAGAGAGAGTATTTCATAACCCCTTGTGCGATCATCTCTTGCCCAGTGGCAATTTCACACAATCTGTGGGGTCTAAAACATGCCTAACTTTTTATATATATGTAAACAAATATCAAGCAGATTGAAGGGACTGATAGTCTGATACAACAGAGTTTATAGGTCTGAACCGCCACTGTTCCCACACACGCATTGTAATTAAAAACAGAGCAGTAGTGAATATGTCAAAATAATACTGTGCTGAAATATCAAGCAGTTTTTGCCTAACATTCCATGAATGGGATCTTGACACAATCAGCAAATCATAATATTTTTGGACTGTTATCAAAACAAATGTTCCAGCATAGCAATTCAATAGTATACACACATACTCCCTCCGTCCGGTGAAGAGTGTACATTTGGGTTTAAAATTTGTCCACAAAAGAGTGTACTTCTATCTTCCCAATGCAGTTTAAAGTATTTTCTCTCATCACACGGTAATCAAGACCAATAGCATTCTATAAATAGTCTTCTTAATTTCTACATGCACTTAGCTCATTGGAGGTTGGGTAATTAAAGAGGAGAGAGATGGTGGCTTGCACCTTTCCAATGCATTTTTTACTTAACTCCATAATTTGTCCTAAAATTTCTAGATGTACACTCTTCACCGGACGGAGGGAGTATTCGCAAAAAAAATAAAAAATAGTATACACACATGTGTGTGAAGATGTCACGTGTGCTACATTGAGGATTTCTGCATCATACAAGCCATATTGCATACGTTCCAAATATTAACTAATTTCCCATATTTTTTCTTTCCTGGTATTTTACATGCCCATCTCCAAATAATAAAGTTTATTCTCTTTCAGATTTAACAATAACATTCGCTTGTAAGACAGCATAATGAGAAGCAGGACAACGAACTCCTTGGCATGGATAACAGTTGTATAAATATACTCGACTGCCTACTAGGTGCTTGCAAACCAAGAGTGAAATTATTAGAAACATACCTTGCTACAGTTATTACCACACCAACTGTCACTAAAAAGCATCCTGTTATCTCATTAAGTCTATAGTGCCTCTTTAGGAAAATAGCAGACAAAACAAGCTGCCATACAAGATAGGTCTGCAGCAAGGTAGTAAGATAGTTACATAAATGTGATTGCAGGTGATAAAATGAAGACTGTTATATGATTCTACTGATAACTCACCAACCTGTGATAATATTGGTATTGAAGCCCCAGAAAGAATAGCTGCCCCAGCAAAAAGTAAGCAGATAGTACTGTGAGTGTGAGTTCCTTATGTCACATATCAAGTACGTTCTAGAAGTGAAAATCTACAAGAACATGCTGTATTTGATTTTGAGAAGGAAAAAAAAAATTACCTCCAGCAGCCATCCCTGCTGCTGCTGCTAGAGCCTCCAAGAGGCCTATGAGTATAAAAGGTTTCTGTGGTAGCGAAAGCATCTCATCCGTAACAGTCCCAGCTTGATAACGAAAAAACAGGATTGAGAAATAGACAACCACATAGCTGCAAAAGTGAAGAGACCCATGCCGTGTTATTAGCATCCAAGAAATGTTCAATCAGAAGTCTTTTTTTTTTCACGTGTATGTTTCCATTTTATCATGATAGGAATTTGGGGAGCATACAGTGTTAATGTGCAAAAATAACAGTGGTGAAATGAATATGATGGTTATGCAATAACGAGCAAAAGGCATAAACCCCCTCATGAGACCAACCGCACACCGCCAAGTTTTCGGCCCATGGAGAAGCAGCAAAAGGGCTTGTATTTGGACTCCGCACAACCTCCCAAATCTTGTCAGCACAGAAACCCGCCATCTAACTAAACAGGCTCATTTTTTTTCTCAAACCAAAGCAATTTTATTTTGGGTTTCTTCAGGCTGCAGTCATTCGTTTTGGCCTGGCCGTCGCCACAGTTTGGTGGTTTGTATTTTGCCTTCTCCGCGTTCTCCTCAAACTAATACGACAATGACACGCTCTCGATGCGTGTCCAAGAAAAACAGAAGGCCATGTTATTCTGTGGCAAGTGGTACACCCTGTGTGAGTGTGACACTAGCAGGCAAAAATACCAGCATTTCTGCAGCGAATGAGTAAATGACATCTGTGCGAGATATTTCTAGTGGGCTCCAACAATCATTTTCCGAATTACATTCGGGTTTCCAAAACTGCTACCCGATGTAGTGCTCGGGTTTTTCAGGTTCGGGTTTGGGTTTTAGGTATCAGGTTGTATGCAGTTATTATGCCCAGCCTGCATTGACCCGGGCCCCATGGGCAGCAAGTCGCACGCGGAAAACAGGGCCAGTGGAATCCAAATTTGCGGTGCAGTACCATTTGGATGTTGGCTATCAGAAAAAATGTCCAGCTCAGGCGTCCACTAGATACCAGAAGGGAAAGTAAAGAAGCACAGCCGTACCCAGCAGCAGCAACCATGTCCAGATATGAGTAATAACAACGAACCACCAGGAAATATCTCGGCCCGGTACGCTCACAGACACGTGGGCCCCGCACGCCACGGGCCGAAGAGGAAAAATGATTCGCGACACGACAGCTCGCGTGTCGATCGATCGTGGTGGCTGGAATCTCCCCGCTGCTCGAAGCGGAACCACCCTCGACTGGATCGGCGGCGGCGGCGGCGGCGGCGGGAAGCGGAGCGAGGGTGGGCTCTGAGAAATCACTCAATGGATGCTGGAGCGGCGGAGGGAGGGAGCAGAGGGCGTACCCGAACGTGGCGAACTGCGCGAGGAAGAAGGGGTACTGGCGGAGCGGCACGAGGGCGAGCTTGTAGAGGACGCGGTTCGCCGTGCCCGTGGCGACGACGGCGGCCGTGGCCAGGGCCACGTCCATCCCGACGCTCCTGCCCCCCACCCCGACCCCGGCCCCGGCGGCGCTCGTCCCCGCCACCTGCCCCGCCGCCGCGCACGCCGTCGCCGCCTCCTTCCCCCTGCCGCTCCCCCTGCTCCACGGCGCGACACCCGCCTCCGCCCACGCCGCGGCCGCGATGTTCCGCCGCGCGTGCGCCCTCAGAGTCACCCGCGCCTCCCTCCTCGGCATCCC
This sequence comes from Thinopyrum elongatum, assembly GCA_011799875.1. Taxonomy (NCBI): domain Eukaryota; kingdom Viridiplantae; phylum Streptophyta; class Magnoliopsida; order Poales; family Poaceae; genus Thinopyrum; species Thinopyrum elongatum. The sequence goes on from CM022299.1 coordinate 621,518,197, forward strand.
CAGCACCGCCGCCGCCGCGGCTCCATTGGCGGCGCGCCCCGCCGGGAGACACCGCAGCGGCTGCCGCGCCGTGGACACGCGCGACGACGACGACGACGACGCCATCGCCGGGAATCGGACCTCGGTGCTCTGCTCCGATGTGCGTAGGCAGTAGACTAAGAATTAGTAGTGGTTGGTGGGATCGAGAGGAGGGAGGAAGATTCGTCCTGCTGCTGCTGCTAGCAGTTGCTCTGTTTCGCTTGGCCTCTGCCTCGCTCGGCCGCCTATTTGATTTGCTCGGTGGGCTGGACCACGGCTATGGAAGGCTATTGGAGGGGGAATCGAAAAGGCAACTAGTTTTTGCCGTGCGGTGTTTCATTCTGGTTTGGGAATTTCTTCGGTATATTTTCGTGCAAGCCTGCGTTCAATTCCAGCACGTGGAGTGGAGCATGGATGCCATAGATTTTCTTTCCTTCCTAGAATGGAACTATGGGATTCGAAAACACGCCGAACTCTCCCTCCTCCTCCCGGCGACACCAGAAACCCTAGTCGAGAGGGCCGACATCCCCTTCTCCCTTCGAAGCGCTCCGGGGAAGGGGGTGGCGGGCCGTTTCGTCGGTTCGCAAAGCATGGCGACTCAGGTGCCGTTGTGTTTGATACCGCTCGCAGCCAAATTTGGCGCATAGATCAACGCAAAGTGTCGCCCATGTGAACTTCAAGCCAACAATCTGCAGTGCCAGAAAAATGCAGCGTAGCAACATGGACCCAAAGATCCGGTTGCACACCGTACGCATCAAAGTAGTTCGCACATCTAGTCTTCCGAAATTGAGGGTTCTCGCCCTCGAACCGTGGGAGATAGAGTTTGAGAAGGGCCCAGTTGGAGTGCGGAGAGTGTGGTGATATGTGCTCCAATTCTCTACCCGGATCTACGTGAGGAGCAATAGGGAGTTCGAGAGGGGAGATTTGGTAGACACCTTTGAACTGAGGCGGCGTCAGGGTGGTGACCACCCACTACTAGAAAAAGGGCTATAGCTAATATAGACATTAGTGACGCACTATGTATGTGGTGCGCCACTGCCAAATAGCAGTGACGCACCACATATGAGTGCGCCACTAATGTTTATATTACTAATGGCGCACCTTGTGTGTGGTGCGCCACTACTAACAATTTTTTTTTTAATTTTTTTTTTCAAAACTAGTAATGGCGCACCACACACCAGGTGCGCCATTAGTAAACCTGGTTACCAATGGCGCATTCTTAGGAGGTGCGCCATTGGTAACCTGAGAGCAGCTAGATATTTTTGACAGCCACCTACCACACTCACTTTCCCCACTTCATTCTCTCCACCTCTACCAAGCTTGGTCTCGGCTGCCTCCTCCTCCTCACCTCATTTGCACCATAGATTCACCCAAATTAAGTGGTTAAATTTCCTTTTTTTGATAGGTAGGTAAGGGGAAAGCTTTCTTTATGTTCTAGATCTACTTTTTTCTCCCTCCAACAACGTACACACTTTTTATAGCCTAGATCTACGTATGTTTGTGGTGTTGCATATGTTTGTGTTTGCAGGTACCGGTATTTGAAATGCGATAGTTGCCAATATTTTGCCGGAATGTTGATTCATTTCCGTTTCGGCGAGAATTTGGCACTATGCATTCTTTTTGGTCCTATTTTTAGGCAAAGTCATGCCAAATTTTTTTTTGGTTCTAAAATATCGTTTTTCTCTACCCCGCAGGCGACCATGGTTCGCACGATGACCGAAGGCATCGTGAATAGGTTTTTGAGCTCCGCGAAGACCGAGATGCTTCAAAAGAACGAGACGGAGATAAGATGTCCGTGTCGAAGATGCAAGCTGAAGAGCCTTATGGACCCGGATTCCAGACAGGTGCGGGACCACCTGCTCTTGCGTGGTTTCATGGATGGCTATCGGTGGCAAGGTGATGAAGATGATTATGAAGTCGTCCATGGGGGCCGGGCAAGAAATAAGGAAGGGCAGCAAGACAATAGCGGCGAGAGCGGGCGAGAAGACGAAGAATCTCCAGGACATGATCACGAAGTAGATGCAGGACACAGTCATCATGTAGAAGATGCCGGACATGATGATGAGGAAGATCAAGACGAAGGGCATGATCATGAAGATGAAGATGCCGGAGCAGACGACGATGGACCATCGATGGGCTGGGTGCAGGACCCTCATATTCAAGAGCTGCTTCTCAAGCAGACGGGTAACGCAAGAGCTGCCGCCCGAGAGAAAGCCAAGCTGGATCAACTGGAGATAGACGCGGTTACTCCATTGTATGAAGGATGCAGGCCCGAGGATACCCGCCTGAAAGTAACGCTCATGGCTCTGGAGATGAAGGTAAAACACAAAATGACCGATGCATGCTTCGACGAGAACATGTCATTCTGGCACGAACGTCTTCCCAAGGGGAACAAGTGCCCGACCAGTTTCAAGGAGGCGAAGAAAATCGTGTGTCCTCTGGATTTACTGCACGTGAAATACCATGTGTGCATGAACGATTGCATCATTTATCGGGACGAGAACGCGGAGTCTATCATATGTCCGGTGTGCGGCGTCACTCGATACAAGAAGAGGAAGAAAGCTCCTCGAAAAGTGGTGTGGTACTTTCCGATCACTCCTCGTCTGCAGCGGTATTTCGCGGACCCTAAGCTAGCAAAGCTCCTGCTTTGGCACGCGGATAGGAAGGAGAAGAAGCGAGAAGATGACGGAAATGATCCGGAGATAAATAAAAAAGACAAGATGCTGAGTCACCCTAAGGATGCGAGCCAGTGGCAAGCGTTGAACTTCGGACACCCAGAATTTAGGGACGATCCAAGGAACATCGTGCTGGGCGCGAGCACCGATGGAGTCAATCCGTTTGGCAGCCAGAGAAGCACACATAGCACCTGGCCTTTGTTTGTGTGGATGTACAACCTTCCCCTCTGGATGTGCATGAAGAGGAAGTACATTCACATGAGTATGCTAATTGAAGGGCCGAAACAACCAGGGAACGACATCAATCTGTATCTGGGGCTGCTGAAAGAGGAGCTAGACACGCTGTGGAAAACGCCAGCCAATACGTGGGACGCCGCAGCGAAAGAATATTTCCCTTTTGAGAGCCGCACTGCTCGCGACGGTGCACGACTATCTCGGTTACGGATATGTCGCGGGGCAGGTGGTCCATGGATTTTGTGCATGCATCAGGTGCATGGATGACACAACGTATCGCCAGCTAGATAGAGATCCCGGGTCTTCGAAAACCGTGTTCATGGGACATCGAAGGTGGCTTCGCGACGATGACGCATGGAGAAAATGCAAGGATCTGTTCGATGGTGAAACCGAACCCCGAAGACGCCCGCGTACGAGGAGCGGCGAGGAAATAGACGAACTGTTGAAAAATTGGAAAGAGTGCCCACCGCCGGGAAAGAAGCGAAAGGCGCCAGAGCCGCTGCTGAAGGTATGGAAAACGAGGTCTGTTTTCTGGGACTTGCCGTACTGGAAGATCCTCCGTGTGCCTCACAGCCTTGATGTCATGCATATCACGAAGAACGTGTGCGAGAGTCTGCTTGGTACCCTGCTCAACATGCTAGAGAGGACCAAAGATGGGCCGAAAGCAAGGGCAGACTTGCAATCAATGGGCATCAGGGAGGAGCTTCACGCAAAACGCCCTAATGATGATGATGATGAGGCAAAGGACACGGAAAGTCGTCGCAAAGGCAAAAAGGCCAAGAAGATCGAATATGACTGCCTGTCGGTGTAGTGAACAGGGGGTGTTCATTACCCCTGGACACGCACCGGCGAGTTGCAGCCCCCAGGCGGGAAGGGCATGGCAGGGGAGCGAGCCTTCCTGGGAGAAGACAACTGGGAACAAGCACAAGACTATCCAAAAAGCATTCGAGTCAATAATTGGAAGGCAGAAGACCAAAGGCCGAAGTCCCAGCAAGATTCTTGCTGGTGAGCCCTGGCAAGATTCTTGCTGGTGAGTCCCGGCAAGATTCTTGCTGGTGAGCCCCGGCAAGATTCTTGCTGATGAGCCCCGGCAAGATGATCCCGACAAGCTTGGTCCCGGCAAGATGACCCCGCCAAGCTGCCACCGCTCCAGTGCAGCGACCAAACCTGTCAGATGGGTTTTGTCCTCCTGGATGCGTGTCAAGGCACCAACGGCGGGTGGGTATAAGCGGTGCTGATGGGACGGCCCCTTTTTCCATCCCCAAGAAGCTAAGGGACACCTAGACAGAGCATTTAATGCGCTTGTCCTGAGCCGTCAATGATAAGCATGTAAATGATGTAGCAACTTTCCACCTCATGTAAACCCTGTAGCTACTTTACACCTCAATGTATGTACATTTTGCCAATGTGGTGACCCCTTTGAGCATATAAAAGGAGGCCCAAGGCAACTGCTACAGAGGAGAGGAGAACTTCTGGCCCATTCTGCATGCGTAGCTGCTCTTTGAACGTACTGTTCATTGCGAGCGCTCCTGAAGGCTGGGCTCAAGAACATCAATAAGAACACAAAGCAGGAGTAGGGTTTTACGCTGATCAGCGGCCCGAACCTGGGTAAAAAACCTCACGCGTCGATCACTGGTTCTGCTCTTTGCGTATACCTCTCCCCCCGCCGAATCGTAAAGGGATCTCTCGGGATCCCATAGGTGTCGTGCCCCGACATCTTTGGCGCGCCAGGTAGGGGGATCGAGGTTGCGCGAACCTGATCCAGCGGACGGCGCGTCAGCTTCATCGTCCATGGCGACTTCGCTCCACATACAGAAAGCTAAGTTCTAAAACTTTAATGCTTTTTGCTGATTTGATTTTATCCATGATGATGTTCTTTGCACATAACCTGTGCGCAAAGGAGCACTCTTGAGACATTCTGCGCTCCGGGTTGTTCGGGTCTGCCTAGCAACACCTGTGCAACCGCGTTTGTTCTTGGAGTGTGAAGCTCTCGAGGAGGCGGCGTCCTCGATAGGCTGCTAACTAGGATCCATTCCTAAGCGCCATTGACTAGGACGTGCGCGATCGAGATGCATTCCGGCAAGCGTAGGGGACATCTGTGCAAAAACAAAAACATGTGGAGAAGAGCTCTAAATAAAGTTACGCACAAGTTAAAATGCTTTTAAGATGCTAATTAACTTGTCGTATTTAAACGCAGTTGTGGCCCGGGGGCTGGCAGCGTCCTCTGGACCAATCTTCTCGACGTCGAGAACGATGAAGTTCTCCGCCATAAGCCTTCCTGGCAACAAGCTTGCCGGAAGCCAGCGTCGAGAACGACGAAATCCTCCGTCATGAACTTTCCCGGCAACTCCTTGCCGGAAGCTAGCGTCGAGAATATCAAAGTTCTCCGCTAAAGTCAAAAGTTTCCCGACAACCACCCTTTGAGCAAAAAAATAAGCTCGGGGGCTGGCAGCGCCCTCGCAAGAAAAGCTAAGTTGCCAAGATTTATTACATTCATTTTGCTACCCTCACTTGCTTCTTATACCTACATGCGAAGGAGCCCTCTCAGGGCTAATTGCGCCCCTAGTTGTCTCGAGTCCGCTCGACAATTTAGGTGGCTGCATAGGCACCGAGGAGGTAAACCTTTCCGGGAGGCGGCGTTCCCGGCAAGTTGCTTAGGACCCGTTCCTCAAGCACTGCCGACTGGAGCATGCGCACCGGAAAGCTTTCCGGCGAGCGTGGGTCGCCTTGATTAATTCTTTGTCCTTGTACATCAACCTGCACGCGGAGGAACCTTGTCGTGGTTAGCCCGCGCTCTAGCTTCACCTCGAGTCCGCTTGGCAAGCTTAGCAGCTGCGTTCTGGCCCGACAAGTCGCCTTGCCGGCGGCGACGTTTCCAGCAGGCTGCTAAAGACCCGCATCTAGCGCTCGCGGCAAACGTGCGCACCGGCAAGGTTTCCAGACAGTGTAGGGACTAAAATAAGTGCAAGGACTGAATTAATCAAGGGGGAAGCATACATTCATTCAGCATAAAGTAACATGCATTGCATGCATAAAGATTGATTTAACTAAGATAAATTGCTTCTTTATATGCGCCATTGCAGCAACAGGCCGGCAAGACAGCAGTGAGACAATCGCGGTAGACGGCTACGGCAGCAGGGGTGACTATATGGATCGAGCACCGCACCCGCAGTACCCTATATGGGGAAAGCTCGGGGACTGGCTCCTCGTCGCACAGTGTGGCGCTTCCTTTTGGGCACACGACTCCTGTTGCCGTCCTGCTCTGTCTGCCCACGCTGCCGGCAAGCCCAAGGCCCGGCAAACCGCAAGCTCTCTTGCGTCATCACCAGCATGCAGTTAAAAGTCAAGAGTAATGGTTACTTCTCGCCGCGCGTGAACCGATGCATGTTTTTGGGCCTAGCCCAGACAAACACTGTGCGCGTTTGTCCGGCCCAGGCCCGGGGGCTCCTGTCAGTGTAGTGAACAGGGGGTGTTCATTACCCCTGGACACGCACCGGCGAGTTGCATCCCCCAGGCGGGAAGGGCATGGCAGGGGAGCGAGCCTTCCTGGGAGAAGACAACTGGGAACAAGCACAAGACTATCCAAAAAGCATTCGAGTCAATAATTGGAAGGCAAAAGACCAAAGGCCGAAGCCCCAGCAAGATTCTTGCTGGTGAGCCCCCGCAAGATTCTTGCTGGTGACTCCTGGCAAGATTCTTGCTGGTGAGCCCCGGCAAGATTCTTGCTGGTGAGGCCCGGCAAGATTTTTGCTGGTGAGCCCCGGCAAGATTCTTGCTGGTGAGCCCCGGCAAGATTCTTGCTGATGAGCCCCGGCAAGATGATCCCGACAAGCTTGGTCCCGGCAAGATGACCCCGCCAAGCTGCCACCGCTCCAGTGCAGCGACCAAACCTGTCAGATGGGTTTTGTCCTCCTGGATGCGTGTCAAGGCACCAACGGCGGGTGGGTATAAGCGGTGCTGATGGGACGGCCCCTTTTTCCATCCCCAAGAAGCTAAGGGACACCTAGACAGAGCATTTAATGCGCTTGTCCTGAGCCGTCAGTGATAAGCATGTAAATGATGTAGCAACTTTCCACCTCATGTAAACCCTGTAGCTACTTTACACCTCAATGTATGTACATTTTGCCAATGTGGTGACCCCTTTGAGCATATAAAAGGAGGCCCAAGGCAACTGCTACAGAGGAGAGGAGAACTTCTGGCCCATTCTGCATGCGTAGCTGCTCTTTGAACATACTGTTCATTGCGAGCGCTCCTGAAGGCTGGGCTCAAGAACATCAATAAGAACACAAAGCAGGAGTAGGGTTTTACGCTGATCAGCGGCCCGAACCTGGGTAAAAAACCTCACGCGTCGATCACTAGTTCTGCTCTTTGCGTATACCTCTCCCCCCGCCGAATCGTAAAGGGATCTCTCGGGATCCCATAGGTGTCGTGCCCCGACATCTTTGGCGCGCCAGGTAGGGGGATCGAGGTTGCGCGAACCTGATCCAGCGGTCGGCGCGTCAGCTTCATCGTCCATGGCGACTTCGCTCCACATACAGAAAGCTAAGTTCTAAAACTTTAATGCTTTTTGCTGATTTGATTTTATCCATGATGATGTTCTTTGCACATAACCTGTGCGCAAAGGAGCACTCTTGAGACATTCTGCGCTCCGGGTTGTTCGGGTCTGCCTAGCAACACCTGTGCAACCGCGTTTGTTCTTGGAGTGTGAAGCTCTCGAGGAGGCGGCGTCCTCGATAGGCTGCTAACTAGGATCCATTCCTAAGCGCCATTGACTAGGACGTGCGCGATCGAGATGCATTCCGGCAAGCGTAGGGGACATCTGTGCAAAAACAAAAACATGTGGAGAAGAGCTCTAAATAAAGTTACGCACAAGTTAAAATACTTTTAAGATGCTAATTAACTTGTCGTATTTAAACGCAGTTGTGGCCCGGGGGCTGGCAGCGTCCTCTGGACCAATCTTCTCGACGTCGAGAACGATGAAGTTCTCCGCCATAAGCCTTCCTGGCAACAAGCTTGCCGGAAGCCAGCGTCGAGAACGACGAAGTCCTCCGTCATGAACTTTCCCGGCAACTCCTTGCCGGAAGCTAGCGTCGAGAATATCAAAGTTCTCCGCTAAAGTCAAAAGTTTCCCGACAACCACCCTTTGAGCAAAAAAATATGCTCGGGGGCTGGCAGCGCCCTCGCAAGAAAAGCTAAGTTGCCAAGATTTATTACATTCATTTTGCTACCCTCACTTGCTTCTTATACCTACACGCGAAGGAGCCCTCTCGGGGCTAATTGCGCCCCTAGTTGTCTCGAGTCCTCTCGACAATTTAGGTGGCTGCATAGGCACCGAGGAGGTAAACCTTTCCGGGAGGCGGCGTTCCCGGCAAGTTGCTTAGGACTCGTTCCTCAAGCACTGCCGACTGGAGCATGCGCACCGGAAAGCTTTCCGGCGAGCGTGGGTCGCCTTGATTAATTCTTTGTCCTTGTACATCAACCTGCACGCGGAGGAACCTTGTCGTGGTTAGCCCGCGCTCTAGCTTCACCTCGAGTCCGCTCGGCAAGCTTAGCAGCTGCGTTCTGGCCCGGCAAGTCGTCTTGCCGGTGGCGGCGTTTCCAGCAGGCTGCTAAAGACCCGCATCTAGCGCTCGCGGCAAACGTGCGCACCGGCAAGGTTTCCAGACAGCGTAGGGACTAAAATAAGTGCAAGGACTGAATTAATCAAGGGGGAAACATACATTCATTCAGCATAAAGTAACATGCATTGCATGCATAAAGATTGATTTAACTAAGATAAATTGCTTCTTTATATGCGCCATTGCAGCAACAGGCCGGCAAGACGGCAGTGAGACAATCGCGGTAGACGGCTGCGGCAGCAGGGTGACTATATGGATCGAGCACCGCACCCGCAGTACCCTATATGGGGAAAGCTCGGGGACTGGCTCCTCGTCGCACAGTGTGGCGCTTCCTTTTGGGCACACGACTCCTGTTGCCGTCCTGCTCTGTCTGCCCACGCTGCCGGCAAGCCCAAGGCCCGGCAAACCGCAAGCTCTCTTGCGTCATCACCAGCATGCAGTTAAAAGTCAAGAGTAATGGTTACTTCTCGCCGCGCGTGAACCGGTGCATGTTTTTGGGCCTAGCCCAGACAAACACTGTGCGCGTTTGTCCGGCCCAGGCCCGGGGGCTCCTGTCAGTGTAGTGAACAGGGGGTGTTCATTACCCCTGGACACGCACCGGCGAGTTGCATCCCCCAGGCGGGAAGGGCATGGCAGGGGAGCGAGCCTTCCTGGGAGAAGACAACTGGGACCAAGCACAAGACTATCCAAAAAGCATTCGAGTCAATAATTGGAAGGCAGAAGACCAAAGGCCGAAGCCCCAGCAAGATTCTTGCTGGTGAGCCCCGGCAAGATTCTTGCTGGTGAGGCCCGGCAAGATTTTTGCTGGTGAGCCCCGGCAAGATTCTTGCTGGTGAGCCCCGGCAAGATGATCCCGACAAGCTTGGTCCCGGCAAGATGACCCCGCCAAGCTGCCACCGCTCCAGTGCAGCGACCAAACCTGTCAGATGGGTTTTGTCCTCCTGGATGCGTGTCAAGGCACCAACGGCGGGTGGGTATAAGCGGTGCTGATGGGACAGCCCCTTTTTCCATCCCCAAGAAGCTAAGGGACACCTAGACAGAGCATTTAATGCGCTTGTCCTGAGCCATCAGTGATAAGCATGTAAATGATGTAGCAACTTTCCACCTCATGTAAACCCTGTAGCTACTTTACACCTCAATGTATGTACATTTTGCCAATGTGGTGACCCCTTTGAGCATATAAAAGGAGGCCCAAGGCAACTGCTACAGAGGAGAGGAGAACTTCTGGCCCATTCTGCATGCGTAGCTGCTCTTTGAACGTACTGTTCATTGCGAGCGCTCCTGAAGGCTGGGCTCAAGAACATCAATAAGAACACAAAGCAGGAGTAGGGTTTTACGCTGATCAGCGGCCCGAACCTGGGTAAAAAACCTCACGCGTCGATCACTGGTTCTGCTCTTTGCGTATACCTCTCCCCCCGCCGAATCGTAAAGGGATCTCTCGGGATCCCATAGGTGTCGTGCCCCGACACTGCCCTCCCGCGTGCTTCACTCTAAGTCAGGAGGAGATCGAGCAGTTTTTCACCTGCCTCGTAGGAGTAAAACTTCCTTACGGTTACGCGGGGAAGATAAGCAGATACCTAGACTCAGTGAAGCAGAAGTTCAGCGGGATGAAGTCTCACGACTGTCACGTGCTGATGACGCAGATACTTCCAGTTGCAATCCGTGGGATCATGGACGCGCACGTCCGTGAAACGCTATTTGGCCTATGCAACTTTTTCGACGTCATCTCTCGGAAGTCAGTTGGCGTGAGGCAACTCAGAAGGCTACAGGAAAAGATCGTGGTGATACTATGCGAGCTTGAGATCTACTTCCCGCCCGCATTCTTCGACGTTATGGTGCATCTGCTGGTCCATATCGTGGAGGATATCATCCAACTCGGGCCGACGTTCCTGCACAGCATGATGTCGTTCGAAAGGATGAATGGTGTCATCAAAGGATACGTTCGCAACAGGGCACGTCCAGATGGAAGCATAGCCAAGGGCTTTCTGACCGAAGAGTGCATCTCCTATTGCACGAATTATCTAGGCATCGAGAACCCCGTTGGTCTGCCCGTCAACAGGCACCTCGGCAGGCTCGCTGGATGGGGTCACCGCGAGGGTCGCCGCGAAATGCATGTCGACTTCAAGGGTCGACTCGCCGACTTTGAAAGAGCAAACCTAGTCGCGCTACAACACATAGACATGGTCGATCCTTGGGTGGTAGAGCACAAAACCTTTATTGAGAAGACGTACAATGACCGAGGCCAACAGAGGACGGACGGAGATATAATCAAAGAGCACAACTCATGTTTCACGCGTTGGTTCAAGGAGAAGCTTCTGTCGTACCCTTTACATGAGGATTCTTCCGCGGAAGAAAAACTCATATTCGCCTTGTCACAGGGCGCCGAGCACAACCTGATGACCTATGAGGCGTACGATATCAACGGCTACACATTCTACGCTGAGGAAAAGGACATGAAGAGCGATTATCAGAACTCTGGGGTAACGATGGAATCCTACACCGGTAACGACAAAGGACAGATACTACGGAAGGATCGAGGAGATCTGGGAGCTGAGCTACGCTGGAGAGAAGGTCCTGATGTTCCGTGTCAGATGGGCCAAGAGCGTCCTAAAAGAAGACCGGTATTTCACCACCATGGTTATACCCGAAGCCAAATCCAAGACCGCGGGCGCAAACGTCACCGCGAAAAATGAGCCATGGGTACTGGCTTCCCAAGTGGACCAATGCTTCTTCATTACCGACCCGTCAAAGCCCAGTCGTGTTGTCGTGAGGAGAGGCAAAAGGAACATCATCGGAATGGATGGAGTCGCCAATGAGCAAGACTTCGACAAGTACGGCGACCCGAAGATGGAAGATGACGACGACGATGAAGTACCATACACCACAAGAAGAAGCAGGACCACCCTACCTAAAGGACGTCCGTTCAAGAGAAGAACTCCATTTGCGAAAAAGAAGGGCAAGAAGATTGTGAAAAGATAGCTAAGATCGAATCACGACGTGTCGGCCGCGTGTGTGTGTGTCAGTGGCAAGCTCAATTATTACATGCAACTAAATTATTACATGTATCACTTGATTTCAACCATGTCATCTAATTCTAAATCTTTGCACAATGGTTTTATCACTCCATTTGCATTTTCCTTTTCTTTTATCTCAAATCTTAAATTATTACATGCAACTAAAAATCCAAAAAAATAAAAAAAAAGTTAGTAATGGCGCACCAGGAGAAGGTGCGCCATTGCTATCACGGTGTTTACGGCGCACCCCTAAAAGGTGTGCCATTGATATACCCCTTTTTATGGCGCACCCCTAAAAGGTGCGCCATTGCTAACCCTCCCCTAGTAATATCTAAGACCCAACCGCCCCCTCACCCTCATTTCCATTTCCAGCAGCTCGACGAGCGCGCTGCGGCGGCGGCGGCGGAACCCCGGCGGCGACGGCGACCCAGGTAAGCTTCTACGCATCCCCGCACCCTCGCTCCTCCCCGCGCCTCCTCGTGCTCCTTCCTCCCTCCCTCCCACCAGCGGCCCCCTCCCATGACGCGCGCCCCCCTCCGTCCCCATCCCTCGCCCCATGGCGGCCCCTCCCGCCTCATTCCGTCCACCCGTGGCGCCACCTCTAGCGCCACCTCCTCTCCGCCGTGGCTCCTCTCGCTGCTCTTCCTCTCTCCCCCCTCTGAACCCTAGAACGGCACGGTCAGCATGGCCCCTAATCCTAACTGAAGCATGGGGTGCGCGTTTGCTCCTCGTTCAGGGGCGCATAGCGTGGGGAATAGGAGGACTCGCCGGCCGATACCCACGATCCCACCGAAACCCAATCGCATCGCAACTTCATAAGTCGCCGACCAGAAACAAGGCGGCGGGGAGGTGATCACCGACAGCAGTAGGATAACAGGGCGGGGGCAACATGAGCAGTTGCCGCCAGAGCGGCATGTGGCCACAGCGCCACGGCCGCCTACATAGTCTAGGGCTAGCATTTCTCTTCAGGTCGCTCCTTGCCTCCTCTTTTCATTGCAGTTCTGAATACCAGCTTTGTTCATATGACTGTTTTGCCATTTCAGAATTGTGATAACGATCCATTAGTAGTAAGCGTAGATAGAAATTGATTCAGTGTAATTGGAGAATTGATTCAGCGTCAGGCCTCAGGCCTCTCTCATGGCATGTGACGATAGACACTGTGTCAACCATCAGGCCTCTCTCATGGCATGCCACGATGGCCACTGTGCCGTTGCTGAAATGTTGACAAATAGTTACCCCTTTCTCCTGAAATGTTGATTAATTTCCGTTTCGGTTGAGAATGGGGCACTCCTAGGTCAAGAAAATTAGCAAAGGTCATGCCCAATTTTCTTGACCTAGAAGGTGCCCGATTCTCAACCGAAGCCACCGTCTTACAATTAATCATTCTAGCCTTTTTTCCTATTTAGAGCGAACATGGCCGACAATGATGAGGCCGGCGGTTCGGGCAAGTCATTCTGGGAGCTGTCCCAGGAGATGGAGGAAGAACCTCACTGCTATGAGGACGCCGCGGAAGACACCGATCCCGACTACACAACCCCTAGTGGCGTCGGGGATGACACCACTGATGGTGCCGCCGGGGATGCCACCACTGATGATGGCAGCGCACGCACAGATGGCAGCCAACCGAAGAGGCAACGGAAGGACCGGCGCCCGAACATGCTCGGCACCGTCAAGGAGGAATTTACTGAAGTGTCCTCCAGTGGGCATCCAACGGCGCCCAAAGAATTAGTCAGTGGGTATGCGGGACAACTCGGGTGCATTCTCCGGAGCATCGTCTCGATCAACACCGAGAACCTAAGGCATCGTGACCGAGGGAATTTGCGCAACCTCCTCTTCACGAAGCTGCACGAACGATACAAGTTCCCCGGTGACTTCGCAAACACACGCCTCTCAGGGAATAAAGTGAACAGTGCCGCCCTCACGAAGGTGAGCACGGCCCTGGCTACTTGGAGAGCCGTGGTGAAGAGAAGGATTCTAAGTGGTGATAATTATGAGAAGATCAAGGAGACAAATCCTTCGATCAGCGAAGCTGACTACCTGGAGTTCAAGATCAAGTGCGAGAGCAACGCATCCACGGAATCAAGTCAGTGGGGGAAAGATATGCGGGACTTGAACTTAGGGGTCCACAAACTCGGTCCCGGCGGTTACAGAGTGGCGGAACCTATATGGGACAAGGAGGACGCGGAGCGTGCCGAGCAAGGCCTACCGCCCCTCTTCGATAAATACCATGAAAAGCAGACCAGGAACTATGTCAGGGCCCGGTACAAGGTGGACCCGGTAACAAAGGAGCTTACCACGGATCCGAAGGTGAAGGCGCTTGAGCTTGTTCTGGTAAGGAATACACCCCCGCGTAATTAGCTCCATATGGTTGCATTCTAATTAATGAAGCCAATTTTCTAAATGGTTCACGTTCCTTCCGCAGGAAACTGAAAGCAGTAGCGCGGGGTCTCAGAGCTCCCCGTCTGCCCCTTGGGACACCACTTTAAATAGGGCGTTGAACGTAATGACACACAAGGATAAGTTCAGTAAGCCGTCGTCAGCTGGTCGTGTGGCCGGCAAAGGCTTGTCCACGAAATGGTCGGAATACTATAAGGCTGGGCGAAAGGAGAGAAAGACCAGCTCGGAAAGCCAGGAGCACGAGGTTAAAGAACTCAAGGCACAAGTGGCGCGGATTCCGGAGATAGTCCAAGAGCAAGTGCGAGACCAACTGGGAGCGACGATCACCGCCATTATGCCTACCTTGCTTGAGGGGCTGCAGGCGTGGATTGCGGGCGGCCAACTGGGGCCGCCCCCGATTCCCAGCTTCACGGGCAGCAACTCGCACAACGCGCCGGCATTGGTGTCTCCGGCGTCGGCGCCGGCATTGGAGCTTAATGCACCCGGGTGTGGGAAGAATACACCGGCCGGCACCTCAGCAGCAAGCGGCCCCTCCGTCACTTGCACGCCCGCCGTTGGCGGTGCCTCGACATTAGCCGAGCTCGACGCCATCACGGTAACTAAGCCTCGGCCGATGACTTCATCTCCTTGTCTTTGACTGGGCATCCCTGACGCCCTACATGTTTTCGCAGGGCGCCGCCGACGTTCCATGCACTCTCCTGCACTTCATGGACGGCGGGTTGATCGATGTCGCCAAGGCCAAAATCATTCAACCGGGCAACCGCGTGTTCCACGGTAATCCGATGCAACCCACCGTGTATAGGGTTCAACTGGTTCGGGTGCTGCGGGGCTGCGACGACTTGTTACCTCCGTTTCGACCCCCTGGGGCCGACGAAGATGATGTGATGACCCTCAGCGCCTGCTTAAGCTGGTCCATGCTTTGGCCGAAGAGCCAGATTCGTTTGGGGGAGGGGGACACCACCCCACAGACAACACCGCCAGTCGTGCCGGCGCCAAGCCATGGCAAGACCGCTGCAACGCTACCGCTGTCAGCTGATCCGGACATGCATATGGCATAGGATCCGGACGACGACGACGGTACATTTTCCAACGTCGATAAGTACTTCAACGAACATGGGTACGGTGACGAATTCTTGGGGCCTCCTTCTCAAGAACCCAACCCTGCAAAAGACGATCGCGATCTAGCTGGTACCACGGAGAAACCCAATTGCAACAGGCGTCGTCTGGCATTCAGTTCTCAGGAGACGCCTCTAGCTGCCGCCTTCACCGAGACTCAAATAGCCGAGGTGCGAAATATTATCAGCCCCAACACACTCAAGAAGGTGGTCTCTGAGCAGAACTCGATCCCATTACAGCAGAAGAAGCAGAAGGGACGGAAAAGAAAAAATAACAAGGGTGCGAGCCAGCCGGCACCGAGTACGATCCGTGCTTAGGACGGGCCACCAATACCTAAGGATATCTCGAGGAGGGTGCATGTGGCGGGTAGGCCGATGCTACCGACTAATCTGCTCAATGCTGCAACCGGTGCTATGCGGAGTCTGCATGACAGTGTTCTTTCTATGGAGAAGCGGCGTCTCTCCAAGAATGATGTGACATACCCGGTTTTCGTGGCCAAGGTGCCAGAGGGCAAGGACTTTGTCGATAGCACCATCGGGCGTATGATCGTCCTGCGGTTTGATGACATCTTCGCTATGTTTAACCTTCATCCGCTGCACTACACCTTCATTCGGCTATTTTCGCTCAGTATGGAGATGCGGATCATTAGAGACAAGACCCCGGACATCGTGATAGTCGACCCCTTCTACATGCGTGCCAAGATCTTGGGCAGCGCTGGGGACCGACAAGTCACGAGTTCATACCTCGAAGGCGTCATTCTGGCGAACCCAGATAAGGATAACTTCCTCGTGCCTTACTTTTCTGAGTAAGTCATCCCCTCACCGCCCCGTAACATATGATTTCTTAGATTTCGATCGTTCTTTTTTTTTCTAACATTCCGTGTTTTGTGCAGTGACACACATTGCACACTCATCCTCTTAAGCCCGAAATATTCCATGGCAACGTATTTCGACTCGGACCGTCAGTCGAAGAAAGACTACACAAATATGAAGAAAGTTCTTGATGATGCTCTCCCCGGCTACGCCAAATCTGGAGGCACCTTCAGGAGGCCAATTTGTAGGTACGGCAAGCACGTGTTCACCCACGTAACGACGTTCCCCTGCGTCAAGCAGCCGCCTGGCAGTCAGAAGGATGCCTACTACGCCCTCCATCACATGCGGGCGATCGTACGGGACCATAATCACCTTATGCTACCAAATAATCTCAAAGATTGGGCCGCACGCTTGTCGGCAATCCAGGACGAGGACATCAGACAAGAATTCTTTCGCATCCAGTCGGAGTTTGCGGAAATCATCTATCAAGATGTCCTTCGTACCTCGGGGCAGTTCTACCTCAAATATCAACCGTCCAATAGTGAAATAGAAACAACGCTACAAATGCAGGCTGACAACGACCGCACATTCATGACCATCACGAAAGACGGCGGCTTCATCCTAGCTCCGGTCCCTTAGTCGAGTCGAAAATATTGATGCTATGTAGTTCTGAAATATCGATTAGCTCATGTTGTAATTAAATTTTAATGAACTTGTATGTCTCTTTAGTTTGGACAGTCATTCAACTTATATGTAATCGATGCTATTTATTAGTAGGACCATGAATTGTTCTATTAATGTGTTGCTTTTCTCTTCCGATCCTTTTGTTGCATACTTATATATTGCTTATATATTATCTGTGAATTGCTACTAACATTTTGTTTGTCTAGTGCATAGAGATGCCGTCGTATGTCGTGTACAAGGGTAAGGTTCCCGGAGTCTACGACGACTAGGAGAGTGTCAGAGACAGGTTCACCGTTTCAGCGGTAACAGTTACAAAGGGTACACCACTAGGGCGGAGGCGGAAGCTAGATACACGCGCTATCTAGCGGGAGAGAGGAGGGAGCGGAGGAGGAACCGGATGAAGACCAGTTTCATCGCGATGATGCTCATCGTGACCGCAGCTCTCTTCTATGTGATGGTAGTTTAGATGATCGATATCGACTTTGTAATGTGACGACAAACTCGGCTAATATGATGAACTTTGCTAATGTCTCGAGACGTAAACTTGGCTAATGTTTGAACTTTGTTCGCTATTTCGAATTTGGAGACTAATATGATGAATTCTATTGTGTGATGTTTATATTCTGTGCTGTAACGTATTTTGTAACCTGTGCAAATACCAGAAAAGCAAAAAATAATAATTCCTAATATTCATAGTAGTGGCGCACCATATTGAGAATTAGTGGCGCACCAAGATAAATACCAATGGCGCATTATCGGGCATAGTAATGGCGCACTTGGGGCATAGGTGAAGGCAAATATGGCCCCCAGATGTGGTGCACCATATTGAGCATTAGTGGCGCACCAAGGCTAAATACCAGTGGCGCATTATGGGGCATAGTAATGGCGCACTTGGGGGCATACGTAAAGGTAAATATGGCCCCCTAGGAGGCATAGTAATGGCGCACTGTTAGACATAGTAATGGCGCATTATGTGATGCGTCACTATTATCTGAGATACTAATGATGCACCAGATATGCGCCATTACTATTTGTTACTAGTGGCGTGTTAATAGTGACGCACCTATAGTGCGTCATTAATAGCAAAAACTGATGCGCCACTGACAGCCTTCTTTTTTCCAGTAGTGACCCTACGAGCCGAGCCCCCGGTGTCGATGATCTCGCCCTGGCCATCAGGCCCCTGGTGCCTTGCGTCGTTGACGGGATTTGTCGACGCAGGCCGCACCACCGCGCCCTCCGGGGTCTCCGGAGACGATGCAAGCGCCGGATGCAGCACGATCCGGCCGAGCTGGGAACGCAACTCATCGATCCAATTGTTGCTGCAGGTTGGTCACCGCCGGCCTCCACATCTCGAGCGTTTGTTGGATCGCTTGAGTGCGGCGCGCGCGTCGTTGACCGCCTTCGCGAGCGCCGCGATGTGCTGTTCCATCGCCGCCGTCTCTTCGTCGATTTGGTTTGGTAGCGTGGTTTCTGGTAGAGGGAATCCAGGACCCTGACCTCTGATACCGCTTGTCACGGGCCTCTAACGATCTAAGGAGAGGAGAGATTTGGGAGGAGGATCGAGGAGGAAGAACAACTTGTCTCGTCCGGGTCTAATATGTCATCATACATCATAACCCCTTCTCTGGCGGACGCAGCCGCATTTAACCACCACGGCACGCAGGCCGTCACCATCTCACACTGGGACATGGGCGCACCGATGAGTGTCCGCCACGCTCGTTGCGTGTCCCATCTCCTTCACTGGCTGGTGGGGTCGCCGTGTCATACGTGACAACCCCCTCCCGCAATTTGGACTTGTGTGCAAGTGCAACTGCTATACTCACTCATGGTCCATGAAACTATGGAAGCGTAGGGCCTCGAACACCAACCGCCAACTGACTAGACGAGGCTGGTCGGTAGGCAAATAAAATTACTCTAAAATCGAATCGGTCACCGCTTACGTCGTCGCGCCGAGTCGTGTGCCGCTCGGAGTCGAATCTCGCTTGTCGTTCGCGCGTGGTCACGTCATCGTTGACGACGCTGAGGCAGAGACGGAGAGAGCGCGGCGCGCACGGGCAGCCAAAGGAAGGCCAATAATTCCGAAGGCGGCACGAGGCAGCCCGCCACCACCTTCCCGTCCCTGCCTCTGCCTGCATGTCGCGACGTGTTGGGTGGGTGGTGTGGTGTGGTGCGCCTTTCTTCGCTCCCGGTCTCTTCTTTTCTCTACTCTACCAGCTTTGCTAGCCTCAAATAGCTATATGATTTTTTTTACTATTAGTCCTGTCCTGTTAGATGGAGGTTCGCTTCAATATTTGGCAAGTCGTCGCATTATTTTACTGCCACATATCCATATACAATCACTCGGTTCAGAGCTTCTTGGAGTGCACGAGGTAGGCGACGGCGCCGGAGGTGGCGAGCGGGATGACGGTGTCGTCGGAGACCCAGCCGAGCCCCGGCAGGACCCGCTTGGCCACCAGCGCGCACATGGGCGCGCCGAACAGGAACATGAGCAGCTCCGTCGTCGCCTTGCCGAAGCTGAAGCTGTCCCGCCTCACCAGCTCCCCGCTCATCTTCGCGAACTCCTCCCGCTTCACCTCGCCGCTCCCCGCCTTGTGGTGCTTCTGCATGCTCCGACCATCCATTCCGACGGTCCAGACACAAAGGTGAGACGTCCACCCTCTCATTTACTGAAGATTGCCCGCAAGTAAGAATGCGACTACTGACTCACCGCGTACACCTCCTGCAGCTTCTCCCTGGGCGGGATCCTGTACTGCACCTGCCCGCGCTCCTCGCAGAACTTCCTGAAGGTTCGTTCAGCGGTGATGATGAATGAACTGAATACGCATAAGGTTCAGAGAAACTTACTGGATGAGCTCGTAGATGGCATGGTAGAAGTCGTCGAACGAGTCCACCTTCGCCACGTGCTCGTCGTACTTCTTCTCCATGAACTCGATGAGCTTCTTCGCCTCATCGGGCTTCAGCTCCGCCTTCTTCTCGCTCTTCTCGGGGGCCTGGCTCTTCTCCCCAACTAATTAATCAAAACATATATGTGTGCTCAGGTTTATTGAGTCAAGCCTGAACGTTGTGCTGAGAAAAGAACAACGGCAATGTATCAGCTCACCTTGAGCTTGAGGTGTCTGCTTCACCTCAGCAGCATTTTCTGCCATCTTCTTCGATGAAATGCAGGAACTGATGGTTGGTCCCTTGTGTAGACTATTGCTGCGTATATATTATGGCAGGCTGCTAGCCAGGTTCCTTGTGTAGGGCAGTGACAATGGCATTGCCTCGACAGGAAGCAAGGCTGGGCAGGAGCAAGGGGAAAAGGAGCCCCCAAGGTCAGGAATCATGTGGCCATTGTCGCACGGTATTGCTATTCCGCAGCTAGCTGCAAGCTGCAACTGCAAGCATTTGGGTGCAGACAAAGCAAGGTTCAGGCTTCAGACATACATCGCTCTCTAGCTTTGCCCTTACTCCTCAATCCTGATTCCTCAGAGAAGAAACAGAACGTGTATGCATGCATATGTAAGTAGCTTGTGGGGAATGTAGCGAAATGTGGAGCGAACGCATCATATTTCCCGCCTTAGAACTAACAGGAATGCAGGCTTAGTTTCACAAGTAGGAGTAGCTGTCAGTGAAGAGCAATGTCATCAGAAAATGGAACAGGTGGACAAATACATATGGCTGGTACGTGTACCAGACGAACTGTTGGAATATTTGTAATCCTGTCGCACTAGTCACTTAGGTTTGTTTTTCAGCAAATAAACCGGTCCATGCAAATGTGAGCCTGTTCACGGCTGGATCGGGGCAGTAGCTAGGTAGTTAGCACGATGCTTTGTGCGTGGTCGAGGGACGTGGGATGGCGTGTCCGCATAGCTTGGTCGTGGCACAAACTTAGGATCTTTCCGTTAGACAGTTGAGCTGTTAAATAAACGAGAAACCAGAAAAGCTGCATGAGTTGCGCGCAGCGCAAAAGACCCTCTCTCTCATGTGTGTGTGTGTGAATTCATCGTGCGAGCTTCTCCTTCGATCAGCTACAACAAGTGGGATCAGAGCCTTCGATCAAGAGCTGAGAGCCATGGCCGGCGGACAGGGTTCGCGGACGCCGGCAGCGACGCCGGTGGCGGATCAACGCTCCCGCGCGCCGAGTCACGGGCGGAGCCCGACGCGGCACAGGGGCCGCGCCGTGATCATCCGAGAGGCCACCAGGGAGGTCGGCGGCGGCGGCGACGTCGTCTGGCCCATGCTCACACGGACCAACTATGCCCAGTGGTCCGTGGTGATGATGGTGAACCTGCAGGCGAAGTTGCTCTGGGACGCGGTCGAGACGGGGGATGCTCCTGTCCGCGAGGATCGCAGTGCACTGGCGGCGATACTGCGCTCCACGCCGGAGGAGATGCACGCGTCGCTCGCCACCAAGGAGACGGCGAAGATGGCATGGGACACCATCAAGATTCAGCGCGTTGGCGTTGAGCGCGTCCGTGAGGCGAACGCGCAAAAGCTCCACAAGGAGTTTGAAGCCATCTCGTTTCGGGATGGCGAGACGGTGGATGAGTTTTCCATGCGCATCTCAGGACTCGCCGGCACTCTCCGTTCGCTCGGGGACCCACTGGAAGAGGTAAAAGTGGTTCGTAAATTCCTACGTGTAGTCCCTGCCAAGTACTCTCAGGTGGCCATCGCCATTGAGACCATGCTCGACGTCACCACCATGTCGGTTGATGAGCTCACCGGCCAGCTTCACGTCGTCGAGGAGCGCTTGGAAGAGGACAACAACAACGGCGGCTCGGGTGGCCGCCCGCTCCTTACTAAAGAGGAGTGGTACGCCCGCCTGAAGGATAAGGAGCAAGGTGGCAGCTCCTCTGGTGAGAACGGCGGACGTGGCCGTGGCCATGGCCGTGGCGGCGGGCGCAACTGCGGCGGGCGAGACAAGGCGCCGAAACGGAACGGCAAGTGCCACAACTGTGGCATATGGGGGCACTTCGCCCGCGAGTGCCACAAGCCACGCCAGGAGCGGCGTGAAGGCGCCGAGGAGGCCCACCTCGCCCAAGGTGATGACGACGAGCCGGCAATCTTGTTGGCCCAGGTGTGCGACGAGGTCATGCATGACGCGGCGCCGGTGCCAAACGGCGGCCGCGGTGATGCCCCAATTGACGTGGCGCTGCTGCCGAGCGGCGGCCGCGGTGACGGTCCAGGCGCGGCAGAAGTGGTGAACCTCAACGAGGAGCGCGTCGTGCCGGTGGACGCAGGCGCCGGGTTGTGGTACTTCAACACCGCGCGAGCAACCACATGACCGGCGACAAGGAGCTGTTCGCCACGCTCGACGAATCGATCAAGGGCACGATCAAGTTCGGGGACGGATCGCTCGTCAGCATCTGCGGGCACGGAACGATCGTCTTCGAGTGCCGCCAGAAGGGCCACCGGGCGCTCACGGACGTGTACCTGATCCCGAGGCTGCGCAGCAACATCGTGAGCCTCGGGCAGTTGGACGAGCTCGGCTGCAAGACGGTGGTTGAAGACGGCGTGCTGGAGCTGTTCGATCGCGACCGCGCACTGCTCCCGCGGGTGACGCGCTCCAAGAACCGGCTGTACACCATCAAGCTGAAGATGGCGGCGCCCGTGTGCCTCCTGTCCGTCATGCAGGACGAGGCCTGGCTGTGGCATGGACGCTACGGCCATCTCAACTTCTGCTCACTGCGTGCTCTCGCAGAGAAGGGCATGGCGGAAGGCGTGCCGTCGATCGAGCGCGTCGAGGAGTTCTGCGACGGGTGCACCATTGGGAAGCAGCACCGCGTCCTGTTCCCGCAGGCGTCCAAGTACCGCGCCGAGCACGGCTTCAAGCACTGCACCACCGCCCCCTACACACCACAGCAAAACGGCGTCGTCAAGCGCCGCAATCAGACGGTGGTGAAGATGGCGCGCTGTCTCTTGAAGAGCATGGGCGTGCCGGCGATCTTTTGGGGCGAGGCCGTGCGCACCGCGGTCTATCTGCTGAACCGCGCGCCCACACGCAGCCTGGACGGGCGAACTCGGGCGTGGCACAACCGGAAACCCAAAGTGCATCATCTTCGGGTGTTCGGCTGCGTGGCGCATGTGAAGCGCCTCGGCCCCGGCATCGACAAGATGGCCGATCGCTCGACGCCCATGGTCTTCGTCGGCTACGAGGACGGCGCCAAGGCCTACCGGGTGTATGACCCGGCGACAAAGCAGTTGCGCGACACGCGCGACGTAATCTTCGAGGAGCACCGGAGATGGGACTGGAGCGGCGGCGCAGATGCACTGCCCACGCCGTGCGCCACGTTCGAGGTGGTGTACCGAGACCCGCCGGCCGCCGGGGACCACGACCTGGCAGCGACGCAGCAGCCCGCCACGCCCGGAGGGCCGGGTCAGGACAGCCCACCGCAGGCAACACCGACCACACCAGCCCCGCGCGCCCACAACTGGGCGACGCCGCCGTCTCATGACACAGGACGGCATGACGTGGCGATCGGTGCTGCGCTGCGGTACAAGCGCATGCCCAGCATCGAGTAGGAGCTCGACGACGCCTGGGAGGCAGAGCAGGTGGAGATGAACCACCTCTGCTTGCTAGCCGCGGAGGAGCCAGGCGGCGTTGAGGATGCAAAGGGAGATCCCCGCTGGAGGCGCGCGATGGAGGATGAGCTGGACGTGATCAGGAGCAATGGCACCTGGGAGCTCACCGCGCTCCCGCCTGGTCACATCGCCATCAGCCTAAAATGGGTGTTTAAGGTAAAAAAGGATCCAGCTGGTAACATTGTGAAACATAAGGCTAGGCTCGTCGCGAAAGGCTATGTGCAGCGGCAGGGGGTGGACTTCGACGAGGTCTTCGCGCCGGTGGCGCGCATGGAGACAGTGCGCGTCCTGCTGGCGCTCGCCGCGCACTCCGGGTGGCAAGTCCACCACATGGACGTCAAGTCCGCATTTCTGAACGGCGACCTGGTCGAAGAGGTGTACGTGCACCAGCCCCCCGGCTTCGTCGACCCCGGCAACGAGCACAATGTATTCAGGCTGCGCAAGGCGCTCTATGGGCTGCGCCAAGCGCCGCGCGCATGGAACGCCAAGCTCGACGGCGAGCTCACCAACCTGGGCTTCGAGCGGAGCCCCCTGGAGCACGCCGTGTACCGAAGGGCAACTGAAGCGGGCGTCTTGCTGGTCGGCGTATACGTTGATGATCTGGTGATCACCGGCACTGACATGAAGGAAATCGTGAGCTTCAAGGAGCAGATGCACCATCTGTTCGACATGAGCGACCTTGGCCTCCTGAGTTATTACTTGGGGATCGAGGTTGAGCAGCGTGAGGGCGTGATCACGCTGTGTCAGAGCACCTATATAAAAAAATTGTACAAAACAATTTGATCATGTATTTAAATTTGTAATCAAGCATTTGAAAAAATGATGTACAAGTGTTAATCAAGCATTTGGAAAATGTTAATGTGTATAGAAAAAAAGTTGACCATGTATAAAAAAATGATGCAAAATATTTAATCATGTATATAAAAATGTTAATCAAGCATTTAAAAAAAAAATGCTTAACAAGTATTTCAAAAATGTTAATCAAGTATTTGAAAAAAGTTAAATGTGTCTAGAAAAATGTTTAACATGTATTAAAAAATGATGAATTTTTCGAACATGTATATAAAAATGTTAATCAAATATTTGAAAAATATTCAAACAAGTATTTTTTTTTCATTAAGCATTTGAAAAATATTAAATGTGTTTAGTTGACCATGTGCTCAAAAAATGTTAATATTGTATTTAAAAAATGTTAATCAAGCATTTAAATGATGTTAAATGTGCATAGAAAAAGTGTTGACCATTCATTAAAGAATTTTAATCTTGTATTTGAAAACGTTAATCAAGCATTTGATTATTTTTAAATCTGTAAAAAAAAATGTTGAACATGTATTAAAAAAATGTTAAATTTCTATTGGAAAAATGTTAAGGTGTATTAGAAAAAAGTTGTTCACTTATACAAAAAATATAGAAAGAAAACGAAAAGAAACAAAGAAAACAAAGAAATATAGACAAAAAACAATATAAACCAAACAAGAAAAGAAAATAAAAAAATAAAAAATCCAAAAAGAATGAAAAAGCCAGAGAAGAAAAAAAGAAATAAATAAATAAAGAAAAACAACAAAAAAGAAAGAAAGAAAAAAAGCAATGAAACCCGAGAAGTCGTCTACTATCAACTAGATGAGATATAGCTTTGAAAGGTGAGAGTCAGTCTCCTCTTTTTCTTTTAGGTCATTTAGCAGTTACCCAATTAGCTTTCTCCCCGAGAAAGCCTTCCTGAGATTCAAAGAAAAAGGTTTGAAGATTGACCTCTGGGATCAGTGATAGTTCGGAACCAGCAAAGGGAGGCTGAAAAGCCGTAGTTCTAACGCACACCCTGTAGTTTTGAAGCTAAAAACACAGCAACGAGCTCCATGTCGACAAGCGAAGCGAGCCGCGCTAGCGCGCCACTCTTCCTTTATGAGCGAGACTCTATCCAGATCTACTGATCTAAGAACTCCGCGAGTGAAATGAGTTTGCTAAATAAATATATTACAGAGATTTCTCTTTGTAAAAGAGGAGACTGATGTCTACGTTTTGTAATATTATTTTTCATGTTTATATTTATATTTATTTTTTACTTTTATTTCTACTTTCAAATGTTCTAAATAAATATATTACAAAAATCACTGTATATAAAACATTTGAAAAATGTTAACCAAGTATTTGAAAGAAGTTAAATGCATATAGAGAAAATGTTTATCACATATACGAATAATGTATACAAAAAAAGTGTACGAAATAATTTGATCATGTATTTAAATTTTGTAATCAAGCATTTGAAAAAATGTTGTACAAGTTAATCAAGCATTTGAAAAATGTTAAATGTTTATAATAAAAAAGTTCACCATGTATAAAAAAATGATGCAAAAATTTGACCATGTATATAAAAATGTTAATCAAGCACTTTAAAAATGCTTAACAAGTATTTCAAAAATGTTAATTAAGCATTTGAAAAAGTTAAATGTGTATAGAATTTTTTTACCATGTATTAAAAATGACGAATAAATTTGATCATGTATATAAAATGTTTGTCAAATATTTGAAAAATATTCAAACAAGTATTTTTTTAATTAAGCATTTGAAAAATGTAAATGTGTTTAGTTGACCACAGGTTCAAAAAAATGTTAATATTGCATTTAGAAAATGTTAATCAAGCATTTGAAAAATGTTGAATGTGCATAGAAAAAATGTTGAGCATTTATTAGGAAATTTTAATGTTGTATTTGAAAATGTTAATCAAGTATTTGATTATTTTTAAATGTGTACGGAAAAAATGTTGACCATGTATTAAAAAATGTTAAAGTTGTATTGGAAAAATGTTAAAGGTGTATTAGATAAAAGTCTTTGACTTATACAAATAATGTAGAATGAAAACCAAAAGAAACAAGAAAACAAAAAAAAATATAAACCAAAAAAGAAATAAAATAAACCAAACAAAAAAGAAAATAATAATAAAAAATGAAAAAATATAAAAAGAATGAAAAAACCATAGAAGAGAAAAGAAAGAAATAAATAAAGATAAACAACAAAGAAGAAAAAACAAAAAAAAACCAATGAAAACCGAGAAAACAATGGAGAAAAACCTTTGAAAAAACAAAAGAAAAAAAACCTAAAAAAAATGGAGAAGAAACAGTGGAAAACCGACTCGTTTCCTCTTAAGTTGGCCCACCATACTACTCCATCACTAACTCGAGCCAAGCCCAGTGGCTAGCCACTCTTGCTCTCAACCAGGAGACCTGGGTTTGAATCTCCTGCGCGCTCCCTTTTCTCCCCTCTTTTTTCTTTATTGACTGTGCACAAATGGGTCGGCCCGATTACTTTAGACCCTTCAGCGAGACATCCTATCGTCTCGCTTAATGTGATATAGTCGCCGTGCTATCCTTTATTAACAGGGCGCGAATGAGCCGGCCCGATTAGTGTAGACCCTTCAGCGAGACATCCTATCGTCTGCCTTAATGTGAGATATAGTCGCGCGCTATCCTAAGTACTCGCACTCAGTGCTCCTGGTTGGCCCTCTCTAGCGTGGGTTGGGCTTGCCGTTGCGCTTGGGTCTCCTGAGCTGGGCTGGGCCTTCAGCTTCAGGGGTTGTTGTAGACTTGTAGTATAGTAGTAGTTGTTCCCTTGCCTTCAAAAAGTACTTGTTCCCGTTTCCCCTCAAATAAAAAAGGAGAGTTGTTCAAGAAAAGTCGAGGACCCGGAATTTCACATCTTCTGTTTGCGGACGACACCCTCTTATTCTTCAAAGCTAATGCTGCTCAAGCTCTTTATGTAAAGGATGTCATCCATAGATATGAGAGGGCCACCGGCAAGCTCATCAACCCACATAAATGCTCCATCCAGTTTGGTGATAACTGCCCCATGGTGGTACAAAATTTGGTCAAACAGGAATTGCGGGTACAAAGGTCCGAGTTCGAGGGGAAATACCTAGGACTTCAGACCCCAGATGGGCGCATGCACAAAGGAAAATTCCAGATGTTACAGGCAAGCTTGACAAAAAGAATTATGGCATGGGGTGACACACTCTCTCAAGCAGGAAAGGAAACTCTGATCAAGTCCGTCCTGCAGGCCATCCCTACATATATTATGCGAGTGTTTAAATTGCCTTACTCAGTGTGCGATGACCTCACACGACTAGTGAGGAATTTTTCGTGGGGTTCAAATCAGGCTCAAAGAAAGACTCACTGGCTGGCATGGGAGAAATTGCTTGAGCCAAAGGGGAAGGGTGGACTTGGCTTCCGTGATTTTTGTCTATTTAATCAAGCCCTCCTCACTCGACAAGCATGGCGTTTGCTGACCAGACCGGAATCATTATGCTCCCAGGTACTTAAGGCAAAATATTACCCTAACGGGTCCCTTGAGGACACGGTTTTTTCAGGTAATGCTTCACCGACATGGCATGCTATTCAACATGGATTAGAGTTGCTAAAAAAAGGACTCATATGGCGCGTGTGTAATGGTGAACGGATCTGTATCTGGCGGGACCCATGAATCCCGCGACCCACATCATACTGGCTGATTACGTCATGCGGTACATGTCTGCTGCGGCGTGTGTCGGAGCTCCTCGATGCAAATGGACAGTGGCGGGTTGATCTTCTTCAACAACACTTCATCGCCCCGTACGTGGAGTGCATCTTGGCGATAAAGGCCAGCCCATGAGGGCTAGACGACGTCCTCTCCTGGGCCCCAGACCCGCGGGGCATCTTCAGTGTACGCAGCGCCGACAAGACCGCTCTTATGGAGCGAACCAGCACCACCGCGTGCGCCATGAGCAGGGCACCGGACGACACTCGTGCCGTCTGGAAGGCAGTGTGGGGGTGCCCTGCCCCCCCTAAGGTACGCGTATTTGCATGGCGTGTTGCAACTAACTCCTTGGCTACTCTCGCAAATAAGCTCAAAAGGAAGCTCGAGGTTTTTGATATGTGTGTTTTATGTGGGATGGAACGTCAGGACACTTTCCATGCCTTATGCAGATGTCCCTTGGTGCGATGCTTATGGATGGCGATGGCCAGCGTATGGAGTATTCCTAAATTGGAATCCATATACAATACAGGGCCTGAATGGATTATTCACCTGCTGGACGGATGTACTGCTGATCAGTGACTACCAGTAATAATGACACTACGGAGGACTGGCATGTGCGGAACGAAGTATACCATGAGAAGCCGGCGCCGCCTGTCGAAGCATCCAGAAGGTTCCTATGTGGACTAGTAGAACGCCCGTGCGTTGCCACGGGCTACAATGCATATATATTTGAGTGACTCAACAATCATCAGCAAACCTTTCCTTTCTCTGCACTCTTCCTCTCTCTATATATATCTCTGTCTCTCCCTTGATGTAAGAGGGGATGGACATGAATGTTGAGCCTCACATGGGTAGGTGATACAAGAGGAATAGGGGATTCCCTCATAAATATTCTCCCCTAAATTTTATTTAACTCAGCATCACCCTCTATTTTTTATTTCAACCCATATATCTAAATTTTCAATATATTATAAAATGACATTATTTTACAGCACCCTTCCTCTTCTTTCTCACCCAAATAGGCAACCAATATCACTTCTTACTCACAAATTGAACAGATGCCCATACATTATCAGCCATCGCAGCCAACAATCCACCATGCATGTCACCGTCCACACGCACCGATGGACACTTGCACCACATCCCCGCCTCTCTCTATCTCTCCACTGCCTCTCCCTTACCCTTCCAAGAATATTGTTGGATTTGAGTTTTCTGCTGCAACCTGTTAGCAGAGAACAGAGTTTAATGTTGTATATTAATAGGAAAACCGAAGGTAGAGCTTGCATACAAAGGACAATAGATACATGGTGAAGGTTGAGCTAACAGGCTTAGCTAAGGCAACTACTCTATGAATGGGTGCCCACCTCAGCAGATACAACAACTACATTAAACCAGTGATCACATTTCAGGGTCTCTAAAAGTGTCCAGAGATGGGTTTTAAAGTTGGACAATAAAATTGTTCTTACACCAGCCCTACATAATGCTTCAAACATATATTTAGAATCAGGGTAAATGAGCTGCCATCAAACAGGTGCTCAGCATCTGTGGTTCACATAGCAAATGAGATGGTTCACCTTAGAATATAAATGTTTTAGTACTCTTCTATTTCTAAGTACATATTTTTTTTTTGGCATAAGGGAGCGGTTGAATGATCATACCTTGATAAATCGGACTGCACATAGTACCTTGTGGCTGACACTATGTATTTTGGTTTATTTTGTAGATTGTTGGTGTGTACTGTGTAGACCTTGATGTAATACCTCCAATGGGGAGGGACTAATGTAAAAAATGAGTGTAATAAAAAGAAAGAGAGAAGGCGAGCGGAGTGTGTGTGTCTTCTCCTGAAATTTCTCCCCTTGTCTCTCTTCTTCCTCAATCCATAATCTCTTGATTCTTGCTGCAAACCACATGGTATCAGAGCCATCCTTACAGATCCCTTTGTCGTCAGCTCGAGCAGGCACATGTGGACATTGAATCAACTGGAGAAGGTCCTCTTCAAGGTCTCAAGTGTTCAGGTGAAAATCCTTAAGAAAATCTTAGTTTGATGGTTTGTTTGGATGTTGGAGAGTACTTCTGCTTGACCTGTATTCTGGTTTCATTCGATCTTGTTGGCCTACTTGAGTACGGTGGAGATACTGAGCTAGTTTGTCACTCCTTGATTGTGCATATAAGGTGTTTGATGAAATGCCTAGTAGCACAATGTCATCTGTGTTGAAGTCACATATGGGTGTGATGGAATGTGAGTATTGCAGACTCACAGGGCATGTAAAAGCTTTTTGTTGGGATCTCCATGGGAAGCGGATTGGAAAAAATTCAATTAATAACCACGACATGGATAATGGCAAGAACAAGAACCGAGTGAGGGTTGAAGGTTTGTTTACTATGGCACGTGAGAGAGGTTTGGTTCCAGTTCTCATGAGCTACGACGAGTATGAATTGTGGAAGTTGGTAAAGGATGCTGCTACTGAAACAGAACATATGGTAGAGGCTGGGGCGAACACTTTGTCCCCAGCGAGTGACTTATGGTTGACTGACTCAGGTGGCTCTCGTCATATGGCAGGGTCATTTAAGCTATTGGAGAGTTATACTCCCGTCACTAGGAAGAAGGAAGATGTCAAATTAGCTAATGGATCTTCACAACCCATATCAGGCATTGGTGTAGTGAGGTGCAGTCCTGTGATGAACCTTTCATCAGTGTTACACGTTCCATCATTTCCTGTGAATCTGCTCTCTGTTAGTGCATCAACAGAGGAATTGAATTGTAATGTACACTTCTCCCCAAAGTGGTGTTTATTTCGTCAATTAAAATCAGGGACAGTACTTGGTGTGGGGATAATGAGAAATCGCTTATACTATTTTAGACAAGGTGCTGTTGATATTGCCCTTGCCTCTGTTCTTTGTCGAAGCCCAGAGGATGAAATTCTACTATGTCATAAACGTCTAGGTCACCTATCATTCTCAGCACTTGAGTTGATGTATCCTGATTTGTTCAAGGTTGCTGACAAGAATATGCTGGTATGTGACGCGTGCGAGTTGGCAAAGTACACTAGATCGTCGTACATTTATTCGGGTATAAGAAGCAATGAGTTATTTTGTACCATTCATTCATATGTTTGGGGGCCATGTGAAACTACATCCTTGAGTGGCCATCGGTTGTTTGTCACATTTATCGACTGCTCTAGTCGATATACTTGGCTTTATGTCATGAAGAACAAATCTCAGGTTTACTCTTGTTTTGAGGATTTTCACAAGATGGTGATGAATCAGTATGATGCTCGAGTAAAGGTTCTTAGATCTGACAATGGTACAGAATATGTGAACCATCAGATTGAGGAATATCTCTCATCTTATGGAATATTTGCTAGAGGTTGCGCGAAGCCTAATGTTTCAGATGAATGTTCCAAAGTTTTTGTGGAGTGAGGCAGTTAAAACTGCAGCCTATCTTATTAATCGGATGCCATCCAGAATACCGAATAGGAAAACACCATTGGAGTGTCTCAACGGTGAAAATTCATATGTTGTGCCACCTAAAGTATTTGGGTGTGTCTGTTTCGTGCATGATCATCGACCTTCTGTTGGAAAACTGGATCCTAGGGCGCTCAAGTGTATCTTTGTGGGCTACTCAAGCACTCAAAAGGGGTATAGGTGCTGGTGTCCATCCGAAAGGAAAATGTACACCACTATGGATGTGACTTTTAGAGAGTCAGAGCCATTTTATAAAGAAGTACCAGATTTGTTTGACTTGGTACCTCATATTGAGGATAGTGCACATGCTCAAGAGCAACAACCACAGACTGTGGTGATTGGAACTATACCAATTCATGTTCCAACAGGACCAATTACCACTGGCCTAGAAGTAATGCAAGATCCTGCTATAAATCATGGCAACAATGACAATGATGGTTATCTGATGCAATACCCACAAGATGATGTTTTTCCCAATGAGGACACACCAGAGGACGTGGAGGTACCTCCTCAAATCGAGGAACTGCATGTTGAGGAGCAACATGCCCAGGGGGAGCCCAATATAGAGGAGGTAATACCAGATCCAATCCCAGTTATTGAGGACTTGAATCTCCCTATTGCTCAGAGAAAATCTTCGAGCTCTACATCTGGTAAACTACCCGCAAGGCTAAAAGATTATGATATATCAAATTATGTTTCATATAACCGTCTTGGAGATAGGTACAGAAAATTCGTGGCATCTCTAGCCTTGTCTACACCAGTACCTCGAGATTGGGAGGAAGCAAAACAGATTCCTAAATGGAAGGCAGCAATGCTTGAAGAATTGGGAGCACTAGAGAAGAATGATACATGGGAACTGGTTACTCTTCCTTCTGGAAAGAAAGCAGTTGGATGTAAATGGGTGTTCACAGTGAAAGAAACACCAAATGGAACAGTAGAGAGGTACAAGGCTCAACTGGTAGCCAAAGGGTATAGTCAAATATATGGCATTGACTATGATGAGACATTTGCACCGGTGGCAAAAATGACTACAATCAGAACACTTGTCTCTTGTGCAGCCAATAAAGGCTGGAAGTTGTTTCAAATGGATGTAAAAAATGCATTCCTCCATGGTGAGCTTCAGGAGGAAGTATACATGGAGATTCCTCCTTGTTTTGGTAATGAAAAAACAGTGGGAAAAGTTTGTCGGCTGAAGAAATCTCTGTATGGGCTCAAGCAATCACCAAGGGCCTGGTTCGATAGACTCAAAGGAGTCGTTTGTGCTTTGGGATATAAGCAAAGCAATGCAGATCACACTTTGTTCTTCAAACATGATCATGGGAAGGTTGCTATATTGAGTGTTTACGTCGATGATATTGTGATCACTGGAGATGATGAAGATGAAATTTCGAGGATCAAAGGGCATCTGGCAAAATCCTTCGAAGTGAAAGATTTGGGAAAGCTAGGTTATTTTCTTGGAATAGAGGTTGCCTATTCTGCTCAAGGAATATATCTTTCACAGAGGAAGTATGTACTTGATCTGCTATCTAAAACAGGGATGTTAAATTGCAAACCAATGCCCACTCCCATTGAACAAAATCATCGGTTGCAGTCTGAAGTAGGTGGGCAAGTCGATAGGAGTCAATACCAAAGGCTAGTAGGCCGACTCATCTATTTATCGCATACAAGACCAGATATTGCATATGCTGTGAGTATTGTGAGTCGATATATGCATGATCCACGAAAGGGGCACATGGATGCTGTCTATAGAATACTCCAATACTTAAAGGGATGTCCAGGAAAAGGCATACTGTTTAGTGCTCATGGTCATCTTAATATTGAAGGACATACAGATGCCGATTGGGCAGGTTGCTTGGATGATAGGAGGTCCACAACTGGTTATTGTGCATATGTAGGAGGAAATTTGGTGAGTTGGAGGAGCAAGAAACAAGCTGTAGTGGCTAGGTCAACCGCCGAAGCGGAATATAGAGCCATGGCATTGGGTGTTTGTGAGCTAATTTGGTTGAAGATACTATTGAATGAACTCCACTTGAATGATGGCACACCTCTGTCTTTAAGGTGTGATAGCAAAGCAGCTATTGATATAGCAAATAATCCAATCCAACATGATCGAACAAAACATATCGAGATTGATCGACACTTCATTAAGGAAAAATTGGATGGTGGTCTTCTTCAACTCATACATGTTCGATCTGGAGATCAAGTTACTGATGTTCTAACCAAAGGTTTGGGTATACAAATGTTTTGCAGTGCATGTAGCAAGATGGGACTCATCGATATATTTGCCCCATCTCGAGGGGGAGTGTTGGTGTGTACTGTGTAGACCTTGATGTAATACCTCCAAGGGGGAGGGACTAATGTAAAAAATGAGTGTAATAAAAAGAAAGAGAGAAGGAGAGCGGAGTGTGTGTGTCTTCTCCAGAAATTTCTCCCCTTGTCTCTCTTCTTCCTCAATCCATAATCTCTTGATTCTTGTTGCAAACAACATAGATTGATCAAAACTGGTAACAGAAAACATAAAATGAACAAGATCATCGATAACATTCTGGTAAGATCTGAAATGGGTGAATGAAGGAGCCACACTTAAAGGTGGCTCATTGTGTTGGAGGAGGAGCCATGGCATTCTGCAAACCACCTTGCCAATTTAGAATCAATCATCAAAAAATTGCAGCCACCAAGATAGCTTTGAAGGCATGTTGGTTGAACACTGCATTAATGTTGTACTTGTTCAACCTTGAGCTATCACCCTTACATTAATATTTCCCTGCATGAACCTTATTCAGTACTCACAAAACTACGTCTACTCACTTTGCCAAGTAGGCACACGATGTATATTCTGCAGTCCATTTGTCCAACAAACCAACATTTTAAACACCCTTTGCAGAATATAACCTTTCATTAGCTTCCCTGTCATCAAAGTCACTCTTAGAGCATCTCCAATAGAAGAGCTAAACATAACAGAAAATAGATATTTACTTATTTTGGTCCCAAAACATACTCCAACTAACGACAGTCAATAGAACAAAAAATATAGACTTAGCATATTTGCCTTTATGCCAGTCAATAATGCAGAGCAAAATCTCACTCAAAATCGCCCAACCGTCTCCTCCTACGTCGCCCCAGAACCCTCGGTTGATGAAAGAAGGGAGAATAAAGAATGGAAAGAGTACTCAATTTAGTGGAATGAGGAGTTCGGCCGCTGAGGAAAACATCTAGGGCTTGGGTGAGCGAGTACGGTAAATAAATCCAAATAACAAACTAAATAACCATGGTACAGGGACAAAATAAAAAATTGACATGCAAATAAGATATGTTTATCTAAACTCCTTCTATGATCCATCGTATATGAACATTATTAAGATGTAGATAAAACATAATAATTATCTTTTGAGATGGTGTCGTCTTCTTGTTGCGCAAACATCCATTCTATTTCTATATCGGATTAGTTATTCGTTTTAAAAGTGTCCACCTGTGGGCTACATTTGAACGGATACAAATATGCTAGAAATGTTGTTGGACAAATTAATCTATGAGTAGTGTAGTTCAATTTGATAATTGGCATATTTGACAGCTTCAAGTAAACTCCAGATTGAATAATATAATTATCAGCAATGCAATGGTCAAAATCAGGCACAAATTCTTGGAAGCATCAGATTTACTTATGTAGCTATAATAAAACTGGAATGTTATTTTACGAAAATGTTATCCGGGTGAACCATCTGCTTCGGGTAGTCAGAACCGAAGACAAGAGGTTCTATATTTTATCATCACATATCAAACATATGACTGACCATATACGACCCCAACTCCATGAAATACCAGAACTATCCTATTCTTTGTTCATAACATATAAGTACAGTGAACCAGCAACAAATTATTTGAAGTGCACATTTCATAGCACATATTAATTAAATTAGAACAAGTGCGCATTTGACAGCACACATTAATTAAATTAGAACACAACATTATAATGAATACAAAACGTTCATGCAGAAAGACATGGCAGCAGAGCACCATTGTGGATACTGATTTCTAAGACATAGCAGCAGAGCACCACTTTTCTCCTTATTGTTATACTTGGTTACATTTATGATGTAACTTTTTCACAGAAAAAAAATACTGAATGGGACACGACGGCTTATCGCAGGACAAACCTTGTACGGCTCAAAATTCTTATTCCATGAAGTAATTTTAAGTGCCACATCGTTCCATATGCAGCTGGTACTAATTGCAATAGCAGATCAGACAAGAGTACAAAATACCATGTCCATATCTAGAGCTTGATGGCCTTGTTATAGATGGGCATCATCCTATCCTCCGAGTCTCCGATTCAACGAGCTTTATGAGTTCAGTGCCAGGCTGAGATGAACTGCAGTAGCAGGCATGACTTGCCACTTGCCAGAAGCTTCATAGCCATCCAATATGACCATAGATGTCCCCAAACCGAGAGCGTCGCTGCACGGAACCATTTGTTTCCAGAATGAGCGGCAAAGATTTACAAATATACTCAGCAAACCAAGTTCAAGTCGAACTAAAGGTTGTGCCTTAAGATTAGCATTTTCAGTATCTTGTCAAGAAGACATTATAATGGATACAACACATTCATGCAGAAAGAGGTGAGAAGGGGGAACATATAAGCTAAAATATGTATAATTAAATGCTAAAAATCAAAGAATCGGTAAAAAATGATCAGAGTTCAGAACATCAACTATGTAACTCGGTTCTCATGGAAGCGCGGTGCGAAATTAATACCTGCAACGGAAGAAAGATACAGTGCCCTGGAACAATGCACTTGAACTGTGGCAGCATTAAGTGAGGTTTCCTACAACAACAACCAGATGCTTTGGCCTGGACGGGTTTTCGAAACAATACATACATCGCTCTTTCTGGGTTAAGATGTGTCTATTGGTGCTATTGTTGTCCTCACCTACATCTCGACTCTTTCTTGTGGGAGCATGAACTAAATCATCATACTTGTCTTCTACGCGTCTAGACATGTCGCAATGTTGGTTCTGCATAATTATATTTGCAGCATGCATGTCAGCATCTCCTTCTGTTTTCCCGTGTTCAGCTGCAATATGCTTTATAATATGCCTGCAGTTAGAAAAAAGGTAATAGTATGGTAAGCAGGTGGATAAACTATAGGAGCGTATATAGTAACAAAATAAGGAGATATAACAATATCTGCACACAGCAGCGCACGAGCTGTTTTAAGATTCAGTATATGTTGTATACTATTTCAGAATGACTAAAGTAAGGGTATGTCAGGTTGCTTGTATACATGGGCTCGCTTCACTTCAGTGTCAGGCACTGGTTTAGGTGTGCAAAACCAACAGTAAAATTTTTTACATAAAGAAATATTACATAAATGTTATGAGTATTTTGGCCAGCAAAGAGACTGATTTTGTTTCAACCGCACCACATGAGTTCCATATAGAAGGAAGCACACCTTAACATACATACTGCAAAATCAGAGCATTAACTAATACTCCCTCCATCCCAATATAAGTGACCCAGCTTATAACTAAGTCACTTATTTTGCAACGGAGGGAGTAATAGGTAATGCAAATGCACTCTGGCATAAGATAGACTAACCTGATTGATCTCCTTCCCTTCTCATG
Source organism: Thinopyrum elongatum (assembly GCA_011799875.1). NCBI lineage: Eukaryota > Viridiplantae > Streptophyta > Magnoliopsida > Poales > Poaceae > Thinopyrum > Thinopyrum elongatum. The sequence goes on from CM022299.1 coordinate 621,554,918, forward strand.
CATAGGCTCATCAACAAAGTGCTTTGATCCTACAGCACAACCTCCATTTCTCTCTGATACTCTCTGAAAATGAACAAACAATAGTTAAGAGGTCATGTAGTTCTTTTTCCTCTTGCACAAAAAAGAACTCCTGTCAACACACAGCAACAACAGCTTTAACAGGTTTGCATGCAGCTTCTGAGCGCGAACCAAAGGTGAGACCTTCGAAGCACACCCATGGGGACATCTGCTCATCATCATGCTCACTGCTTGAAGCACTTACATTTACGCTACTACCATGATGGGTAACCTTGTGCGTAGGCGTCTGATCCTTGGAACATGTGTTATGTCTACTCCTTTTCCATGGCATGGAATCAGGCTCTGGTTTCCTCATCACACAACCTTGGGAGGAAACATGCCGTCCACCCCCGACCCCACTTTGGTTGCCTTCGTGGCCAGCTGTAGATGCTGCTGCTTGTGCTTTTGCACCTAAGGGGCCTGAAGAGCCCCATCTCCCTTCAACAACCTATGAATAGTAAAGAACATCATATAACAAGTTAGGAAAAAGATAGTCTAATCGAAATTAGTTTGTTCGAATAACCATATGTGCATAGTGACAAAAGTATGTTTCACAGGGGGATTGCAAAGTATGTTGCAGCCTCAGAAGCAAGCTTCATGCATTGCCGATGCTCAAAATTGATGTATATATATTAACCCCACCGACCCAATAGGGTGAATAAATCTGTGAAAGAAATAAACTTTGCTTAGACCCAAAAGTAAGCTAGCTTAAAAGAAATCCTTACTGATGGCGCCAGTCATGTAGGAGTTGCCCATAGCTTTTTCACTTTCTCTCTGCAATCAAAATCAATCACCATGACATAAATCAACAATATATACACTCCATTGCGAACATACAGAATAGGGAGAATCAAAACACCTTGATGTATTCATATCATCCATAAGTTGTAAGGATGGAGCTCCAAATGCAATAGCAAACATGAATCATATTTCTCAACTGTGGTCAGCCAAAAAAAATTAGGATGATTAAAACGAATTAGGAGGATGAGCCTGGTGGGGGAGGGTGTCGTCCAGAGTGGTGCAGAGTGGTCACTGGAGGTCAGTCTCCCTCCTCAGCTTCTTGGCGGGGGCTATGCGATGGCGATGGATATGATGAGCAGCCTCTGGCCTCCCCTGCTCCCCCATGATCCTGCTCGACGCCCGCACTGCCGATTCACCGCCGCTGTCGCTTGCCAAGTTGAGATTGAGTGAGGGAGAGAAAACACTAGTAGAAAACAGGGCTTTGGTTCTAGCAGGATCGGAGCAATAATCCCGGTCGCGTTACTAACCGGGACTAATGTGAGCATTAGTCCCGGTTCGAACCGCTAGGACGCCAGGCGGGGCTCGGCAGGCATCAGTCCCGGTTCGAGTGGGACCTTTTGTTCCGGTTGGAGACACCAACCGGGACTAAAGGGGTTGCGCCAGGAGCGACACCCTTTAGTCCCGGTTGGTGTCTCCAACCGGGACTAAAGGTCTGTCTTCAGTCCCGGTTTTAGACACCAACCGGGACTACAAATTTGCCTATATATACCCCCGTCCCTGCCCGCCCTCTCCTCTGTTTTTTCCTCACAGAAGGTGGGAGGTGTGTGCTACTTTGTTCTCCCTTGCTATGCACATGAGGTGTTCGATGAAATGCCTGAGAGCATGACGCCAATTGAGTTCACACAAAACAAACATGATATGAGGTGCCCGAGCCACACTTAAGCTTTCTCCTCTTTCTTCTCCTCTGTTCTTCCTCCAAGCCCGTCCCCGTCCTTGTCCTCACCACCGTCGATCGCCTGCGCTGATCTCGTCGCCGGCACCACCGTGGTGAGCCTCTTGTTCTTATCTTTTTTTTAAAAGAAAAAAAATTCTTACTTGTATGATTTAGATAGCTACTTGTATAATTTTCTTACTTGTATTATTGTTTGTTATTATATAGTGCCATGGTTTTGATATCCGCCCTCGTCGGCTCTCGTCCGGTCTATGATTCGGATGTGGTATATTATCTTTTATAACTATTTGTTTCATTTAGTGTTTATGACAATTATGCCGACCAACTTGACATAGATGTTTTTATCTATGTGGTATGTGAACCGGAAATTCCAACCAACCCTCTTGTCGAGAGGTTAAATTTAGTTGAAAAAGAAAACAATTATTTGAAAGAAAAAAATTTGAAAATAATTGAAGAAGAGAAGATGAAATTGGAGTTGCATGTTGCCGATGACGTTGATCTACACAAGATCCAGATGGATGCAATGCGCTTGAAGATTAGAAAGATTAGAAAATATGCCATTGATAAAGAGGCTTGGTATCATTATGCTGTTGGATCAATTGTTACCTTAGTTGCGATTTTGATCGCATTTGTTGTTGCATTTAAATGTTTTACATAGTTGTATGTTAGTTTCAATGTATGTTTTAATTAGATGCTCTAGATAATTGTATGTTGTTTTATGAGAACTCTGTATGAACTTTATGTATTTATTTTTGCAGTAATAACATTTGATCACTACTGTACATTGGTTTTAATGTGATGATGACCTTGTATTAATTTGGTCATTTCTCTATTCATGATGTTCTGTAATGGTTTTTGATATACTTAATTATGTAATGCAGATGAACCGACAATGGATGTACGGTGACCGACGCACTTCCGGGTACATTACGGGCCTGCATAATTTTATCGATGTGGCTAAGGCAAACAGTGTGAATGGTTTTACGTATTGTCCATATCTTGTCTGTAAGTATACGCAGGATTACTCTTCCTTAAAAATCCTTCACACCCACCTGCTTAAGAGGGGTTTCATGCCCCATTATAATTGTTGGACCAAGCACGGAGAAAGAGGGGTTATGATGGAAGACAATGAAGAAGAAGAGGATGATGACAACTATCCTATGTTCCCTGAATATGGTGATACTGCAACGGGGGAAGTTGAAGATCAAGAGGCACCAGATGTTCCGGCTGATGATCTTCGCCGGGTCATTGTTGATGAACAGAGAGAATGCGAAAGTGAAAAGGAAAAGTTGAAGTTCGATCGCATGTTAGAGGATCACAAAAAACGGTTGTACCCAAATTGCGAAGATGGCAACACAAAGCTCGGTACCACACTGAAATTGCTGCAAATGGAAGGCAGAGAATGGTTACTGAAAATAATGAAGAAGAAGCTTACAAAGGATAACAATTTTCCTCACAGTACGTATGAAGCAAAGGTTCTCTGCCCTCTAGGATTAGAGGTGTAGAAGATACATGCATGCCCTAATGACTGCATCCTCTACCGCAGTGAGGAGTACGAGAATTTGAATGCATGCCCGGTATGTGGTGCATTGCGGTATAAGATCAGACGAGATGACCCAGGTGATGTTGAGGGCGAGCACCCCAGGAAGAGGGTTCCTGCCAAGGTGATGTGGTATGCTTCTATAATACCACGGTTGAAACGTCTGTTCAGAAACAAAGAGCATGCCAAGTTGTTGTGATGGCACAAAGAAGAACGTAAGAAAGACGGGATGTTGAGAGTACCCGCTGATGGGTCGCAGTGGAGAAATATCGAGAGAAAGTGGTCGGAGTTTGCAGATGACGCAAGGAACTTATGGTTTGGTATAAGTGCAGTTGACATTAATCCTTTTGGGGAGTAGAGCAACAACCATAGCACCTCGCCTGTGACTCTATGTATCTATAACCTTCCTCCTTGGTTGTGCATGAAGCGGAAGTTCATTATGATGTCAGTGCTCATCCAAGGCCCTAAGCAACCCGGCAACGACATTGATGTGTACCTAAGGCCATTAGTTGAAGAACTTTTACAGTTGTGGAATATAAAAGGTGTACGTGTGTGGGATGAGCACAAACAGGAGGAATTTGACCTACAAGCGTTGCTGTTTGTAACCATCAATGATTGGCCTGCTCCTAGTAACCTTTCAGGACAGACAAACAAGGGATACAATGCATGCACGCACTGTTTAGATGAGACTGAAAGTATATATCTAGACAAATGTAAGAAGAATGTGTACCTGGGACATCGTCGATTTCTTCCGATCAAGCATGCCTTAAGAAAGAAAGGCAAGCATTTCAAAGGTGAGGCAGATCACCGAAAGAAGCCTGTCCCCCGTACTGGGGAAGATATATTTGATATCGTCAAGGATTTAAAATTAATCTTTGGAAAGGGTCCTGGCGGACAATCTGTTCCGAATGACGCTGACGGACACACACCCATGTGGAAGAAGAAATCTATATTTTGGGAGCTACCCTATTGGAAATTCCTAGAGGTACGCTCTGCAATCAACGTGATGCACGTGACGAAGAATCTTTGCGTGAACCTGCTAGGCTTCTTGGGCATGTATGGGATGACAAAAGATACACCGAAGGCACGGGAGGACCAGCAACGTATGAACAAAAAAGACGGCATGCATCCAAAGCAGTATCAAGGTCCTGCCAGCTACGCTCTTACCAAAGCAGAGAAGGAACTCTTTTTTGAATGCCTGCTCAGTATCAAGGTCCCGTCTGGCTTCTCATCGAAAATAAAGGGAATAATAAATATGGCAGAGAAAAAAATTCCAAAAGCTAAAGTCTCATGACTGCCACGTGATTATGACGCAATTGCTTCCGGTTGCATTGAGGGGGCTTCTACCAGAAAATGTCTGATTAGCCATTGTGAAGCTATGTGCATTTCTCAATGCAATTTCTCAGAAGGTAATTGATCCAGAAATCCTACCAAGGTTACATAATGATTTGGTCCAATGTCTTGTTAGTTTCGAGTTGGTGTTCCCACCATCCTTCTTCAATATTATGACGCACGTCCTAGTTCACCTAGTCGAAGAGGTTGCCATTCTGGGTCCTGTATTTCTACACAATATGTTCCCCTTTGAGAGGTTCATGGGAGTCTTAAAGAAATATGTTCATAACCGTGCTAGGCCATAAGGAAGCATCTCTAAGGGCCATGAAACAGAGGAGGTCATTGAGTTTTGTGTTGACTTTATTCCTGACCTTAAGCCGATTGGTGTTCCTCAATCGCGGCATGAGGGGAGACTGAGTGGAAAAGGCACACTAGGACCGAAAGCAATAATATGTAGGGACGGGCATTCTTGGGCGCAAGCACACTACATAGTTCTACAAAATTCTACCTTGGTGGCCCTGTGTATCAATGAACACAAGAATATTGTACGCTCCCAACACCCGGGGTAGTCTGATGACTGGATTACACGTGCACACATGGGGACTTTCGGCGGTTGGTTGCGAACACATCTCACGAATAACACCATTGTTGGAGATGAGCTACACTTGTTGGCCAGGACACCATCTTCGAATGTATTGACTTGCCAAGGATACGAGATAAATGGGAATAGATTTTACACGATTGCCCAAGATAAAAAGAGCACCAACCAAAATAGTGGTGTCCGCTTTGATGCAGCAAACACCAATAGGGAAAGGACACATATTATGCTTACATAGAGGAGATATGGGAACTTGACTATGGACGTGATTTTAAGGTCCCTTTGTTTCGGTGCAAATGGGTCAATCTGACAGGAGGCGGGGTAAAGGTAGACCCGCACTATGGAATGACAACAGTGGATGTCAACAATCTTGGGTACACAAATGAACCATTCATCCTAGCCAATGATGTGGCGCATGTTTTCTATGTGAAGGACATGTCTACCATACCGAGAAAAAGAAAAGATAAGGAAGTGAATACATCATACGATGAGCCAAAGCGCCACATAGTTCTTTCAGGGAAAAGAAACATCGTGGGAGTGGAGGACAAGACAGACATGTCAGAAGATTATGAAAAGTTTCATGAAATTCCTCCCATCACGGTGAAGACTGACCCAAGCATCCTGTTAAATGATGAAGATTATCCATGGTTATGGCGCAATAAGCAAGGGACACACGCAAAGAAAAAGTTTTATACCCCAAGATCCCACTCTAGGATGTGACCGGATTCACCGCCATCACTTTCTCTCTAGTGTGAGTTTCTGGACTTATAGCTGGAAAGTGCCACTTCGGACAAACCGAAGGAAATCTTTGTAAGAGCTAGCTAGGGCATTTTGGCATTTGAAACATGATTTTTGAATAATTATTTATTAAGTTATGAAATTTCAATTATTTCTATCCTTTTTAGTATTTTAATTAAACAGAGGAGTTAATCAATGCAATTATGTCCAAACAAAATATGAATGTCTTCTGAGCATTCCAGATAAGTCGCTTGAGGTTGACAGGCATAGGCCATACACACCCTCACCAGTTGTATAGTGATTTCTGTCCCAAGTTTTGCAAGGTTGATCATACGCGGTTAGTCCTGGTTGGTGGCTCCATATAAAATAATAAGGTTAATATAGACATGGCTTAAACGTCTTGACATAGATGAATACAGCAGAAGCATCAGAGATGATAAGAGAGAAACGTTGCATGACATAAAGTTGGAGGTACTATGTGGTTTCTCTGATCAGAGGACCCCTTATGCCGAGCCAAGTTCAGATGAGGAGTTCTCTGGTTGCTTTCTAGAGAAACTGAGGACAACATATCTGATGGCCATTCTCGAGAAATAACCATGATCCAAGTTTACCTAACATGCAAGCAGAGTTGATGATATGTTGAGGGCTGAGAAATCAGAGAATCCTATGAGAATAGTATATTGTTTTGGCATATCTCATGAACATCCAGGCACCTTTATATTATCTTACATCAGGAGTTCAAACCCACATCATGAGTATGTTGGGTTATACCCAAATGGCTTTAGATTCCGGAAGAAAGATTTTGACAGCATTGATCTCCTTGTGTCATATTTTCAAAAACATATTGACAAACCACCATCTGATGTTGGCCCTTCAATGCGAAATGTTGCGGCAATGGTACCTATGAAAAATAACTTGATAGAACTATTTGTCACTCTCTGATGAAAATCTATATAATCAAACATTGCATTCGTATAAGCATTCACTCTAGCAAGCATTCTAGCAATCAAAATACAATCAATGAATAAAGCAATAAAGAAAACAATAAGAAAAAGCAAATAGAAAGAAAAACAAAACTTCAAGGAAATCCAAATAGAAACACCTAAGGGCCGGAACAATAGGACTTAACTACAAATAACAAAAATAGTTTTTGTCCTAAATAAAACTTAGTAGCAAAGAAAAATACCAAACTAATAACTTAACAGAAAAGAAAATATAACATTATTAGGTTAACAGAAAATACTAAACTAAAACCTAGCTTTAGTCCCGGTTGGTGGCACCAACCGGGACTAAAGGCCTACCGCACATTTTCACACACGTATTAGTCCCACCTCGCCAAGTGACGAGCTAGTCGACCACCTTAAATATCCGGGTCGTCCAGAAGGGATAAGCTTCTGACATCATTGCATCCTTTGTTAAGGATATGGACTCTTACTATGAATCTTCTAGAAGATTCATAGTAAAGGTCTATCTCCTTCACATAGGGAACATTGGTGTCGGCTTTTTTTGAATCACTATGTGTCTATGCATCAAAATAAATTAGGTTAACAAAAAGTATTAGGTTAAACTAATAACTTAACAAAAAAGAAAATATAACATTATTAGGTTAACAAAAAGTATTTTACAATATTCTTCACTAGCAAAAAGAATCAACTAAAAAGCTTTTATAAAACTCTAGTTATGATCAAAAAAATATTAACTTAGAATTATATAAAATTTATCCAACTAAAATTTTCATAAAGTATTTTTTGTTAAAAACTTTAATAGCAAAAAGAATTAAATCAAAACTAGGCACGTATGCTACTGTTTTTGAATCTGTTTAAAACAAAACTAAAATAATTTTATACATTGGGTTAGTCCCGGTTGGTGGCTCCAACCGGGACTAAAGGCCCAGCCTTTCGCGCCCTTTGGGCCGCGGCAAAAAATGGCTTTAGTCCCGGTTGGTGGCCGCAACCGGGACTAAAGGCATTTTGGTATTTAAACCTCCCCCTTCCCCCTCCCCCAAATCTTCCTCTCCCTAGCCCGACCAGCTCCCTCGACGCGTCCGCTCCCGCCGCCGGCCTCCACGCGACGCCGTCAGGCTGCCCGACCGCGCCCTCGATGTCAGCTCCCGCCGCCGGCCTTCACGCGCCGCCCGAGCTCGCCGGCACCGCTCTCCTCCTCACGCCGTTCTCCTCCACGCGCCCTAGCCGGCCTCACCTCGCCGACGCCCCGACGAGCCCATCCCCGACGCCGGCGCTCCTCCACGCCGCACCCTTCCCCGACGACCGATCCCCCTCCCCGTGGTGAGCTCCGGCGCCGGCCCCTTTCCTTTTGTATAAAATTGTTTTAGTTGCATGTATACGAAAATGTTTTATATGTGTATAAAATGTGTATGAATAAAATTGTTTTAGTTGCATGTATACAATGTGTATGAATAAAATTGGATGTGTATAAAATGTTTTAGATGCATGTATACAAAAATGTACAATGTGTATGAATAAACCATGCAAAAAATGTGTATGAATAAAAATTGGTATAAAAACCTATATTATAAAAAATGTGAATCGTGTATTTGATAGGTGTATAAAAAATATAGACATGTGGTGAGAGAAAAAAAGAAAAATTGAAGAAATATGATGCAAACAATGAAATAAAGGCGAGCCCCGATGATCGCCGGAGGAGTCCCTGACAATCGCCGGTGAGGAGTCCCCGACGATCATCGGAGGAGTCCGCGACGATCGCCGAAGGAGTCCCTGACGATCGCCGGTGAGGAGGCCCCGACGATCGCCGGAGGAGTCCCCGATGTTAAGTGCTAAGGAAAGGGGGCCGGCCGGAGAGCTCACCGCGGGAAGGGGGCCCCGACGATCGCCGGTGAGGAGGCCCCGACGATTGCCGGAGGAGTCCCCGATGTTAAGTGCTAAGGAAAGGGGGCCGGCCGGAGAGCTCACCGCGGTGAGGGGGCCCCGACGATCGCCGGTGAGGAAGCCCCGACGATCGCCGGAGGAGTCCCCGATGTTAAGTGCTGAAACTGATAAAACTTGCCATTTTGTTATTTTTGTGTGATTTAATGCAAGCATCATATGAATAAACTTTGTACATGTGTTTGGTGCATTTTCATGTCTATTTGCTGCTGGCATTTTTCCCATGCCATGGTAAATATGTTTAGGCACTGTAACAAGCTTGCAAACATGCTATGATACTGTTGCTGTTTCACACTTGCTGAAAAACTGCCAAGTCTGAAACTGACTGTGATAAAACTTGTCAACTTTGCATGATGTTTGCCACTAATCCATTGCTCATATGCATATGATTCCTTCTTGTGATTTGGTCTATGTAATGTGTACTTTGATGCAATGCCCTTGGTTGCCATGTAAAGTTGTTGTAGCATGACTCAATCTTGCTCTCAAGTTGTCATCATAATGTTACTATTTTGCATTCCCATATTTCATTAAGTCTGAAAAATAGCTTATCTCTCATGGTTGTATATTGTCATGTTGTAATATTTACAGAAACTATGGAACACGACAGAGACTTAGAACAAGAAGAGATGTTGGGGGAAATAATCCGCGACGGAGATGATGATATCACCTCACAGTTTCTGAACGACTCCGGTGGTGAGGGAATGGAGGGAGAAGATGACGGCTCCGGTGAGGGAATGGAGGGGGAATAAGATGGCTCCGGTGTTGGAGCCTTAACTGTTGCAAAGTCCGGCGAGGTATATTAATTAAGCCTCTGCTGACTAGATGTGTTAATTGATTTGTATGTACATATATTAACGCTTCTTTCTTCTTTTAGCCCTCCAGATCGAGCCAACCTTCTATAAAGAGACGAGGCCCAAAAAAAAGGTTGGGCAAGAATGAAAGGTTCACAATCGAAGAACTCGCTGCAGATGGCAAACCGACTGCTCCCAAGCGGACCGCAGACCGATTTATAAGTCAGTGCGGAGTTGTTGTTATATGGACAGCATCCCGATCAACATTCAAGATTGGAATAAGCCAAAGGAGGACTATAGAGTTACTTATGTTGACGATAGATCCGAAGAAGCGCTTTGGAATACGCTCATGACAAATTTCACCCTACCGCCAGAGGTGGATCCAAATAACAATGTTATAGAGCGAAAAGTCAAGGCGTGGGCTCTAAAGAAGATGGCCCAACAATTCAACAACTGGAAGAAAAGATTGCACCAAAAGTATGCCCTGAAAGAGAAGACTCCAACATTCACCGGACAATATGAGAAGATAAAAGATCACTGGCCTGCATTTGTGCAGTACAAGACATCGACTGAAGGTAAGAAAAGGTCAAACATAAATAAGCAAAATGCTGCAAAGAAGGAGTATCACCATGTTATGGGGTCAGGTGGCTACAAGTTTGCCAGGCCTAAGTGGGAGAAAGCTGAGAACGATCTGCTTGATAAAGGGATCCATCCAGAGACATTGGACTGGACCGAACGGGCAAAGGCTTGGTTCTATGTGCATGGGGGAGAGTTGAACCCAGAAACAGGGAAGTGTGTTTATACAAAAGATCAACTTGCAACACCCGTCAAAGCCATTAAAGCTGCAATGAAGGACGTGCAGGGCGGGAAGTTCCATCCTGACAGAGAGAACGACGAGCTGACATGCGCCCTCGGGAATCCTGAACACAGTGGACGAACACGAGGCACATCAGGCTCCGTTCTGTGGAAGGTTGGGTTTCCCGACTGCAGTGACACTTACAGAAGCTGAGGGAGAAAAAAGAAACAGGATGCAGACTGGCTGCAGAAGGTAGAAGAAATAGTAGCGTTGCAGCAGAAGCAAATAGAGGCACTTACCAGCCAGCGAGCTACCGGCCCATCTCAGCGGCAACAAGATCCTACATTCGATACTGCCCACGGAGCTACCCCACCATCTCAGCGGAAAAGCAGCGTGGCTTCCACAGAGCTCGTTCGGCCCATAGATGATATCATGGCTCCTCGCTACCCCGTGGATGATATCACGCAGAGGGAACATTGTGATCTACATGCGAAATGCATGAACATATCCGTGAAGGTGGCGGTCGACTTTGCCTTACCTCCTATACCTGATGGATCTTACTATTGCTCCCTGATTTCAGATGGCTATGCTGTTATCGAGGTGGATGAAGTTATGAACGGATTTGAGCAGCTGGAGCTTGAAATCCCTACAGATGAAGGGGATACTGAACTGGGAGATGCGAGAAGGAGTACCATTCTATGGAGAAAGGAACACATCGTGCTTCCACATTGGACGCCGCGTCAGCAGACTCCGCCGGAGGAGGCCCCTCAGCAGACTCCTCACAGTACCAATCCAGCTCTATCTCTACTGCCTCAGCCGTCTCCGCCGCGTCAGCAGACTCCGCTGCCTGAGCTGTCTCCGCCGTGTCAGCAGACTCCGCCACGTCAGTAGACTCAGCCGGAGGAGGCCCCTCAGCAGAATTTGCCGCGTCATCAGACTCCGCCTCCTCCGCTGCCTCAGCCCCGGCGGAAGAGAAGTGCCGCTCCGGCGGCTAGTAGTACAACTATGAATAAATCCAGAGCAGGTACAATAAGCGTCAAGGAGGCTCCTGCCAAGTTATCATGCCAACTGAGTGATGAGGAAGTCAAGAAGGTTGTGGATGGCGAAGTGAAATGCTAGCTTGCACCGACACGGCCCGAGCAAAAGGAGAAAATAGATCTGGCAAAAGCGAAGCACTGTCTGGAAATCCTTACGCGACCACTGCCGCCTCCGCTGCTATCAAACTATGACCGCTCTATTATCAAGTCACATAAAGAACAACAACGGTCAGGAAGTAGTAGTTGTGCAAGGGGGAAAACAATTCCCTAGCTCGGAGAACAGAAAAACCAATCGTGCCCCGCGCTCAAGGTGTCTTCCGATATCATTATTGATCCGGAGGTTGCTTTCACTCTTGGTCAATACTTAGGCGAGCATGGAGAGTTCCCCATGGCTGATTTAGCCTTTAGATACGAGCACGGGAAGCCTCTCGTCAGACCTGAGGAGCGCCCGCATCTACCAACACAAATGCGAAGATTGCATGAGTAGTACATGAAAGCCTCAAAGGAAGGGAGCAACATGATCATTGTGGGAATAAGAGATGAGCATTTCTTTAATGGAGTCGAGGAGACATACATTGAATTTGATGAATTATTTCAGTCATACAATCAAGATGCCCTCGACAAAACTATCATCAGTTGCTATTGTCTGTAAGTATTATTTCTGTAATTAAGTCTCTAGCTTAGCACGTTCATTGCATGTATAATTATCCTCACTATATTATGCAGATTGAAGATTCTCGAATGCAAAAGAGGACAAATCTATGACATTGGGTTCATTAACCCAAATACCGTACATGACATTACGGTAGCAAACAACGCCAAGGATACAACGAAAAACTTGCTAAAGGCGTTAATTGGACAACAAACTAGAAGGGAAATACTATTTCCTTACAACTTCAAGTGAGTGTTAGTGTCTTGTGCACATTCTGTTTCTCTTACTCGAGGTTAAGTGTAATTGATGAGTTATGCATGCGCAGGTTCCACTTTATTCTGCTAGTCATTCAGCTTGACGCAGGAGTAGTAATTTTCATGGACTGGAAACGTAAAGACCCTAAGATGTGGGCGGACATGAGTGAAATGCTCCAGAAGTAAGTTCAATCATTATCGCACTATATCGGCAACTTTCGTTAATTTCCTAATATCAAGTAATTAATAACTCCTTTATTCATTTTCTTTGCCGGGCAGGGTTTGGAAAGAGTTTACACTAGTAGAGGAACGGCCTTTAGTCTCGGTTGGGAAGGGCCTTTAGTCCCGGGTCACCAACCGGGACAAATAAATCGAGACTAAAGGCCCCCACCCTTTAGTCCCGGTTGGCCACGACCCAGGACTAAATCCCTTCCACGTGGCCGGCAGCGCGCGCCGGGGGCTGGGGACCTTTAGTCCCACTTGGTGCCACCAACCAGGACTAAAGCTTTAGGGGTTTAGGGTTTTAGGGTTTATGGTTTATTTTTCCTTTTCATTTTGTGTTTTCCATTTAATTCTTTTTCATTTCAAACATATTTTACGCTACTACATACTGTACACATCATTCATATATAATAGAATTTCTCGTACGACCAATCATATATCATACAATTTCTCATACGACCATGCATACACACACACACATATATACAATTTGGTATATACAATTTCTCCTACAATTTGCAGATCATTGCATGCATGCATTAGGTATAATGGTACTCTCCGGTGGGAGATATGACCTGCTCAAGCAAAAATCCCGCAACTTCCTCTTGAAGTGCTCGTATGCGGTCCTTTGGTAGGAGCCTATCCCGCATCTCCACCATCTTTAAAGAAGGAGATCAATATGAATATATTAGTTGTGTGTATATATATTAGATCATGATTAAAAAAATTGTGAATAGTGTTTACGTACCCAAAGATGTCGTGCATCTCTGCTCCTTTCGGTCATAAAGCAAATGTTCTCGCAAACGTAGTATGCGCATAAATTATTCCCCTTTTCCTGCCTCATGCACTTTACGAGAATATAATTCAATCAGATAATAATCAAGCATGACAATGGTATTGAAACTAGAATTAAAGAGATGCGTAGACGTAGCTAGTACTACTTAATTACCTTGAGCTGTCGCCATTTCAGCTTTGGTTCCCACGCACGGACAACCTCTTTGATGAACTTTCTCCAAACCCTGCCCGGCAAAGAAAATGAATAAATGAGTTATTAATTACTTGATATCAGGAAATGAAATAAAGAGGCCGACATAGTGCGATAATGATTGAAATTACCTGTCGAGCATCAAAATCTGGCTGCTGTATTCTTTAGGCTCTCTACCTAGTGAGTCCAGTGCTTCAACAGTTCCCTCATCAACTCTAATGATTAGCAGGATCCAGTGGAAACTGCGCACACATTTGTATAAGCGGGCATGCATAACTCATCAACTACACTTAACATCAAGTAAGCAAAATAGAATTTGTAGTACAAGACAGTAACACTCACTTGAAGTTGTAAGGAAATAGTATTTCTGGTCTGGTATTTAGTTCCTTCAAAAACATTAGCAAGTTATTCTCTGTGTCTTCTTTGTGGTTATTTAACACAGTTTCATTAACGGTATTTGGGTCAATGAACCCAATGCCATGGACTCCATCTCTTTTCAATTCAAAAATCTTCATTCTGCATAATACCACACAAAAGAATATAGTGAGGATAGTTACAGGCAATGAACGAGCTGAGCTAGAGACTTAAATTACAGAAAGAAATCACTTACAGACAATAGCAACTCACGATAGATTTGTCGAGTGCGTCTTGATTGAATAACTGAAAAATTTCTGGAAACTCAATCCACACATCGGTTCCATGGAAGTAATTGTTGGGGAACGTAGCATGCAATTTCAAAATTTTTCCTACGCTCACGCAAGATCTATCTAGGAGATGCATAGCAACGAGAGGGGGAGAGTGTGTCCACGTACCCTCGTAGACCGAAAGCGGAAGCGTTAGGTTAACACGGTTGATGTAGTCGAACGTCTTCACGATCCAACCGATCCAAGTACCGAACATACGGCACCTCCGAGTTCAGCACACGTTCAGCTCGATGACGTCCCTCGAGCTCTTGATCCAGTTGAGGACGAGGGAGAGTTCCGTCAGCACGATGGCGTGGCGACGGTGATGATGAAGTTACCGGCGCAGGGCTTCGCCTAAGCACTACGACGATATGACCGAGGTGTGTAACTGTGGAGGGGGGCACCGCACACGGCTAAGACAAATCTTGGTGTGTCTTTGGGGTGCCCCCTTCCCCCGTATATAAAGGAGGGAGGGAGAGAGGGTGGCCCTCCTAGGGGCGTGCCAAGTGTATGGAGTCCTACTAGGACTTCCAAGTCCTAGTAGGAATCCCTTCCCCTTTTCGGAGTAGGAGAGAAGGAAAGAGGGAAAGAGAGAGGGAGTAGGAAAGGGCAAGGGGGGCGTCGCCCCCTTCCCCTAGTCCAATTCGGACCCATGGGGGGGCGCGCGCCACCTCCCCTTTGGTCCGCCTCCTCTTTTCCCGTATGGCCCAATAAGGCCCATTACTTCTCCCGGTGAATTCCCGTAACTCCCCGGTACTCCGAAAAATACCCGAATCACTCGGAACCTTTCCGATGTCCGAATATAGCCTTCCAATATATGAATCTTTACTTCTCGACCATTTCGAGACTCCTCGTCATGTCCGTGATCTCATCCGGGACTCTGAACAAACTTCGGTCATCAAATCACATAACTCATAATACAAATCGTCATCGAACGTTAAGCGTGCGGACCCTACGGGTTCGAGAACTATGTAGACATGACCGAGGCACATCTTTGGTCAATAAACAATAGCGGAACCTGGATGCTCATATTGGCTCCTACATATTCTACGAAGATCTTTATCGGTCAAACCGCATAACAACATACGTCATTCCCTTTGTCATCGGTATGTTACTTGCCCGAGATTCGATCGTCGGTATCATCATACCTAGTTCAATCTCATTACCAGCAAGTCTCTTTACTCGTTCCGTAATGCATCATCCCGTAACTAACTCATTAGTCACACTGCTTGCAAGGCTTCATATGATGTGCATTACCAAGAGGGCCCAGAGATACCTCTCCGATACTCGGAGTGACAAATCCTAATCTCGATCTATGCCAACCCAACAAACACCTTCGGAGACACCTGTAGAGCATCTTTATAATCACCCAGTTACGTTGTGACATTTGATAGCACACAAGGTGTTCCTCCGGTATTTGGGAGTTGCATAATCTCATAGTCAGAGGAATATGTATAAGTCATGAAGAAAGCAATAGCAATAAAACTTAACGATCATTATGCTAAGCTAACGGATGGGTCTCGTCCATCACATCATTCTCTAATGATGTGATCCTGTTCATTAAATGACAACACATGTCTATGGTCAGGAAACATAACCATCTTTGATAAACAAGCTAGTCAAGTAGAGGCATACTAGGGACGCTCTGTTTGTCTATGTATTCACACATGTACTAAGTTTCCGGTTAATACAATTCTAGCATGAATAATAAACATTTATCATGATATAAGGAAATATAAATAACAACTTTATTATTGCCTCTAGGGCATATTTCCTTCAGTAATGCTCTGGCTTGACTTTCACCATGAGGCTCTCTTGCCCGGCCTTTTTTCTCTCAGGTACCAGTCACGCAATCTGCGCATTTGCATTGATAGAAGTGTGACCTCCTCAGGCCTGACCAGAGGGTTCCTGGGGACATATTTCCATGCAAATTCTATAGCCATGGGGAGGTCCTCGGTGCCTAGGAGTTGCTCAACACTGAGACCAAATTCTTTAACAAGAGCGCCGGTTACCGCCTTATCGGTACTCACCTTGAGCGGGGGGATTGATTGCATTGCCTGTTCTCTGAGCTGCGGAACAGTTTTCCCGCTTTTATTACTACCTGTAAGGCTTGACTGTTTATTTTTTTGTTGATGATATGACTTGCTAACAGAGCGTTCATAGTATGATCATCTATTCTCCACATGTGCCGGGGGTCGCTCTAGAAAATCCACAAAGTTTTGTATGGTTTTCTCAGGTATTTTCTCCTTTGGCGGTGGGGGTGGTTTCGATGCAAAATGGGCCTTCACTTTGGAATCCACTTGGGCTCTGGTTTCCTCCTCAGTCATCTCATAAGCCAACTTCTTTTTGGCAGGAGGCTTGGGTTTCTTCTTTGGTGCTCTCTTCCGCTTTGGAATCGGCTGACGCGGCAAAGATCGATATTGCGGACTCGCGCTGGGCTCCGTCTCGGTGTGGGGTGGAGTCGGCTAATGCGGCCGACTTGGAGGAGTCAGTGGCCTTGGCGCCGAGTTTGGAAGACGATGCATTCCTTTCTCCATACAATGAGACCACGTATGACTTCTCCGAGTGTCTGCTCCCCTTGACCTCCAGGAAAGTCAAGCTCTAGCGAGTCATATCCCGACAGAACTTCATCCACCCCGACATGAGCATAGCCAGCTGGAATCAGATTGCCATGGATGGTTGCTTCAGGTGCATTCGGTAAAGCAAAGCCAACCACCACCTTCATGGATATGTTCTTCAGTTTCATATGTAGCTCACAACTTGACGTCTCTTTGATATCATCCATGGGGTAGCGAGCCAGCAGTGTATCATCGGCCGGGACCCCTGTGGAACCCACGCTGCTTCTCAGCATAGATGCGATGGTACTATCCAATGCTGGATCTGCACCCTCCTGCTGCTGAGACGCCCTTTGCTCGCTAATTGTGTCGATTTGATCCTGCTGCCGGATTAAAATGTGACGCCCCCGACTTAATCGTGCACTAATCATACACGCAAACATGCACAATCAAGCACAGGGACTCACGGGAAGATATCACAACACAACTCTAACACAAATAAACGGAGATCCACAATATTACAGACCAGGGATCCGAAGATCCAAATACATAAGTCAGTCATACAAATATTATCTGAGTACAGACATAGTTAGACAAGTTTGCCTTAAGAAGGCTAGCACAAACAAAGACACTAGATCGAAAGGCGTTGGCCTCCTGCCTGGGAACCTCCGATCCTACTCCTGGTCGGCTGGCTCGATCCAGTAGTACGTGCCCTCTGGACCCTCCTGGTAGTAAGCTCCTGTGGTGGCATTTGGCTCCGGGACACCATCGTCTGATTGTATCATCAAGGTGGGGTATGGGGAAAAGAGAAAGTAAAGCAACCGTGAATACTCATCCGAAGAACTCAGCAAGCAAGGATCTATACTACATATGCAACATTATCAATGGAGAATGGCTGTATATGTGGACTGGGCTGTAGAATTGCCAGAATAGAGAGAAGGCCTAGTCCTATCGAAGACTAGCATCTTCACGAAGCCATCATCTTGCAGCAGTAGAAGAGAGTAGAATAGCATTTTATTTAGCAAACATGTTGAAGCAAGCCTAGAGATCCTTCCTCGACTCCCAGCGAGAAAGCGATCCCGAAGCTTCAATTAAGTAACAAGTATCCAGTTCAAGTAGTAGATCAGGATACACAAACTAAGCGTCCTTTACCGTAGGACCGGCTATCGATAGATTATTCATCCCTGCAGGGGTGCACTACTGTTACCCAACACGCTCGATCAACTCTAGCCGGACACACTTGCTGGGTAATGCCCGGCCTCGGAAGATCAACACGAAGCAGCGCCCTACCTAGGCTCGGCAGAGAGGTCAGCACGCCGGACTAACCTATGCACCCAGAGGTCTTGGGCCTTCGCCCTGGGCACCCTGCGCGTTGCGAGACTGGCCGGGGTGCAGGCGCGACACTGAACTCGTCAGTGAAGTATCCAGCCCAATCCCGACAATCAGCCCGCACGGTGAATCGTGATGTCTGACGAGCTTTCGGGAGAAATGTACATTGCAGAGGGCCCCATAACCATTATCCCGTGTGGTGGTAGTGCGTATAGGGCACGTCGACCCACTCAGATCACACACCCAAATCCAATAGGCTCATTTAGTATCACGCGGAGACAATCAGAGTCTCTGATGCTCCGCCACAATATCACACTCGAGTGCCCTTCCGGCACACCCGAAAATCATAGATCCCCAGCGGGCACCCACCAGGGTGGACCCGCCTGTAACAAAGGTCAAAGTAACCGTGTGGTCATAGCATCAAGGGGGAAACCCGAGGAATCACCCTCGGTGGATTCCACTCGACAAAATCATCAGGGTGAACATATGAGGCATCACCCTCGAGGTTCACACTGAGGGGTTGCACGACAGAGTCGTATCGGAAATGGAGAAGAAGGAATCACCCTCGATGACCACGACCGAACAGCTACACTACAGAGTATTCATCAGGAGTGCGTTACGAGGTATCACCCTCGGCACTCGATAGTTACTATGCAAAGTCGTACAACTAAGGGGGGTGTGAAGTGAGGTGTCGGTCTCTGGTCGACGATCACACTGATCGAGTCATCGATGATCAAGCAGGGGCGACAAGGGTAAGGTGGTGGGGGTCACTGATGGTTCACTACCAACCTATACTAAGCAGTTTAACATAGGCAGGTAAGGTAGCAATAGACAGGTTACAAAAGCTGGCTATGCATCAGAATAGGAACAAACATTAACAGTAGCAAAATCTAATGCAAGCAGGAGAAATGGAATGGGCGATATCTGGATGCTCAAGGGGGGGGGGGGGGGGGGGCTTGCCTGGTTGCTCTAGCAAGAGAGAGAGGTCGTCAACGGGCTGCTCGTCGGTAGTGTAGTCGTACCCAGCTGCAGCGTCGTTGGTCTCAGCATCTACGAGCGAGAAGGAGGGGGAGAGAAACAATAAATTCACGGCAAAAATGCAAACAATATGTATGACATGCCTAAATGATATGCCGGGGTGTTCTACTGCCTAACTAAATGATTTAGTTAATTTAGGAATTTATTTGGATTTATTTAATCAATGTTGAGCACTATTCATTTATCGAAATCGGTCTAAAAGTTCAATGTTCATATAGCTAGGGGCATCTGACAAGAATACGGAGGGCGTATTTGGGTTCGTATCAAAATTCTGAGCAAGTTTCATATATAAATTATTTTCATCGGAGTTACGGTTTATTTAATATGATTTTCTAAAGTTTTAAACATTTTCTGAATTTAATTATTTATTTAAATTCAAATTATCGAGAATAGTGAATGATGACGTCAGCATGAGGTCAGTGTGACATCAGCAGGTCAACTCTGGCTGACCAGAGTCAAACCTGACAAGTGGGGCCCACATGTCATACACTGTGGCTTTAACAGAGAGGTTAAATTAACTAATTGGGTTAATTAATAGGTGGGGCCCAGCAGTCAGTGACTGATTAGGATTTTAATTATTTTTATTAAACTAATTAGCTAATTAGGCACATGACAAGGGGGGGCCCATATGTCATAGACACAGGGAGAGGGGCCCCACCAGTCAGTGACTGGGCAGTGCCCAGTCAGCCAGTTGACCAAGTCAATTGATCAACTGGGACCGGCCTGGCTCACAGGCAGTGGCACTGGGGGTGGCCCCAGGCCAGCCACGTCGGCGGCGGCGCCGGTCGGCCACCAGAGTTGCTCCGGCGAGCACCAGGGACGGCGGCGCGGCTCGAAAGTGGCGCACATGGCACCACTGCGAGCGCGACCGGGCTGTTTCGTACGGGCAGACGACGGCGGAGCGATCTAGGGTGACGGCGGGGGCTGCGGTGGTCGGTAGCGTCGACGATGAGCAATGAGGCGGATGCCGAAGTTCGGCCATCGTCGGGATCGGGGCTACGGTGTGCAAAAAGGGGCAGGGCGAGGTGGCTACGGTGTCCACATGTTGCGGGGAGTGCAACGGTGGCACGCACGGGACCATATGATCACCGAGGCCATGCCGGCGACGAGGTCAGGCGGCGGCGCGTGCGGCTAAGGTGGAGGAGCTTGCTACGGGCGGCTAGAGGGGGCAGGGGAGGGCGCATCCGGCGCAGGGGCTCACCGGCGTTGCAGAGAAGGCCCGGGGACGGCTCAGGGAAGGGCGACGGCGGCGAATCGAGGCGGTGTTCGACGGCGGCCGTAGGGGAAGAAGGCGAAGCAGGCCGGTGATGCAGAGCGTTCGGCTTCGGTTCGTCGGCGCAGGAGGCGTAGAGGAGCACGGCGGAGCTCGTGGACACGTCGCGGTGGCGAGGAAGAGGCGGTGGCCGCGAGCTTCAGCGGAGGCCGATCATGGCGGCGTCGGGCGAGGTAGGGAGCGAGGGAGGAAGGGGGGAAATGGTGGCTAGGTTTCGCTAGGGAGAGCGGGGAGCTGCTCTTGTACCCAGCACGCGCGCGGGCGCGCTGTCGAGCGGCGAGCGAGGGGGGCTGGTTACAATTTTAGAATGGTCTCTGGAATATTTATTATTTAATGAACATTTTAGTTTCTATGTTGAACAACTTTTATTTTCCACATTCATTTAAAGTTGGATTTTGACTTAGGAGTTGAAATGCAATATGATGCTAATGATGATCATGCACTGTTAAACTTGCTGATTTGTCATTATCAGAAGTGATTACTGTGGCTAATGACATGGGGTGTTACATAAAACACGCTCGAACTCCACGTTCTTTGCTTCTACCTTTTGAAGCCGATCTGCATCCTGCTTCTCCTTTCTCGCATGGCTTCTGTAAGTGTCGTTCCAGTACGCAAACACCTCAACCCATGGAACAACGCCTTTGCCTCGTGTTCGTCCCAGGTGTTCAGGATTCCTGAGGGCGCGTGTAAGCTCGTCGTTTTCTCTCTCGGGCTGGAATGCCCCCGTTCGAGCCTCTTCTATTGCTTGAATTAAAGAATCTGAGGCTTCTTTAAGACTTGCCTGTTCAATAATCTCCCCTGTCTTTGGGTCCAACTTTCCCCCATGCGCATAAAACCAAGTCCTGGACCTGTCGGGCCAACCCACTGTTTTTGGAGTGACCCCTGCAGCAATCATCTTGGCCTCAGATTCATCCCACTTAGGCAACCCAGTCTTGTAGCCACCTCGCCCCAGAACATGGTGAAACTTTTCTTTGTCAGCATTTATCTTATTTATCCTCGACCGTTCCTTAGCTGCTTCCGATTCCTTGAACTGCACAAATAAGTCCCAGTGATCTTTTACCTTCTCTAGTCCTCCAGTGAATTCTGAAGTCTTCTTTCCGCCTTGACATAGTCGGCCCATAATCTTTTCTTCCAAGTCTGGAATTATGTGGCCATCTTCTTAAGAGCATAGTGCTTGACTTTCTCCCATTCACGATTTGTGAAACCCTCTGGTAGGTTCAAATGTAACATGAGCGTATCCCAAAGCAAATTTTTTGATCTTTCATCAACAAAACTAACTCCTCGAGCTTCCTTTGGCTTATTCCATTCTTAAACTATGATCGGGATTTGGTCCCTAACAATAACTCCGCATTGACGTATAAATTTGCTGGCATTCTTTGCAGGAGCAATCGGTTCAGCATCTGGTTTGACTTCATCGATGTTGTACTTTATGCAATCGGGCAACTTTTTGGCCTGGCCTCGTACCCTTGTAGATGATTTGCTCGATCCGGAGGGCTAAAAGAAGAAAGATTCGTTAATATATATATACAAATCAATTAATACATGTAATGATCACCAGAGGCCATATATATATACCTCGCCGGACTTTGTTAATTGAAGAACATTTCCTTCGTCATCATTGTTTGTGTGCCCTTCGTGTCTTGGTTCTTCCTCAATTCCCTCATCGGAATCGTTCAAATATTGTGAGCCATCATCTGGTTCGTTCTCTGGGTTTTGGGAGGAGCGTATCATGTCGAAGATGATATCCTCTTGATCATGGTCATCTCTGCCGCTATCGTCCATAGCTTAATTAATCCAGAAGAAAGATAAAACAATTTAGTATTCAAATTAGAATGCATTCAATAAGCGAAAACTGAATCATAGTAGTTAGCTGCCGACGAGGTTCGATCTGAGGGGCGAGGGATAGCGAGGAGGATTAATTTTTTAGCAAGATCATCATATAATATCACTAATACATCTCGAATAATCCAGTTAATGCATCATCGAATATTATCACTAATACATCTCGAATATTATCATATAATATCACTAATACAACTCCAATATTATCGAATAATCCAGTTGACTCGCGGTTCCTGAGGCACAGGTGCTACTTCTTGACCTTGTGTTGGTTTTTCCCTTGAAGAGGAAAGGGTGATGCAGCAAAGTAGAGATAAGTATTTCCCTTAGTTTGAGAACCAAGGTATCAATCCAGTAGGAGGTACAAGCAAGTCTCCGATCGATGCACCTGCACAAACAATCAAACACTTGCACCCAACGAGATAAAGGGGTTGTCAATCCCTTCACGGTCACTTGCAAGGATGAGATCTGATAGAGATAGATATAAAAGATAAATAAAAAGGCAAACTAAAATAAATCTAAATAAATTGCAGCAAGATATTTTTGGTTTGTGGATCTGAAAATATATGATGGAAAATAGACCTGGGGGCCATAGGTTTCACTAGAGGATTCTCTCTTGAAGATAGCATACGGTGGGAGAACAAATTACTGTTGAGCAATTGACAGAAAAGCGCAAAGTTATGATGATATCTAAGTCAATGATCATGAATATAGGCATCACGTCCGTGACAAGTAGACCGACTCCTGCCTGCATCTACTACTATTACTCCACACATCGACCGCTATCCAGCATGCATCTAGAGTATTAAGTTCATAAGAACGGAGTAACTCCTTAAGTAAGATGACATGATGTAGAGGGATAAACTCAAGCAATATGATGAAAACCCCATCTTTTTATCCTTTATGGCAACAATACAATACGTGCCTCGCTACCCCTACCATGTCACTGGGTGAGGACAACCAAAACTAAGCACCTCTCCCATTGCAAGAAATACCAATCTAGTTGGCCAAACCAAACCGATAGTTCGAAGAGAAATAAAAAGATATCTTAATCATGCATAAAAGAGTTCAGAGAAGACTCAAATAATATTCATAGATAATCTGATCATAAATCCACAATTCATCGATCTCAACAAACACACCGCAAAAAAGTATTACATCGAATAGATCTCCAAGAACATCGAGGAGAACATTGTATTGAAGATCAAAGAGAGAGAACAAGCCATCTAGCTACTAGCTATGAACCCGTAGGTCTGTGGTAAACTGCTCACGCATCATCGGAAGGGCAGCAAGGTTGATGTAGAGGCCCTCCGTGATCGAATCCCCTTCCGGCAGATCACCGGAAAAGGCCCCAAGATGGGATCTCACGGGAACAGAGGCTTGCGGCGGCGGAAAAGTATTTTGGTGGATGCTTCTGGTGGTTTTGGAATATTTGGGAATTTATAGCGCAAGAATTAGGGTTAGGAAACCCCCGAGGGGCCCACAAGCCCTGAGGGCGCGCCCCCCCAGGGGCGTGCCTGGCAGGCTTGTGGCCTCCTCGGATATCTCCCGACTTCCTCTCCAAGCTCCGTGGATGTCTTCTGGTCCAAGAAAAATCATTGTAAAGTTTTATTCCATTTGGACTCCGTTTGATATTCCTTTTCTGTAAAACTCAAAAACAAGGAAAAAACAGAAACTGGCACTGGGCTCTGGATTAATAAGTTAGTCCCAAAAATAATATAAAATTGC
The DNA here is from genome assembly GCA_011799875.1 of Thinopyrum elongatum. Classification (NCBI taxonomy): domain Eukaryota; kingdom Viridiplantae; phylum Streptophyta; class Magnoliopsida; order Poales; family Poaceae; genus Thinopyrum; species Thinopyrum elongatum. Next base: position 621,578,961 of record CM022299.1, read on the forward strand.
ATATTAATGCATATCAAACATCCAAAACAGATAATATAATAGCATGGAACAATAAAAAATTATAGATACGTTGGAGACGTATCAAGCATCCCTAAGCTTAATTCCTGCTCGTCCTCGAGTAGGTAAATGATAAAAATAGAATTTTTGATGTGGAATGCTACCTAACATATTTATCAATGTAATCTTCTTTATTGTGGCATGAATATTCAGATCCATAAGATTCAAAACAAAAGTTTAATATTGACATAAAAACAATAATACATCAAACATACTAATAAAGCAATTATGTCTTCTCAAAATAACATGGCCAAAGAAAGTTATCCCTATAAAATCATATAGTCGGCTATGCTCCATCTTCATCACACAAAGTATTTTATCATGCACAATCCCGATGACAATCCAAGCAATTGTTTCACACTTTTGGTGTTCTCAAACTTTTTCAACTTTCACGCAATACATGAGCGTGAGCCATGGATATAGCACTATGGGTGGAATAGAATATGGTGGTTGTGGAGAAGACAAAAAGAAGGAGGAAGTCTCACATCAACTAGGCAAATTAATGGGCTCCCATCAATTGATATCGATGCAAGTGAGTAGGGATCGCCATGCAACGGATGCAATGGAGCTATAAGTGTATGACAGCTCAAAAAGAAACTAAGTGGGTGTGCATCCAACTTGCTTGCTCACGAAGACATAGGGCAATTTGAGGAAGCCCATCATTGGAATATACAATCCAAGTTCTATAATGAAAAATTCCCACTAGTATATGAAAGTGACAAAATAGGAGACTCTCTATCATGAAGATCATGGTGCTACTTTGAAGCACAAGTGTGGAAAAAGGATAGTAACATTGTCCTTCTCTCTTTTCTCTCATTTCTTTGTTTCGGCTTCTTTGGCCTCTTTTATTTTTTTGTAAAGTCCGGAGACTCATCCCAACTTGTGAGGGAATCATAGCCTCCATCATCCTTTCCTCACATGGGACAATGCTCTAATAATGATGATCATCACACTTTTATTTACTTACAACTCAACAATTACAACTCAATACTAGAACAAGATATGACTCTATATGAATGCCTCTGGCGGTGTACCGGGATGTGCTATGATCAAGAGTGACATGTATAAAATATATGATCGGTGGCCTTGCCACAAATACTATGCCAACTACATGATCATGCAAAGCAACATGACAATGATGGTGCGTGTCATAATAAAACGGAACGGTGGAAGTTGCATGGCAATATATCTCAGAATGGCTATGGAAATGCCATAATAGGTAGGTATGGTGGCTGTTTTGAGGAAAGGTATATGGTGGGTTTCAATGCACCAGCGAAAGTTGCACGGTACAAGGGAGGCTAGCAATGGTGGAAGGGTGAGAGTGCGTATAATCCATGGACTCAACATTAGTCATAAAGAACTCACATACTTATTGCAAAAAATTATTATCTATCGAAACAAAGTACTACAAACATGCTCCTAGGGGGATAGATTGGTAGGAAAAGACCATCGCTCGTCCCCGACCGCCACTCATAAGGAAGACAATCAAAAAATAAATCATGCTCCGACTTCATCACATAACAGTTCACCATACGTGCATGCTACGGGAATCACAAACTTTAACACAAGTATTTCTACCAATCCACAATTACTCACTAGCATGACTCTAATATCACCATCTTTATGTCTCAAAACAAACGCAAGGAATCAAACTTCTCATCTATTCAATGCTCTTTATATGAAAGTTTTTATTATATCACTCTTGGATGCCCATCATATTAGGACTAAATTCATAACCTAAACAAATTACCATGCTGTTTAAGACTCTCAAAATAATATAAGTGAAGCATGAATGTTCAACAATTTCTATAAAATAAAGCCACCGCCGTGCTCTAAAAAGATATAAGTGAAGCACTAGAGCAAACTGCCTAGCTCAAAAGATATAAGTGAAGCACATAGAGTATTCTAATAAATTCATGATTAATGTGTGTCCCTCTCAAAAGTTGTGTACAGAAAGAATGATTGTGGCAAACTAAAAATCAAAGACTCATATCATACAAGACGCTCCAAGCAAAACACATATCATGTGGTGAATAAAAATATAGCCTCAAGTAAATTTACCGATGGATTGAAGACAAAAGAGGGGATGCCATCCGGGGCATCCCCAAGCTTATATGCTTGTTTGTCCTTGAATATTACCTTGGGGTGCCTTGGGCATCCCCAAGCTTAGTCTCTTGCCACTCCTTATTCCATTGTCCATCAAATCTTTACCCAAAACTTGAAAACTTCACAACACAAAACTCAACAGAAAACTCATAAGATCCATTAGTATAATAAAATAAATCACCACTTTTGGTACTATTGCGAACTCATTATTTATTTATATTGGTGTTATATCTACTGTATTCCAACTTATCCATGGTTCATACCCCCCGGTACTACCCATAGATTCATCAAAATAAGCAAACAACAAATAGAAAACAGAATCTGTCAAAAACAGAGCAGTCTGTAGTAATATGGAAACTTCATATACTTCTGTAACTCCAAAAATTCTTAAACATTAGGAAAACCTGGGAAATTTGTATATAAATATTGTGTAGAAAATTCAGATCAAAAGCACGTTTTTGTGATTTTTTAAAATTCTGGCAATGAGCGCAATAGTTTCTGTTTTTCAGCAAGATCAAATCAACTATCACCGTAGACCATCCCAAAGGTCTTACTTGGCTCAAACACTAATTAAAACACCAAAACACAATTACTACAGAGGTAATAATGTGTAAACACTCAAGAACAGAAAGAAAAAGACAAAAATAAATTTTATTCATTGGGTTGCTTCCCAACAAGCGCTATCGTTTTATGCCCCTAGCTAGGCATGAAATTTTATTGATGCTCACAAGAAAGATAATAATTGAAACACAAAGAGAGCATCATAAAACATGTGAAAAACACATTTAAGTCTAACATACTTCCTATGCATAGGAATTTTATAGGAAACCAAATTAGCAAGAAAAGCAAGATCTAGCATATGCAAGGAAGAAGAAAGAAACAATAGCAATCTCAACATAAGGAGAGGTACTTTAGTAACATGAAAATTTCTACAACCACAATTTCCTCTCTCAAAATAATTACATGTAGGATCATAATCAAATTCAACAATATGGCTATCTACATGATCCACATGCATGCAAAGTTGGCACTCTTCCAATATAGTGGGATTATCATTAACTAAAGTCATGACCTCTCCAAGCCCACTTTTATCAAAAAATTCATAAGATTGATCAATCTCCAAAGTAGTGGGATCATTATTACCTAGAGTTGAAACACTTCCAAACCCACTTTCAATATTAATGCAAACATTATTATCACTAACATATTCATCATGAGGCTTAAATAAATTTTCAAGATCATAAGAAGAATCACCCCAATCATGATCATTGCAATAAGTAGTGGACATAGCAAAATTAGCATCCCCAAGCTTAGGGTTTTGCATATTATTAGCACAATTGACATTAATAGAATTTATAATAACATCATTGCAATCATGCTTTTCATTCAAGGAGCTATCGTGAATCACTTCATGAATTTCATCACAATTTTCAGATTCACGAATTTCAAGCAAAACTTCATAAAGATAATCTAGTGCATGCAACTCACTAGCAATTGGTTCATCATAATTGGATCTCTTAAAAATATTAGCAAGTGGATGAGGATCCATAAACTTTTTGCTTTCTGACTTTTAATAAATACACAATTATTCCAAGCGAACAAGCAAACAAACCAAGTAAGACATAAAAAGGCAAACGAAAAGAAGGCAAATAATTTTGTGTTTTTCTAAAAATGTTTTAGAAGTGGGGGAGAGGAAAACGAGAGGCAAATGGCAAATAATGTAATGCAAGAGATGAGAGTTTATGGTGGGTACTTGATAGGCTTGATGTAGAACCTCCCCGGTAATGACGCCAGAAATTCTTCCTGCTACTTCTTGAGCTTGCGTTGGTTTTTCCCTTGAAGAGGAAAGGGTGATGCAGCAGAGTAGAGATAAGTATTTCCCTCAGTTTGAGAACCAATGTATCAATCCAGTAGGAGGTACAAGCAAGTCTCCAATCTATGCACCTGCACAAACAATCAAACACTTGCACCCAACACGATAAAGGGGTTGTCAATCCCTTCACGGTCACTTGCAAGTATGAGATCTGATAGAGATAGATATAAAAGATAAATAAAAAGGCAAACAAAAATAAATCTAAATAAATTGCAGCAAGGTATTTTTGGGTTTTTTGGTTTATAGATCTGAAAATATATGATAGAAAATAGACCCGGGGGCCATAGGTTTTACTAGAGGCTTCTCTCTTGAAGATAGCATACGGTGGGTGAACAAATTACTGTTGAGAAACTTACAGAAAAGCGGAAAGTTATGACGATATCTAAGGTAATGATCATAAATATAGGCATCATGTCCGTGACAAGTAGACCGACTCCTGCCTGCACCTACTACTATTACTCCACACATCGACTGCTATCCAGCATGCATCTAGAGTATTAAGTTCATAAGAACAGAGTAACGCCTTAAGTAAGATGACATGATGTAGAGGGATAAACTCAAGCAATATGATGAAAACCCCATCTTTTTATCCTTTATGGCAACAATACAATACGTGCCTCGCTACCCCTACTATGTCACTAGGTGAGGACACCGCAAGATTGAACCCAAAACTAAGCACCTCTCCCATTGCAAGAAATACCAATCTAGTTGGCCAAACCAAACCGATAGTTCAAAGAGAAATACAAAGATATCTTAATCATGCATAAAAGAGTTCAGAGAAGACTCAAATAATATTCACAGATAATCTGATCATAAATCCACAATTCATCGATCTCAACAAACGCACCGCAAAAAAGTATTACATCAAATAGATCTCCAAGAACATCGAGGAGAACATTGTATTGGAGATCAAAGAGAGAGAGGAAGCCATCTAGCTACTAGCTATGGACCCGTAGGTTTGTGGTAAACTACTCACGCATCATCGGAAAGGCAGCAATGTTGATGTAGAGGACCTCCGTGATCGAATCCCCCTCCGGCAGATCACCGGAAAAAGCCCCAAGATGGGATCTCAAAGGAAAAGAGGCTTGCGGCGGCGGAAAATTATTTTGGTGGACGCTTCTGGTGGTTTTGGAATATTTGGGAATTTATAGCGCAAGAATTAGGGTTAGGAGACCCCCGAGGGGCCCACAAGCCCTCAGGGCGCCCCCTAGGGGCGCGCCTGGCAGGCTTGTGGCCTCCTCGGCCATCTCCTGACTTCCTCTCCAAGCTTCGTGGATGTCTTCTGGTCCAAGAAAAATCATCGTAAAGTTTTATTCCATTTGGACTCCGTTTGATATTCCTTTTTCGTAAAACTCAAAAACAAGGAAAATACAGAAACTGGCACTGGGCTCTGGGTTAATAAGTTAGTCCCAAAAATAATATAAAATAGCATATTAATGCATATAAAACATCCAAAACAGATAATATAATAGCATGGAACAATAAAAAATTATAGATAAGATGGAGACGTATCAGCGGGCGGTGGACACCCAAAGAGAAGGAACCATCACAGTATCATAGCTCGGGTGAGATCCCTAAAGAACCTGCCAGGTATTGGAGAACCTGACGTCCAACGCAACCATGTAGCGATGGACGTGCTCGTCCTCCTCCCTGACACGGCGACGTACCACCTCCTCGGGGGCCGGTTGCCTCCTCACTGATAGTGGCCCACGCGACCGCCACCAAAGAAGCTCCGGGTCGACGACGAGAGCCCGATTCCTCACCAAGCTGCGCGCCCCGAAAGTAGCACCTCCCAGTGCCAACCCGGCAGAGCCGAGTCCCGGACATGGCGCCTCTCAAACTGGTTGTCGCCGCCGAGTCGACGACGAGGATGCGGGCTGGGCATCGTCGACGTCAAGAACAAATTCTTATGAAAACAGATTTCTATGCAATATTTATCATTTTATTATGCTACTCATATTTAATAAACTTTTACAACTATATAGTAGACGGGCAAATTTGAAAAACTCTCTACGACGCAGACACATCAGACACGTCATAATGTTCTACCCCAGTCATCAACTCATTACAAAAGCACAAAGTACATTAAAAAAGGAACCTAACATGTCCAGATAGTTCTCAACGAAGAAGACCCACCCGGAGAACTATAAAAAAATAATTGCAAGCACATATTATGCTCTACTTATATTCAGTAAAGAATTATGACTATATACATGCATTTTCAGTTTAAAATAACATAGAATTGATCCAACCATTCGTCTACTACACAACCGAATATCATCCAAATGTATATGCAACCAATATTCATCCAAATATCATCCAACCATTGATCCAACCATTCGTCTACTATACAATCAAATATCATCCAAATGTATTTGCAACCAAATATCATCCAACCTATATTCAGTAAATGTGTGTGTGTGTGTGTGTGTGCGTGTGTGTGCGTGTGTGTGTGTGTGTGTGTGTGCGTGTGTGTGCGTCGGCGGTGAGCTGGGTCTAGCGGCGGCACCGGCGGGGCTCCTACGCCGGAGATGGACGGGGCGACGGCTCTCGCGCGTCTAGGGGGCATCCGGCGATGGCTGAGTGGGGGATGGGCTCGGGCTTGCCTGAATTTAGGCCGAGGACGGTGACGGCCATGGAGGCAATGGCGTACGGGGAGGGGGCTTCGAGGGAGGAGGGGGAGGAGAGGGGCTCACAGCAGGCTCGACAAGGTCGAGGCGATGCTTTCAGTGGGCTTGGGGAGGGGCCGAAGCGAGCGGGACGGCATCGGCGATCTCCGGCGGGTTTGAAGACGAGCGGCCTGGCGGCATGGTGGTTGATCTATTCTCCCGGGCGGTTGCTGGAACCGGGAATCGGCTAAGTGCTATATATATATATATATATATATATATATATATATATATATATATATATATATATATATATATATATATATATATATATATATGCTGGACCTTTAGTCCCGGTTCCAGCCACGCACCGGGACTAAAGTACACCGGGACTAAAGTACCTTTAGTCCCGGTGCATGGCTGGAACTGGGACTAAATGTTGGGACTCAATGTTTGTTTTCAGCGGCCCAAATTACATGCGGGAGGAGGACCTTTAGTCCCGGCTGGTGGTGGTACCCGGGACTAAAGGTGTTTTTCCAGTATTTTTTGTTTTTTGCTCTTATTTTTTTCTTTTGTTTCTACTTACAGGCAATATTTATAGTTTTTGAGTGAATCTTTTTTGCTTTAGGTCACAAAAATTGTAAACTTTATGTTAGTGCCAGTTGTTATCAAATTTGAATAGTTTAAATTTGAATTCTTTGAAATTTGTGTGAATCACTAGTTTGTGAAAAACTTTAGTTTAAAAATAGATTTTTGAGTGATTCTTTTTCCTGCTGTTTAATATTAGTGTGTTTTATCAGTATGTTCAATTTAGTAATTTTTAGGTTATTTTAAATAGGTGTTTTAATCAAAAACAGATTCTGTTTAGCTCTTTTAGTTTTATACCTTCATTTATTTTAAATATTTTAGTTTATGTTTTCTTGTTATTCTTTTGCCAAATTATATTATGTTTCTGTTAGTCAATATGAGGAGTTTTAATTTTTACCGCATTGCCAGTGTAGGGTAACGCAGCAGAAAACAAAAATTTTCCGACCTACGCACCAGCCCAGGACCACTATGGAGACTGCATACAAGGTTTGATCTTTTCGTTACCGACTCGTAGCGCAGCGGAAGTAGAGTCGATGACGATCGGCGGTGCAGATCCCCGCAGCTAGGATTTACAACCTCCCAACCGCGAGGATGTATACCCTCGTCTTCCCTTCGGACAGCCCTCCGGGAGGCGTTCGAACAGTCCCCCGGACGGTGTCGCGGACAGCCCTTCGGGAGGACCTTCGAAACTCGAACGGTCACTCGGACAGCCCTTCGGGAGGACCTTCGAAACTCGAACGGTCACTCGGACAGCCCTTCGGGAGGACTCACAGAACTTGGACCGTCACTTGGACAGCCCTTCGGGAGGCACTCACAAACAGCCCCTCGGGCACTAAGATCGAAACTACGACCTCTCTACAGAGTTGCACACATACGGTGTCATCTATCCGGCAGGGCTTCGCCGTCCAGAACTAGTTCCCACCGGAACCCAGATAGCCTTTCGGCTCTACAAAACTCTTTTCGTGGGAGGGAGAGAGAAGCCAGATCATTGCATGGCACTTGTATGTGAGAAGGGATGAAGGAATGAGCAGCCCCTCAACTCCTTATATAGGAAAACCAAGGGGTAGGATGGGCATTCAAGAAATACCAAAATACCCATGAAGAAAACACTTTCCAAGGGCATAAGAGAGAAACCAAAGGACATGTGCAGCTCCAAGGAGGAGCTCCACATGTGGCCGGCCACCCCCTAGGGGTCCCCCCTCCGAGGGGGCTCTCATCCATCCACATCACCTTCTAGAAGCCTTTAGCAAAAGCCCTAAAAGGTGGCTTTCCAAAAATTTCCCAGAAAAACACTTTCACTATTCATGACGACATTTTTCAGTGTCCGTTCGAACTGAAAATATTTATGTGGGCTTAGAACATTTCCAGTACCCACTAAAATAATTTTCAACGCGTTCTGGAACAATTCCAGTTTAGTGATTTCATCTTCGAAAAGCATCTGAAGCGGTTCCGGTAGCTCCGGAACATTTCCGGTTTTTCTTCCAGAAAATTCCCAGAAGTTTCCAGAATGATTCTGGCACCCTCCAAGAATTATCAGGCATGTGCCGAAACTAATTTGACTTTATGGTATCCTCTGAAACAACTTTTCAGTATCACCGGAACTCATCCGGTGACCTCTCTCTACGGAACTTTTTCGGTGTCCGAAACTTTTTCGGTGATTTTCTCTCAGACTCCCTGTCTAGTATTCAGCAGATAGATGACCCTTAAGCGTGTGACCCTATAGGTTCGGTGAAGTATAGACATGACCCGGAACCCCTTCCGACCAATGATCAACATCGGAGCCGTGGACACCCATATTGACCCCTATACCCACACGAATGAATATTCGAGTGAACCTCCAGTTGCCGTGTGCTATTCCTGTTGCTTCATGATATGTTACAAATACCCGAGGTGAGACATGTTGGCATTCCCGTGGATCAACAACTTGTCCACTATGCTAGTTACCTCATTACCGGTATTGTTCTCTTTTCTCGTTACCGTGTTCCGGCATCCCCATGATCAAATCACAAAGTGTCTGGCCAGACGATGATGGATACCATAACACCGAGAGGGCCCAGAGATATCTCTCTATCGTCGGAGGAGCAAATCCCAATCTTGAGCTATCAAGTTACTTGACATACTTTTCCATGAACCCGTAAGCTGCCGTAATAGCCACCCATTTACGGATGACGTTTAACAAACCCCAAAGTTCATGAAGCAAGCATGAATAACCTCGACACTCTCATGGTCTAAGGAATCATGCAAACGTTAACCATCTCTGTGTTATCAACCATTAACTTGTGACGAATGAATCTCATAGCATAACATCAATCGGGTCGATTCAACACAAATGTTCTTCTAACACTGTGCCCTCAAAGTTGCTGGCATAGACATGCACATGATCAGGAAAACAGAACCATCATGCAACACTTGAGCTAGTCTTAGAGGCCAGACTAGGAATACATTTTGCCGTTTATTATCCCACACGTGCATATGAGTCTTCCTCCGAGCCTCATTTTATTTGCAGACTCGAGAATCATTGCAGTTATAGCATGGAACATAAACCTAATTATGAACAGGGAGATAATCAATAACATTTATTATTGCCTCTAGGGCATATCTCCTACAGACTCCCACTTGCACTAGAGTCAATAATCTAGTTAATGCTAATGCACTTTACACCTGTGGCACACCGGTGTAAATATGCTTCGCTTGTGGTATAGCCTGAATGTCCAACGGATCTGACGACTTCAGCTCCGTGTGTATCTTTGCATATCCTCGCGTTTTCACGCTTTCACAAAAGTCATATTTTGTGTGGACTTGGCTTGGTATGTATGCGAATCACAGGTCGAACCTGGATTCCTCAGACTGAGTTATGGAGCAACTACTTGCAGTAGTGTCCCATTGACAAAAGCCATCTTGGAACCATACTAAGTTCATGGATGAACTATATGATTCAACATCTTCTTTGTCGCTTTTAAAAGCGGCAACATACTTCGCCTCTGTTATAGAATTCGCCACAGTAACTTGTTTGGAACAATTTCCAACTACCGTGCCACCATATTGTGTGCTACACAAAACCCTCAATTTAAATCAAAAATCGCTTGGAGCATGGATGAAGACTGTATCGATGTAACCTTTTACAACGAACTCTTCATGATCTCCGCTTGCGAGAAAACATGTCATCGGTGCTACTATAGTACTCAATGACCTTTTTCACTGTTGTCCCATGATCAGAACTTTTGATCACTTTGGTATCTATACTCGCAACAACTTTGGGAGTATTGGACATATCTGGTTGTTTTTACATACCATGGAATACATGATTAATCCAAACACAAGAGTGTGTGGAATCTCCATCATGTATTTTGCTCATTAGTGTTTTGGGACACCGAGTCTTGCAAAAACTCTTTCCATGTTACTTCGGCAAGAATCACTCCTTGACGTTTTTAATGCTAAAAGGTTTTAGCATCTTGTCAATATGTATCTTTGCTCAGCCCCATTAGGTAAATCTATCTTCATAGATCATCATGCCTAATATAAAGGCTATTTAGCCCAAGCACTTCATCGAAAAACTATTTTCAAATGGAGTCCTAATTCGTGTCAAGAAATTTATTTCCAATTAACAATGTGTCAAGCACACAACGTTTTTTAGAAATTTTATTATGCTCCCACTTACTTTCTTGAATCATAAGCATCTTCGTTACCCATTGATGAAGTCAAACCCCTTTGATTATTTCATCAAAACACGAAGATTCCAACTCCATTTTGCTCTCTTCTGTCCATTGCTGGAACTCTGAAGTTTGCATACTTACTAGCATCCTCTGGACTGACAAAATACCTTGGACTGTAACACATGCAAGTCCTTGGTTTCATTTCCATCAGATGGAAATCCTATTGTCATCCATGTTTGATATCTCATGATTGAAATATGTATCAATTGCTAGTTCAACCCGAACCGACTTTAAGCATCGCTACGGTGAAACAACCTCATCGTAGTCAACTCCTTGAACTTGTTATTTCAACAAGTCGAGCTTTATGGATAAAACATTTTTATCCGTATCAGTTTTTAGTTCCATAAAATTCGTTAGACTCTAAGTCTTCCGAAAGGTGTATCAAGATTTTAATCTTAAAACATTTATATGGAAACTATCTCGGATTGTATTGGCATTTACCCAATTCCGGAGTCAGGGCCCATCAACGCTTCCTTGTGTATCGTAGGTATACTGTTGTCTAAAAACAATATCTCGTCTGCGCACCTGAGAGATTTGCACGAGCCTTGCCTACGTGGTTCAGCTGCAAGTTCGACCGAAGTCCGTACATTTTATTATAGAGACTTCCGTATCAGTCGTAGTAGGAAACTCTGGAATTACTTCCAAGGTCTCTTTCCTTTGACCTGATGACGGAGATACTGGTTATCTCGTCGAGTTGCATTATTCTCCCACTCACCTTTTTGAAAGAACCATTTTCTTCAAAAAGCATACCGTTCTTTGTGGCAAACCTATTTGCCTCGGTATAGTGAGGGAGGAATACCCAATTGCTTGGGATAACCTACAAAGTAGCACTTGTCTGATTTGGAATAGGTTTGTAACCTTTTACACAAGCCCCATATTCCAAATGTTTAAGAAAAGATATAACATGGTTGGGCGTACCATACCATGGCGTCATTTCAACAAACCTGATGGAGCTCTTTTCAGTGTAAAAGCCGTAGTCTCTAAAGCATCACTCTTTAAAAGGGATAATGGCAAATTTATATATGTCATCTTTGATCTTACCATGTCATAAATGGTTTGATTACATCTTCACAGACTTTCACTTGCAGTGGTGTTCCGGGAGGTGCAAGTTATGAAACCCCTTTCACAACTCATCAGACATTCGCTAAACTTATAACTCAAATATTCCTTTCTGCAATCAAATTGTAGAAACATAATTTTCTTGTTACAGTAACTTCTACTTCATATTTGAAAACCTTTCGAATGATTTCAAAAGATCCAGACTTACGTCTTATCAAGTAAATATCCATATATCTACTTGAGTCATTTCTGAAGATAGATAAATCCACTACTTGCAACAACATTTATTGAACTACACACATCAAAATGTATGATCACCAATAAGTTTGTTGCTCATTCCTTATGGCCTGTGAACGGTATTTCAGTCACTTCACTTTTCGGAGAAAAGTTGCAAGTGTCATATGATTCAAAATCAAACGACTTCAAAATCCATCATAATGGAATTTTCCATGCGGGTTTCTCCAATGTGACCAAATGCAGCGCCACACTTGTGTGGTATTCTTTTAGTCTTGCGACATTTAGCATCAGTGTTATGGATGTATCATATTACTATCAATATTCATAACATACATCCCATCTGGATGGAAGCATGGCTCTAAATGTTATTCATAACACTGAACAACAATTGTTCTTTTATGAACAACCCTTTTGCAACAACATTGTGCAAGGGGCTAGAGTGTAAAACTCTAAAATGAATTATGAAAGTAAATCCAGAGGTAATATATTAATATCATTATTCATAACATACATCTCATTCTCAATGAAAGTATGGCCCTTATGTTATAGATAACTTCGAACATAAAAAGTTCTCTTATGAACAACCTTCTTGCAAGATACCTTATGCAATGGGCTAGAGTTTAAAACTCTAAATGAATTATGAAAATAAATATAGACAGTAATACACTGATGGAAGGTATAGTAACATTTACTATGTTCCCTGTGTATACCTAAACCTCATCCCTGGCTAGTCTTTCAGGCCATAGTAGTTCTTACATCGAGTTGCAACAGAATGCAATCGAGCGGGTATCTTTGTGATTAACTCACAATACCCAAAAATTAGTGATTAACATGTTTAACCATAATTCCCAAGAACTATATCTTTGACCAGCCTTCTATACATCAAAAACTTGTATGACATTCATACATGAGCTGGATATTCCAGTCTTCTTTCCTTTTTGCCATTATACTTCTAACAGTTTAACTTTTAGTATTTCTCCTACTCTCAGAAGAAGCACCAAACTTAAGAGTGGCGTTAGCCCCGGACTTCCTAGGTGTGTAAGTCACACTAACATCCTTCGGACACTTCCTTTCTCTTTAAGTTGTTGTTTTATTCACCTTTCATCATATGACAGGCGTTCTTCTGGATCCCTCTCTTATCAGTCTAATGCATAGTAAACTCCTTTACTAATAGTTTGCAAACAAACATTGCTTTGGATATCTCATATCTTTTAGCCTTTGTCTGTCTCTGAAAATGATTTTCAGATTCCATGAATATCACATAACTATCCAAACTTTCGAAGTTCAGGTCTCATGGAAGCAGATGTATTGCACTTGACTGAAACGGAATTCTAGCTTTTGGATCGAAGGACGAGAGTCACATGATCCATAGCATAAGCGAGAGAATACCAAAGTATGCGATAGGACAAAGTCCTTCTCGGCACTTTTAGGACAATCCTCACATTACGTTACCAATCGTAAAGTTTTAACCAGATATTTAACAGCTATTCAATTTTAAATAGGGAAGGTGGAAATGCGAGCCATTATTCTACAACTATTATGCAAATCACACTTAGACAGTGTTCAAAATTAATTGCACTGAGAATTTAAACAAGTTAATTCTGCAGTGCGCTCCCACTCAAATCAATATCTCTCATAATTGATTGTGAGTGATTCAAGATCCGCATTTCAATTCAACGCCATTGATGGTAGCATCACTGATGACGAAAATCTCAATCGGTAGGCAAACTTGCCAATCACATCTCTATGTGACTCTTGTTCATCTTTCGATGCGTGTGTTCCGAGCTCATGACTTTCATGCCTGAACATCAAGACAACCAAGTGATCTCGCTGCGAGGTCTCAACTCACCCGCCTCACACATCCCTAATCGTTCGTACCCATGGTAGCATGTGATACCCCGAAATGTTAGGTGCCGTGACTGTGCTACACTTGGGAGAACACTAACTACTTGATATTTTGTGAGAGATCACCCTAATAAAAAGCGACTACCGTGCAATCAAGAAGGGTGCATCATACGGGATAAACATCTCAGGCAATTCATAATAGCATGATATGGTATAGCCCTTTCTGACGGAGAAGTCTTGTATTTCTTCGTCTTCGGCATTCTCATCGGTGATCACCTTCGCGAAGATTGCCACCACCTTGTCGATGCACCAGATATTATTGCTATCTCCATAGCAGATAAAACAAATGCAATACTTAAGGTTGACACGCAGGTCATTAAAGTGCAATCATATGGCTCCAGCCATCATGCCAAATCATGACACGCAGGTCATGTTAATCAATTTACATTATATAGTCATCTCATACATAATCAAATTATTATGAGCACCGCTATACCACATCACATGCACATGTAAACCCTCCTGCAAAACCAAGTTAGACGCCTCTAATCGGTTCATGCAAAAACTTGTTTTCGTGGCTTCTAAGGTTTCGAAACAAACCGAAGCTACCAACGTCCATCATCAAGTATGATTATTCAAGTCGCTAGATTAACTTCACGGGGTGTATGAAACACGAGATAATAAAATCTCGAGCCCCATACTGAACTCCGTCATACGCATGACCCCCGTGCAGATCATATCTGCATTGCCCTTTCGTCTGCGAAATTTCATCTTTCTTTTTAACTACGATGGAATTCAATGAACTGTTAGCACTTTGTTGTTCAATCAGGATCACGGATTGCCAGAACATTGAAACTCCACCATGCTGTTATCAAGATCAGAAATATGCAAATTCCAGGGAACCAACAAGAATATTGGGTAACAGATTTCATCTGCTACCCGCACAAATAATTTTCAGTAATAGAACTCATCTACTACCTAATTATATTGTGCAACACCCATACATCTCATGTATTCTAGATCGCAACCTGCATCTACGCATAGCACGGCTCATGATGCCACTGTAGGGTAACGCAGCAGAAACAAAAATTTTCCGACCTACGCACCAGCCCAGGACCACTATGGAGACTGCATACAAGGTTTGATCTTTTAGTTACCGACTCGTAGTGCAGCGGAAGTAGAGTCGATGACGATCGGCGGTGCAGATCCCCGCAGCTAGGATTTACAACCTCCCAACCGCGAGGATGTATACCCTCGTCTTCCCTTTGGACAGCCCTCCGGGAGGCGGTCGAACAGTCCCCCGGACGGTGTCGCGGACAGCCCTTCGGGAGGACCTTCGAAACTCGAACGGTCACTCGGACAGCCCTTCGGGAGGACCTTCAAAACTCGAACGGTCACTCGGACAGCCCTTCGGGAGGACTCACAGAACTTGGACCGTCACTTGGACAGCCCTTCGGGAGGCACTCACGAACAGGCCCTCGGGCACTAAGATCGAAACTACGACCTCTCTACAGAGTTGCACACATACGGTGTCATCTATCCGACAGGGCTTCGCCGTCCAGAACTAGTTCCCACCGGAACCCAGACAGCCTTTCGGCTCTACGAAACTCTCTTCGTGGGAGGGAGAGAGAAGCCAGACCATTGCATGGCACTTGTATGTGAGAAGGGATGAAGGAATGAGCAGCCCCCTCTCCTCCTTATTTAGGAAAACCAAGGGGTAGGATGGGCATTCAAGAAATACCAAAATACCCATGAAGGAAACACTTTCCAAGGGCATAAGAGAGAAACCAAAGGACATGTGGAGCTCCAAGGAGGTGCTCCACATGTGGCCGGCCACCCCCTAGGGGTCCCCCCTCCAAGGGGGCTCTCATCCATCCACATCACCTTCTAGAAGCCTTTAGCAAAAGCCCTAAAAGGTGGCTTTCCAAAAATTTCCCAAAAAGCACTTTCACTATTCATGACGACATTTTTCAGCGTCCGTTCGAACTGAAAATATTTATGTGGGCTTAGAACATTTCCAGTACCCACTAAAATAATTTTCAACGCGTTCTGGAACAATTCCAGTTTAGTGATTTCATCTGCGAAAAGCATCTGAAGCGGTTCCGGCAGCTCCGGAACATTTCCCGTTTTTCTTCCAGAAAATTCCCAGAAGTTTCCTGAATGATTCTGGCACCCTCCAAGAATTATCAGGCATGTGCCGAAACTAATTTGACTTTATGGTATCCTCTGAAACAACTTTTCAGTATCACCGGAACTCATCCGGTGACCTCTCTCTGCGGAACTTTTTCGCTGTCCGAAACTTTTTCGGTGATTTTCTCTCAGACTCCCTGTCTAGTATTCAGCAGATAGATGACCCTTAAGCGTGTGACCCTATAGGTTCGGTGAAGTATAGACATGACCCGGAACCCCTTCCGATCAATGATCAACATCGGAGCCGTGGACACCCATATTGACCCCTATACCCACACGAATGAATATTCGAGTGAACCTCCAGTTGCCGTGTGCTATTCCTGTTGCTTCATGATATGTTACAAATACCCGAGGTGAGACATGTTGGCATTCTCGTGGATCAACAACTTGTCCACTATGCTAGTTACCTCGTTACCGGTATTGTTCTCTTTTCTCGTTACTGTGTTCCGGCATCCCCGTGATCAAATCACAAAGTGTCTGGCCAGACGATGATGGATACCGTAACACCGAGAGGGCCCAGAGATATCTCTCCATCGTCGGAGGAGCAAATCCCAATCTCGAGCTATCAAGTTACTTGACATACTTTTCCATGAACCCGTAAGCTGCCGTAATAGCCACCCATTTACGGATGACGTTTAACAAACCCCAAAGTTCATGAAGCAAGCATGAAGAAACTCGACACTCTCATGGTCTAAGGAATCATGCAAACGTTAACCATCTCTGTGTTATCAACCATTAACTTGTGACGAATGAATCTCATAGCATAACATCAATCGGGTTGATTCAACACAAATGTTCTTCTAACACTGTGCCCTCAAAGTTGCTGGCATAGACATGCACATGATCAGGAAAACAGAACCATCATGCAACACTTGAGCTAGTCTTAGAGGCCAGACTAGGAATACATTTTACCGTTTATTATCCCACACGTGCATATGAGTCTTCCTCCGAGCCTCGTTTTATTTGCAGACTCGAGAATCATTGCAGTTATAGCATGGAACATAAACCTAATTATGAACAGGGAGATAATCAATAACATTTATTATTGCCTCTAGGGCATATCTCCTACAGCCAGATGGTATGAGCATCACCCCCATCAAGTGGCACAAGTTGGAGAACAAGTTAACTTGATCAAAGGTTGTCAAAACCATTTCTGTCCATTTCTAGGGGTTGAAATATTTCAAAAGCTTTGATCAAGTTAAACTATGAACCTATTTTTATTTACATTCTTAATTTTTCCAGTTAATACATCGCCTTCATGTAACTGCAGTGATTCTAGATCAAAGCCATCATCATAATAGTTGTCTCCCATAACTATAGCTTTCAACCCAGAATCTAAGGTGCAAATTATTTGGTTATATCTTGTATATGCCGAACAGTTACTTGAACAATCCTACCATCTGATATGTTGTCCTCAGTTTCACCAGAAAGCAACCAAAACTCCTCATCTGGACTTGGCTCGGCATAAGGGGTCCTCCGATCAGAGAAACCACACAGTAGCTCCAACTTTATGTCATACAATGTTTCTCTCTTATCATCTCTGATGCTTCTGCTGTATTCATCTATGTCAAAACCTTTAAGCCATGTCTATATTAACCTTGTTATTTTATATGGAGCCCCACCAACCGGGACTAACCGCGTATGATCAACCTTGCAAAATACATAGTGAAATATTTTGTTTGGACATAATTGCATTGATTAACTCCAACAAAATGTTTCTTCGCGTTTCAAATGCCAAAATGCCAAAACACATATATACCCTAACTCTTACAAAGATTCCCTCCGGTTTGTCCGAAGTGGGACTTTCCAGGTAAGTCCGGAAACTCACTAGAGAAGAAAGTGATGACGGTGAAGCCGGTCACATACTAGAGTAGGATCTTGGGGTATAAAACTTTTTCTTTGCGTGTGTCCCTTTGCGCCGTAACCATGGACAATCTTCATCATCTAACAGGATGCTTGGGTCAGTCTTAACTGTGAAGGGAGGAATTTCATGAAACTTTTCATAATCTTCTGACATGTCTGTCTTGTTCTCCACTCCCACGATGTTTCTTTTTCCTGAAAGAACTATGTGGCGCTTTGGCTCATCGTATGATGTATTCGCTTCCTTATCTTATCTTTTCTTGGTTTGGTAGACATGTCCTTCACATACAAAACCTGCGCCACATCATTGGCTAGGACGAATGGTTCATCTGTGTACCCAAGATTGTTGAGATCCACTGTTGTCATTCCG
This sequence comes from Thinopyrum elongatum, assembly GCA_011799875.1. Classification (NCBI taxonomy): domain Eukaryota; kingdom Viridiplantae; phylum Streptophyta; class Magnoliopsida; order Poales; family Poaceae; genus Thinopyrum; species Thinopyrum elongatum. Next base: position 621,597,468 of record CM022299.1, read on the forward strand.
TACCGCGGGTCTTCCTTTACCCCGCCTCCTGTCAGATTGACCCATTTGCACCGAAACAAAGGGACCTTAAAAGAAGGTCCATAGTCAAGTTCCCATATCTCCTCTATGTAATAATATGTGTCCTTTTTCCTATTGTTGTTTGTTGCATCAAAGCGGACACCACTATTTTGGTTGGTGCTCTTTTTATCTTGGGCGATCATGTAAAACATATTCCCATTTATCTCGTACCCTTTGAAAGTCAATATAGTTGAAGATGGTGACTTGGCCAACAAGTACAACTCATCTCTAACAGTGTCATCATTCATGAGACGTGTTTGCAACCAACCGCCGAAAGTCGCCATGTGTGTACGTTTAATCCAGGGCTCAGACTGCTCCGGGATCTTGGAGCGTACAATATCCATGTGTTCCTCGATATACGGAGCCACCAAGGTGGAATTTTGTAGAATTGTGTAGTGTGCTTGCGCCCAAGAATGCCCGTCCCTACATATTACTATATCCTTTCCTAGCGTGCCTTTTCCACCCAGTCTCCCCTCATGCCGCGATTTAGGAACACCAATCGGTTTAAGGTCAGGAATAAAGTCAACACAAAACTCAATGACCTCCTCTATTTCATGGCCCTTGGAGATGCTTCCTTCTGGCCTAGCACAGTTATGAACATATTTCTTTAAGACTCCCATGAACCTCTCAAAGGGGAACATATGTGTAGAAATAAAGGACCCATAATGGCAATCTCTTCGACAAGGTGAACTAGGACGTGCGTCATGATATTGAAGAACGATGGTAAGAACACCAACTCGAAACTGACAAGACATTGCACCAAATCATTCTGTAACCTTGGTAGGATTTTTGGATCGATTACCTACTGAGAAATTGCATTGAGGAATGCACATAGCTTCATAATGGCTAATCGTACGTTTTCCGGTAGAAGCCCCCTCAATGCAACCAGAAGCAATTGCGTCAGAATCACGTGGCAGTCATGAGACTTTAGGTTTTGGAAGCCCCCTCAATGCAATCGGATCTAGCAGGTTTTGATACGTCTCCAACGTATCTACTTTTCCTAACGCTTTTGCTCTTATTTTGGACTCTAATTTACATGATTTGAATGAAACTAACCCGGACTGACGTTGTTTTCAGCAGAACTACCATGGTGTTGTTTTTTGTGCAGAAATAAAATTCTCGGAATTGGACGAAACTTTTTTGAGAATTATTTCAGAATAAAAGAAAATTATTGGAACCAAGAACCAGAAGAGGGGGGGCCCTGGCTGCCCATGAGACACCAGGGCGTGCCACCCCCCTGGGGCGCCCTGGTGGGTGGTGGGGCCCTCGAGGCCCCTCTGACGCTAACTCTGATGCTATAAAATCCTATTTTTCGAGAAAAAAAATAAGGAATGAAGTTTCATGGCGTTTCACGATACGGAGCCGCCGCCGCCTCCTGTTCTTCATCGGGAAGCCAGATCTGGAGCCCGTTCGGGGCTCCGGAGAGGGGAATCTTTGGTCTTCGTCATCACCAACCCTCCTTCATCACCAATTCCATGATGCTCCCCACCGGGAGTGAGTAATTCCTTCGTAGGCTTGCTGGTCGGTGAGGAGTTGGATGAGATTCATCATGTAATCGAGTTAGTTTTGTTAGGGCCTGATCCCTAGTATCCACTATGTTCTGAGATTGATGTTGCTGTGACTTTTCTATGCTTAATGCTTGTTACTAGGGCCCGAGTGCCATGATTTCAGATCTGAAATGTTTATGTTTTCACCATTATATCTGTGTTCTAGATCCGATCTTGCAAGTCATATGCACCTATTATGTGTTATGATCCGTAAACCCAGTGTGACAGTAATTGGGATACTTTCCGGTTATGACGGTAGTTTGACGAGTTCATGTATTCACTATGTGCTAATGCTTTGTTCCGGTTCTCTATTAAAAGGAGACCTTAATATCCCTTAGTTTCCTTATGGACCCCGCTGCCACGGGAGGGTAGGACAAAAGATGTCATGCAAGTTCTTTTCCATAAGCACATATGACTATTTACCGAATACATGCCTACATTATATTTATGAACTGGAGCTAGTTCTGTGTCGCCCTAGGTTATGACTGTTATATGATGAATATCATCCAACAAATTCATCAATCCAATGCCTACGAGTTTTCCATATATTTTTCTTGCTAAGTTACTATTGTTATTGCTACTGTTACAACTGCTACCAAATTGTTACTGCTGTTACCGTTACCACTGCTATCAAAACTAACATATTAATGTGCAATTGATCACTTTGCTGCAGATATTTAATCTCCAGGTGTGGTTGAATTGACAACTCAACTGCTAATACTTGCAAATATTCTTTGGCTCCCCTTGTGTCGAATCTATAAATTTGGGTTGAATACTCTACCCTCGAAAACTGTTGCGATCCCCTATACTTGTGGGTTATCAGGTTCACGCAAAGATTCTTCATCACGTGCATCACGTCAAATGCAGAGCGGACCTCTAGGACTTTCCAATAGGGTAGGTCCCAAAATATAGATTTCTTCTTCCATATGGGCGCGTGTCCGTCAGCGTCATTCGGAATAGATTGTCCGCCAGGACCCTTTCCGAAGATTACTTTTAAATCCTTGACCATATCAAGTATATGATCACCAGTATGGTGGTCAGGCTTCTTCCGATGATCTGCCTCACATTTGAAATGCTTGCCTTTCTTTCTTAAGAGATGCTTGATCGGAAGAAATCAACGATGTCCCAGGTACACATTCTTCTTACTTTTATCCAAATATATATAATTTGGGTCTCATCTAAACAGTGCGTGCATGCGTGGTATCTCTTGTTTGTCTGTCCTGAAAGGTCACTAAGAGCAGGCCAATCATTGATGGTTACAAACAGCAACGCTCGTAGGTCAAATTCCTGCTGCTTGTACTCATCCCACACACGCACACCTTTTATGTCCCACAACTGTAAAAGTTCTTCAACTAATGGCCTTAGGTACACATCAATGTCGTTGCTGGGTTGCTTAGGGCCTTGGATGAGCACTGGCATCATAATGAACTTTCGCTTCATGCACAACCAAGGAGGAACGTTATAGATGAATAGAGTCACAGGCCAGGTGCTATGATTGCTGCTCTGCTGCCCAAAAGGATTAATGCCATCAGGGTACTCTCAACTTCCCGTCTTTCTTACGGTTTTCTTTGTGCCATCGCAATAACTTGGCATGCTCTTTGTTTTGGAACAAACGTTTCAACCATGGTATTATAGGAGCATACCACATCACCTTGGCAGGAATCCTCTTTCCTGGGGCGCTCGCCCTCAACATCACCAGGGTCATCGCCGTTGATCTTATAGCGCAATGCACCGCATACCGGACATGCATTCAATTTCTCGTACTCCTCACCGCGGTAGAGGATGCATTCATTAGGGCATGCATGTATCTTCTGCACCTCTAATCCTAGAGGGCAGACAGCCTTCTTTGCTTCGTATGTACTGTCGGGCAATTCGTTGTCCTTTGGAATCATCTTCTTTAACATTTTCAGCAACTTTTCAAATCCCTTGTCCGATACACCATTCTCTGCCTTCCATTGCAGCAATTCCAGTGTGGTACCCAGCTTTTTCTTGTCATCTCTGCAATTTGGGTACAACAATTTCTTGTGATCTTCTAACATGCGCTGCAACTTCAACTTATACTTTTCACTTGCGCAGTTTCTCTTTGCATCAGCAATGGCCCGACCAAGATCATCAGCAGGCTCATCTGATGCCTTTTTTTCAGCTTCTTCCCCCATTGTAGTACCATCGTATTAAGGGAACCTAGGATAGTTGTCATCATCCTCTTCTTCTTCATTCTCTTCCATTAGAACCCCTCTTTCTCTGTGCTTGGTCCAACAGTTATAGCCGGACATGAAACCGGACGTAAACGGGTGGACGTGAAGGTCTTTTGAGCTAGAGTAATTCCTATCATTCTTATAGACACCACATGGACAACACATAAAACCATCCCGCTTGTTTGCCTCAGCCGCACGCAGAAAACTATGCACGCCATTAATGAACTGGGGAGAGTGTCGGTCATCGTACATCCGTTGCCGGCTCATCTTCATCACACAACACCGAAAAGACCAAATTAATACAAGTTCATACATAAAGTTCATACACACTTATTCTCATAAAACAACATACAACTATCTAGCTAAAGCATTTAAATGCAACAACAAATGCGATCAAAATCGGAACTAAGGTAAAAATTGATACAACAACATAATGATACCAAGTCTCTTTATTAACGGCATATTTTCTACTCTTTCTATCTTCAAGCGCATTGCATCCATCTTTATCTTGTGATCATCGACGACATTGGCAACATACAACTCCAATTTCATCTTCTCTTCTTCAATTCTTTTCAATTTTTCTTTGAAATACTCGTTTTCTTTTTCAACTAAATTTAACTTCTTGATAAGAGGGTCGGTTGAAATTTCCGGTTCACATACCTTCTAGATAAAAATATCTATGTCAACGTGATGGGCATAATTGTCATAAACACGAAATGCAACAAATAGTTATAAAAGATATTATACCACATCCGAATCATAAACCGGACGAGGGCCGACGGGGATGGATATCAAAGCCATGGCACTACGTATAACAAACAATCATACAAGTAAGAAAATTATACAATAAATCATACAAATAAGATTTTTTTTTCACAAAAAGGTTCACAAGAGCCTCACCAAGGTGGTGCCGGCGACGGGATGGCGCGGGCGATCGACGGCGGTGAGGACGGGGACGGGAAGGCACTAAGTAAACCACACCTACACATATGAACTAAGAAGTTAATTTGAGCTCAAATTACATATAAATCATACAAATAAGCTCTCACATAATTACTCCCAAACTAAAACCCACAAATGACTATTCTTATATAGCATTGCACGAGCTAAACTAGCAACGAGAGATGGCCGAAAGGTCTGTTTTCTACTAATGATCACCTCTTAGCCGTTGGGACCGGGACTAATGATCACATTAGTCCCGGTCCAAAATCCGACCGGGACTAATGCTCCGGCCGAAAGGTCTGTTTTCTACTAGTGGTAGTACTAGCTAGTTCCGCGCATCTCTCTTTGATTCTAGTTTAAATACCATTATCATGATTGATATTATCTTGATTGAACTCTATTCTCGTAAAGTGCTTGAGGCAGGAAGATGGGAATAATTTATGTGGATACTACGTTTGCGAGTTCATTCGCCAGATGACCTGTGAGAAGGGCAGAATTTTAGAACAACTTGAACTACGTAAACAATATTCACAATTTTATTTTATTACCATCAATTGTGTTGAGTTTCATTCATATATATATATATATATATATATATATATATATATTGACCCCCTTCTTTAAATTAGATCCAACGGAAGCGGGACGAACTCCTACCAAAGGATCGCATACGAGCAATTCGAGAGGAATTGGCGGGATTCTTACTTGAAGAGGTCATACATACAGAGGGAGAATACCATCGGGAATTGGAATGCAATTTTGGCAATTAGATATCAGGGATCGTAATAGATATTATATTGTATATATGCATGAACGTGTACTATATGTAGTAGCGTCGAATAGATATATGAAAACTTGTTGTTCGACCAAGTACGGAGAAAGAGAGGTCACTTCTCTATATTCATGACGATATTGTATAATGGTTCCTTCATTGCTATATATAGTAGCTAGCGTCGAAAAAACCCTAAACCCCTAAAAACCCTACACAATATGAAACCCCTAAACCCCTCCTTTAAAAAAAAAACCCATAAACCCCAGCGCTTGGCAGGCTGACGCGTGGCTGCCTTTTAGTCCCGGTTTGTGTTACCAACCGGGACTAAAGGTCCTCCTGCCTGAGCGCCCCACAACGGTCGCGTGGATCCCCTTTAGTCCCGGTTCGTAACACAACCGGGACTAAAAAGGGGGGGCCTTTAGTCCCGATTCCTTACTCCCGGTTGCACAACCGGGACTAAAGGCCCTTACGAACTGGGACTAATGTCCGTTTTTCTACTAGTGAAGAGAGAGAGATAGAGAGAGGGGACAAAAATAGTGGGGGGAGTACCTGCAGAGCTCGACACACTAGGGGCGGCTACGTTGGCCTCCCCACCTTGAGATCCAAATCCATCCCGACACCCGTATTCCTCCCTCGTCTGGCCATGGAGATCAGCTCATCCTCTCCCGCGGCGGCGGCGGCGGCGAAGGGATCGGCGGCGGCGAACGGAGGTAACACAGGGATCGAGGACACTCTGGAGGCCTCGATCCTTGATGCGAGCGCGAGGGCGGCGGCGAAGGGATGGATTTGCGATGGCTCCCGTCGAGGTAGCGCAGGGATCGGCGGCGGCGGGATACGAGTGCGAGGGAGTTGGCGTGGCGTGGTTCTTGCTCGAGGGCACTCTGGAGGCCTCGCTCGCTCACTCGCTCGTGCGTGCGAGCCGTGGTTTTTTTTGTTGGTTTTTTTCGTAGGTTTATTTTCGTTCGAGGGACTACCTGGAGGCATCGCTCCCTCCTAACGTCGTTTTGGCTGTTTTTTTTTGTCGATGGGAGGTGGGAGGAGAGACGAAAATAAATCACGCGAAGGGTGGGAGATGGGACGAAAATAAACCGTGGAACCGAGACTATCAACTGCTCCATTAGGAGTAGAGATACATCGACACTTTGCTTCACATACAGCAGCATCCCATTGCTGACATAGCCAAGGGGAAGACTGTCGTTTCCTACAGCCGACAGAGAAGCCATGCACGTACACATACTATTCCGGCGACCTGCACAAGACCACCGGAGCATTGGCGTAAACCACCGGCTGGGTGCGTGAAGCTCAATGTGGACGGATCATGGAGGAAAGAAGATGGCACAGGAGGTGCCGGGATGATTCTGCGCGACCACAACGGGGCAGTCATCTTTGCATCGTGCCGTTTCTTTCAGAGGTGCGCAAGTGCTCTAGAAGCTGAGGTAGCTGCATGTATGGAAGGGGTGGCCCTTGCCCTTGAATGGAGTACCGACCAGCTCATAGTCGAGACGGACTGCGAGACGGCGGTGCACATGCTCAGCGATCCGACACCCAACAGAACGCCTGTCGCAGCTATGGTTGGGGAGACACATGAAATAAAGGCCATCCGACGCGAGCAGAATAGAGCGAGTCATACACTTGCACAAATGGGTTACTCTCTTCCTAAAACTGCTGTGTGGTTAAGATGTGTACCTGATGAGATTAACATGCTGTGTCAGCAGGACTGTAATGAACCTGTTTAAGTAGTGGAAGTGTTTTATTCGCAAAAAAAAAAAAGAGAGTTGTTGTCCCCATGATAGACATTGTTGTTTGTACTTGAGTAATCGATCTAAATTAGTTCCGGCGTCGAGAAAGCGGAAGGGAAAATCAGATTCACCAGCATCTGCATGCATGGACAACCACAGGGGGTGCCAACGATGACGTCGATCGACTGAGCAATCTATCAGACTGCCACTAGTGCAGAATCGGAATTTAGTCCTGGTTCGTAAGGACCTTTAATGCCGGTTCTGCAACCGACACTAAAGGGTGTGGACTAAAGCCCCCCTCCCCCCCCCCCCCCCTTTGTGCCGGTTCGTCACGAACCGGGACCAAAGGCCTACCACGTGGCACGAGCCCGCACCGGGGGGCTGGGGGCCTTTAGTCCCGGTTGGTTGCACCAACCGGGACTAAAAGGTTTAGGGGTTTATGATTTATTTTTCCTTTTAATTTTGTGTTTTTCATTTAATTCTTTTTTATTTCAAACATATTTTACGCTACTACATATTGTACACGTTATGCATATATATAAATAGAATTTCTCGTAGAACCGATCATATATATATCATCGAATTTCTCGCACGACCATTCACCTCACCCAACACCACACACACACACACCATATATATATATATATTATATATATATATATATATATATATATATATAATATATATATACAATTTCTCCTACAATTTGCAGATCATTACATGGAGGCATTACAGCTTATAATGGTATTCTCCTTTGGGATCTATGACCTGGTCGAGCAAAAATCCCGCTATTTTCTCTTGAATTGCTCGTACGCGATCCTCTGGTAGGAGCCGATCCCGCATCTCCCTCATCTTTAAAGAAGGAGATCAATATGCATGTATTAGTTGTGTGTATATATATTAGATAATGATGTAAAAATTATGAATAGTGTTCTGGCAAACGTACCCATTGGTGTCTATCATCTTTGCTCCTTTCAGACGTCATCATACGAATGTTCTCGCAAACATAGTTTGCACATAAATTATTCCCCGGCGCCTGCTTCAGGGCCTTTACGAGAATAGAATTCAATCAGATAATAATTAATCAAGCATTATAATGGTATTGAAACTAGAATTAAAGAGATGGTAGCTAGCTAGTACTACTTAATTAATTACTTTGGGTCGACACCATTTCAGCTTTTGTTTCCATGGGCCTTGAACCTGTTTGATGAACTTTTCCCAAGCCTTGCCCACCGGCAAAGAAAATGAATAAAGGAGTTATTAATTAGTTGATATCAGGAAATGAACTAAAAAGGCCGATATAGTGCGATAATGATTGAAATTACCTGTCGACCATCCCCCTCACGATTGCGTAGTCATTAACGTCTTTAAGTAGTGAGTCCAGTACTTGAACTTTTTCCTCGTCAACTTCAATGATTAGCAGGATCCAGTGGAAACTGCATGCGCACATGTTTGTATAATTAAACGGGCATGTGCATAACTCATCAACTACACTACTTATCAACATCTAGTAATTGCAAAAACAGAATTTGTAGTACAAGACAGTGTCACTCACCCGTAATTGTAAGGAAGTAGCATTTCTGGTTGGGTATTTAGTCGCTTCAAGAACTCTAGCAAGCTTTTCTCTGTGTATGGTCGATCATATTCACGTGACCATGTCTCTTGATTAATAGTATTTGGGTCAATGAACACAATGCCATAGCGTCCAGCTCTTTTCATTTCATACATCTTCATTCTGCATAATACCATAGAAAAGAATATAGTGAGGATAATTATAGGTAATGAACGAGCACTAAAGCTAGCTAGAGACTTAAATTACAGAAAGAAATCACTTACAGACAGTAGCAACTGATGATAGATTTGTCAAGTGCGTCTTGATTGAATAACTGAAACATTTCTTGAAACTCAACCGACAGATCTTTTTCATGGAAGTAATGCTCTGCCTTGACTTTCACCATGAGGGACTCTCGATTGGTCTTTACTTCTCTTAGGTACCATTGATGCAATTCATACATTCTCGTTGATAGAAGCGGGATCTTCTCAGGCTTGACCAGAGGTTGGCCGCGGACATATTTCCATTGTAGTTCCTCCTCTTTAAACAAGGGGAGTTCCTCGATGCCTAGGAGTTGTTCAACAGTGACACCGGCCTCTTCAGCCTGCCTTATATGATCGTCGGTTATTACCAGCTGATCGGCGGTACTCCCATGTGTTTGTACAATGAGCGGGGGGATCGATTGCACTGCCTGTTCTCCCAGCTGGGGAACAGTTTTTTCGCTTCTTTGGCAGCTGCTTTGCTCGAGTTCGAGCTTGACTCCTTCTTTTTTTGTGCATTATATAACTTCCTAATAGAGCGCTCATAGTCTGAGTCCCTATGCTTGACAGCTGGTTGAGCATTATCAATAAAGTGTTGTATGACATGCTCAGATACTTTCTCCTTTGGTGGCGGGGGCGGTTTCGGTCCAAAATGGGCCTGCAGTTGGGCAGCCACTTCGGCGTCGGTTTCCTCATCAGTGAGGTGGTAAGGCAACAACGGAAGAGGCTTGAGGCTTGGACCATATTTGTATTTCTTGCCTCCTTTTGTACCGCTAGCCGCCGTAGCTGCGGCGCCTCTCTTCTTCTGTTGTTGCTGAGGCGGCGGAGCCCGCTGAGGCGGCGAAGACAGCTGACGCGGTGCCTGACTTGGAGGAGGAGTCGGCTGACGCGGTGCCGGACTTGGAGGAGGAGGAGTCGGCTGACGCGGTGCAGGACTTGGAGGAGGAGGAGTGGGCTGACACGGTGGTGGACTTGGAGGAGCAGGAGTCTGCTGACGCGGTGGCGGACTTGGAGGAGCGGGAGTCTGCTGACGCGGTGGTGGACTTGGAGGAGGAGCCGGCTTACGCGGTGGCGGTGGCCTTGGAAAGACGATGCAATACTTTCTCCATAGAACCATACGATGTATGGCCTCTCCCAGTGTGCGCTCCTCTTCACCTCCAGGAATGCCAAGCTCTAGCCCCAAATATCCTTTCACCACTTCATCAACCCTGACACGAGCATAGCCAGCTGAAATCGGATTGCAATGGAAGGTTGCTTCAGGGGAATTTGTTAAAGCATAGCCGTCCGCCACCTTCATGGATATGTTCTTCATTTTTATGTGTAGCTCACAAGTTGTCGTAGCTATGATATCATCCACAGGGTATGTGCCCAGCAGTGCATCATCGCCCGGGGCGGAACCCACGCTGCTTCTCGGCATGGATGAGACGGTGCTATCCAATGCTGGATCCGCTAGCTGCTGCCGCTGCTGAGACCCCTTTCCTGGCTAAGTGACTCGATCCGCTTCCGCTGCCGCTTGAAAGCGAGTTCCAACTCCGCGTGCTTTGGTTCTAGGCCTTGAAGGCGGTCTGCTTCCTGCTTCCTCTCCTCCTCCTCCAGCTTCCTCTTCTGCTCCTCCTGCTGCTTCTTTCTCGCACGACTTCTGTAGTGGGCGTTCCAGTCCGCAAACCCCTCAAACCATGGAACAACGCCTTTGCCTCGTGTTCTTCCCAGGTGTTCAGGATTCTTCAGCACGCACGTAAGCTCGTCGTTCTCTCTGTTGGGCGTGAACACCCCCGTTCGAGCCTCTTCTATTGCAACAAGTAAACTGTCGGTGGCTCCTTTAAGACTTGCCCGCTCCAAAACCAGCCCTATCTTTCGGTCCAACTTCCCCCCATGCACATAGAACCAAGTCCTGCACTTGGGGGGCCAGCTCAATGTAACTGGAGTGACCCCTGCAATGATCATCTCTTGCTCAGCGAGATCCCACTTAGGCCGGGTCACCTCGTAGCCACCTGGCCCCAGATTATGGTGCCACTGCTTTTTCACGGCATTAATCTTGTTTATTCAAGACCGTTCCTGAGCTACTTCCGATTCCTTGAAGTTCACGAAAGCGTCCCAGTGATCTCTTGCCTTCTCAAGTGTTCCCTTGAATTCTGGAGTCTGCTTTCCTGCTTTGACGTACGCGGCCCATATATTTTTCTTGTGGTTGTTGAATGCTATCGCCATCTTCTTAAGATCACTGTTCTTGACTTTCTCCAGATCTGCATCTGTCAAATGATCTGGTAGGGTGAAATGTGACATGAGCGATTCCCAAAGCAGATCTTTTGCTCTTTGGTCGACAAAAGTAACATTTGGATCTCCCTTTGCTGGCTTTTTCCATTCTTGAACAGGGATTTGGTCCCTGACAATAACTCCGCATTGACGAATGAACTTCTTCGCATTTGTCTTAGGTTCATCCGGTTCGCCATTAGATTTGATGGCATCGATGTCGTACTTTACGTCAGCCTTCAACTTTTTGGCCGGGCCTCGAACTGTTCTGCTGCTTGTAGAAGATTTGCTCGATCCGGAAGTATAAAACAAGAAAGATCGATTCGTTAATATAAATATACAAATCAATTAAAACATGTGATGATCACCAGATGCCTTATATAAATATACCTCGCCGGTCTTTGTTATTTGAAGAACAACATTTCCTTCGTCGTTATTGTTCTGGACTTCATCTATTCGTTCGTCTTCATCAAATATCATACCCTCACCGGTATTGTTCAGATATTGCGAGCCGTCATCTTCTTCATTCTCATCTGGGCTCGGGGAGCGTATGATGTCGAACATAGTCTCTTCTCCTTCTCTGCCGGTATTGTCCATAGTTTTTATTTAACTAATCCAGAAGAAAGATAAAACAATTTAGTATTCAAATTAGAATGCATGCATGCAATCAATAAGGAAAAACTGAATCATAGTAGATAATACATCTCGAATAATTAATTCAGATAATATGGATCATCGAATATAATTTCGAATACATCGTCTCGAATATTATCGAATAATATAATCTCGAATACATCGTCTCGAATATTATCGAATATAATCTCAAATACATCTCGAGTATTATTACTAATACATCTCGAATATTATCATATATATAACATCACTAGCTAATACAGATCGAATGTTATCGAAGAATCTAGTTCACTCGCGGTTCCTGAGGCGCGGTCGGTGGACACCCTAAGAGAAATAGCGATCACAGGATCATAGCTTGGGTGAGATCCCTGAAGAACCTGCCAGGTATTGGAGAACCTGACGTCCAACACATCCATGTAGCGACGGACGTGCTCGTCCTCCTCCCTGAGACGGCGACGTACCACCTCCGGTGGGACCGGCTGCCTCCGCACCGAAAGTGGCCCACGCAAACGCCACCAAAGGAGCTCCGGGTCGACGACGGGACCCGGGGCCGGGTTCCTCACCAAGCTGCGCGCCCCTGAAGGTAGCACCTCCCAGTGCCAGCCCGGCGGAGCCCAGTCCCGGACATGGCCTCTCTGAAGCAGGACGTCGTCGCGAACGAGTCGACGACGAGGATGCGGGCCGGGCATCGTTGACGTCGAGAACAAATTCTTATGAAAAAAATTCCTATATATGCAATGTCATTTTATTAGGAAATTTTGAGCAAAATATCTCTTTTCAAATTATAATGTCCCATTCCTAGGTTATAACTACCCTAATAATATTCCTTTCTCAAAAAATTCCGAAACTTTTCCCACTTATAGTCCTTCTAACAAATATATATATGGTCAACTTTTTCCTATGCAACTTTTTTATATGCAATTTTTTTTATACTTCTATACATCCATACATCTATACATCCATTAAAAAACAGAAAAACAAC